>CM023456.1:33527346-33863948 GCA_013339765.2 Haemaphysalis longicornis | reverse complement strand
CATTGCGGAGGATATTTTTGCTCGACTGGATTCTTTCTCCCAGATTTTTCGTATCACTAGATATTTAGCCTCTTTATCTGAGACGAAGCCTTCCCTCATTCGAATCGTCTGTTATCGGGGAAATTGGTACCCAGAACATCTGCTTTTTCCGTGCAGTTTTTTTCCCTTTGATCCGTTACAAAGTAGGTGGGGTTGCACCGCAAGTTGTGATCGAGACAGAGGAGGCCGCGCTTGTCGGCAGCCGCAAGATCCTCCCTAGCGCGCGTGCTTTGCTGCGGCCTTGCGGCCAGGGACAAACAGCCGTCTTTCTTGAGACGCTGATCGAGTTCCGGCGATTGAAAGCACGCAGACGGGAACGAAAACGTGTCCTCAACAGTGGGCTGTTCGATGTTGTGGCAATGCTAGACTGCGGGGAAATCAACCTACGGTGCGCTGATTTACATAATATGGTTATTTGATTCTTTTGTCACTTACTGCAAAATTGCTAGTGAATGCAAAGGCATGCGAAAATGCATTACGAATTTATGATTGAATTATTCAGGTCAATGAATCCATCTCGGAGGATATTGGGGCTCAGTTGGATCTTCCATTGCGGAGGATATTTTTGCTCGACTGGATTCTTTCTCCCAGATTTTTCGTATCACTAGATATTTAGCCTCTTTATCTGAGCATCAGAAGCCTTACTCAATCGTCATCAATGTGTTATCAGGGAAATAGTAGCCAGAACATCTGCTTTTTCACATGCAATTATTTATCCCTTTTGAAATGCCGATTAAAAAAAATCAGGGAAGCTTGCACTCACGTGCAAGACTTTAATGGCAAAGCTGTTGTAGGAGAGCATTCCCGGACACATAATTAAGTTTCAGTATTATATTATTTGCATATTGCGGTGCTAGTAATTGCCATATGCATTGAAGAGATCATCACCTTCGCGGCGAGTGGTTGATGCAGTCATACTCAGCATTGTAGACTTCCACCAGCTCAACTGGTGAAGATTGCACTACGTCGTGCAAGGCCTGAACTACACAGCGAGGCTGCAGGATTTATTTATACGTGAGCACTGAAGGACACATCACCACGCATTTGTACAAGTTTGAAATTAGTTATTTACATGTTCCGTCGTTGCTTTGCACTTTGGGGTAGTCGTAGTCATCTTCACATGCATTGATATCGTTGTGCTCTTCATGCCAAGCATTGCATGCGCGTTAGCACTTGACGACAGCGGGGGTGTTTTTTGCTAAAGCCACTGTGCGAGCCAGGCACTCGGCGTTCACCGCGAGTCACGTGGTCACGGGTGCTCCACATTTTCTTGGCATTTTTTCGGCTTGTACAACCACTTGGCACCCTTGATATCCATCATAAGAGTTTTAAGTGATCAGGAATGCTGTCCTCAAATATTAGCAATTGAGCCGGTCTTGTCTGCACATTAGTTCAAAACCAACATCATTAGAAGCAAACTTTAGTTTGCCTCGATCCATTCGATACGATAGTACTTGCATTGCTTTGCAGTTTTACATTTTTTCTAGCCTATAGGTTATTACAAAAAGCGTGATCATTTTGATGACGCTTCTCCACACAAATTAATGATGTGACAGCACAGTGTGTTGAAAGCAACAGATTAGACTGTCGAATTTCGATGCACAAAACTAAACCTGCTTGTTTTATTGCAAAACTGTATTGCTGATTTGACCAGGACCTCCTTGTACAAAATGTTCTTTTGCAGTGTGGTTACATTGATAAAAAACTGAGACATGCATGCCCTCGACTAAATTATTGCAGAGATTATTTCATTTTGTGCCATTAAGTTTGACAGAGCTCAGTTGAACCCATTGCTATGGGCTTAATATAATAAAAAAACGGCAAAAAGTGTCTCCAATATAACAGCAGTACTTCCGTAGTGTGGACCTTTCTTTCCATTAGACCTTCCTTCTTTTACCATAAAGCTGAATGGGATCTTTCATCTCATTGTATGTTTAGACTTGATCTTTTGTCGCATTGGAGATTGTCTCGTTTGGACGTTTCATCTTGATGGATATTCAGGCTCAATTCAGTCTTTCATCTGATTGAGTGCTCATTCTCCCTAATCATCTGGCCGATTGGATGTTCCACTTGGGTGTATATTCCGTCCTGCCATAAGTGCTGTGTTGTCGATGTTGTTGGGAAAGTAGTGCGGGCTCAACGCAGTTGTCCTCTAGAAACACTGCCTTGGCACGCCATGATTAAGCACCTCAAGTCTCGTGACGAGTAACCTCCCTTCTTTCGATTCGTGTTCGTTGGGAAGTGTGATGTTGCTGCGTGCTCTCCCCCCTCGTGCGTGCTGACCCTGGTCGTGTTGTGCTTGTCGCAGGAGCTGAGTGGCGCGGACGACGACTCTGGCGGCAGCGGCGGTGCCCGCAGCCCCGCTGGGGCCGTGCGGGGCGCCTCAGGCACACCGCCGGCCCCGCAGCAGTCACCACTGCGGCCGGCACCCTCGCCCTCGGCACCCGGGGGTGGCCCGCCACCCTCCTCGGGTGGAGGACCCCCGGGATCCTCGGCACGCTCCATGTCGCCCGCCATCGGTGAGCTTTGAGCACGTTGCATCCGCCGTGAGAGTGTGCTGAAGACGCGTGCCTCTTCAGCCCATGGCCTCCGCCATGTCAGTCCCCTTTTAACACAAAAGTGTTTTATTCCCGGATACACGGAGATTTCGCTGATGTCACATCCTTCAGGGAAATGACGTCAGTACAACGAAGCAAGCGACCTGTAAAGGGTGCACCCCGGCACACGGGTCTTCTTGTGGGGAAGCAAGCTTTAGTACTAAAGAGTACGTTATAATTAGGGTTGTTCGTTTTCGGGCTTTATATTTTAACACGAAAGTGTTTTAAGCCGGGATACACCTTGATTTCACTGATGTCATATCCATCACTGGAATTGACGCTAGTACATCTTGGCCGAAGCGACCCGCCAGCAGGACATCGCTCGCCAAGCACACCCACAAGATAGCCGCCGACCCGCAAATCATACTCAGCTGCACATTTCACTTTCGTGTTTTACTGATTCCTATGAAAGAGGAATCAACCATAGTTTTTCTAACGTTGTGTTTGATTGTGTCGGTATTTTCGTGTAATGCCAAAATCGCCGATGGGAGGTGCGGGGGTGGACGCACCAATGCGATGCGAAAAGCAGAAAAGTAGCTTTATTCCTGCTCCCTGAGCTGCTCCAAAGTTCTCAAGCCCACTTCCACCCCTGCAGTTGAGATTGCATTTTAAATGCGTTGCCCATTGGCTGGCAGTTTGAGTTGAAATTCCAAATTTATTTCTTTTTTGCACTGGTCTTTTGGGCTTCCTTTGCTGTTTTGCACACTCAGTGCAATGCCTTTATCATGGCATGTATGAATATCACTTTAAGTTCTTGTCCAATTATTTATATGCAGGTACCTACAGGTATCATTTGAAGGTACTTCCATTCATTTAAAACCCCTGTGAAAACTTTCTCCTATGTTGCTTTTTACTGCTAATATACCTCCCAACTGCCTAAAAAAATTATTTTTGACCCTGAGTTGCTCCAAATTCGATTTTTTTCCCACTTCCCTAGATTTTGTATTTAGTGCCATTACAGTCGACATTTGTGTGGCTTAGGACTGCCCCAAATCTTGTTTCGGTTGTCCAACCCGTCTTGTGTTTTGTGATGGGTTCGCTTTGCGCTGCCACATTTCAGAAATTCAGACTGGACTTCTCCAAAATGAAACTTAGTCTGCTCTAGCTGCTCCAAAAACTATTTTACCTTCTCCAAAAGTTGCTCCGAAATGACTTGAAGCAGTCCCACCTCTGCTGGGCAAGCCTACTGAGCAATGCAAACAAACAGGCGCATTCTCAGCTTGCTGCTTAAATCGCAGCTACTACTACTTAGTGCTGCGTCCTATTTTTTTTATCCCCTTTCCCACAGTTCGGGGTGAGTAGGCATGTGCACGCACACATGCACACACAAAATGCTTACAAAAGAAAGGGTCAAACATGTTTGAGGCTGATCACGCTGCAATCACATGGCTGCCAGTCAGGGAGTAAGGAAGGCTGAAAAAAAAAAAAAAAGGTGAAGAAGAAAGCGCCGCTGTTGTGAAATCAAATTAGCGTCGGAAATGTGCACCTGGTTTTGTGACCTTCGTGCGAGAGGAAGGGGTGATGGAATGGATGGGGGAGGGTGTGTGCGACGAGGACGACGCTTGCGTGGGTTTTTTGACAGCGAGATTTTTCTCTCTGTAAATAGAGTTAGGGGGTACCTGCCTACGCTACGGTCGGCGGGTACTAGAGCCACTAAATAAGCTACGCTAGCGGCTACCAGGACAAAACTGGGCAGGTGTGCATTCGTCCTTTGAGGAGTGGCCACAGTCTTGGCCGTGACCGCCTCCATGCGCAGTCGGGTCCCGCTACCCGCCGACCCCAGCGTAGCGTACGCTAGCCGCTATGGTAAAACTCTGTAATAGTTTTAGTATAGCGTTTTAGCTGTGCGTTAACGTTTGCGCGCCGCAATCGCAAACGGATAGCGCCTCGTTACGCGACGGTTAGCGTGCCCGCTAAATCAATGGGCAGTTTAGCATATCGTTACCGGTTACCGTGTTGCCGGAAGCCACTGGCGACGGTGAAGCCTGTGCCGGTAAGTTACCGTTCGCGGTAACTCTCGCGCTGCGCAGTCGACTCCCGCAAACACGGTAAACGGTAATAGGCAGTTTTAGCATATCGTTACCGTGTTTGCGTTACCGTTTACCGTGTTACCGGAAGCCTGAGTTTCCGTTTACCACTGAAAACGGTAGGGCACGTTTTAGCGCACCGTTTGCGGTTTGCGTATTCCGGCCGTCGAGGCGCAGGTAGCGCCATCTGATGAATTAGTCTCAAATCAAATTACTCATAATTTTCTTGCTCGTATCTATTTGCATTCGTTTAAAGTAACTTGAATATTTCACTTTTGAGGTAAAGCATTCACACTAACTGCAGTTGTTTTGAGAATAGTGTAGCCATCACCTGTAGAGCTTTAAGAAGAAAACGAGTTGGTGGCGCCATCTACTGAGGAGAGTTAGAATGAAGGTGAAATAGAATTTGCCCCCGCGCTAATTATTTAGGCAAGAAATGAGTGAAATATGTCGTAGCAATTACTCAGTAACCTACACTACCTTGCCTAGCACAAGTTTGGAGGCTTAAAAGCACTTTGCGAGCTGAAAAACCTATCTGAACTATTTCAGGCGGGCAAGGCTTAGAACCAGTAGGGACGGCCATTTTGCTCACCCATCCGAGAAAAATGGTTGATTGTCGCTTTCCTGAGCATTATTTAGCAAGAAACATGTGATAAACAACATCAAGTAAGATTACTTTATTCGGCCGTACCAAGCATAAAGCGCCGAGCGCACTGCATTTGCTGTAATCAATACGCGAAGGTAACTTCGTCTGCTCAGAAGCTCGCTGGCGACGGTAAAGCCTGTGCCGGTAAGTTGCCGTTCACGGTAACTCTCACGCATGCTCAGTCGACCCCCGCAAACCCGGTGAACGGTAACGGTAACGCAAACGCGGTAACGATATGCTAAAACTGCCTAATGTAAACACGGTAACGATATGCTAAAACTCTCTAATGGACACGCTAAAGTGGTGCTTTCTGCTATACTAAAATACTATACTAACTAAAACTATACTAGGACGGTTTTAGCATATCGTTACCGGGTCTGCGTTACCGGAAGCCGGAGTTTCCGTTTGCCGGTGAAAACGGTAAAACGCGTTTTAGCACACGGTTTGCGGTTTGCGTATTCTGGCTTACCGGCTGCCGTGGGACACACAGCGACATTTGATGCATTTCTATCGAAACAAATCACGCATAATTTTGTTGTTCACAGCTATCTGATTTTGTTTAAAGTAGCTTGAATGTTTCACTTTTCGGGTGCAGTGTTCACAATAACATTAGTTTTGAGAATACTGTAGCCATACCTGCATAGCTTTAGAAAAGAAAAGTGGTATCGGTGGCGCCATCTGCTGAGTACAGTGAGAATCAAGTTAAACTAGAATTTACGCCTGTGCTAAATATTTCGGCATGAAATGGGTAAAATATGTTGAAATAATTACTCACTAACCTACACTACCTTGCTCGGCACAATTATAGAGACGTAAAAGCGCTTTGCGCGCTCAGAAACTTCTCTGAACTAATTTAGGCGGGTGAGGCTTAGCACGAGTAGGGACGGCCATATTGCTCGCTCATCTGTGAAAAATGGTCGTTTGTCGCTTTCCTGAGCACTATTTAACAAGAAAGACGTAATAAACAGCATCAAGTGAGATTACTTTTATCGGCTGTACCAAGCATTAAGCGCCGAGCGCACTGCATATCAATACGCGACGGTACACTTTGTCTGTTCAGGAAGCTCGCTGGCGACGGTAAAGCCTGTGCCGATAAGTTACCGTTCACGGTAACTCACGCAGTCGACCCCCGTAAACACGGTAAACGGTAACGTAAACACGGTAACGCTATGCTAAAACTCTCTAATAGCTTTTTGCTATGGAAACTACCTTGCTCGCTGTACTCGAAGACCGCCGCGCCGGTCCACCGAAAAGAAAACCAGCTTTTTTTTTTCTTCTTCTCTGCTTTTTTGAGTCATGTCCTTGAGTTTTTCACAGCACCCTTTATCGCGGGGTTTCCGTCTCCCTACGTATTCGATTTTTTCGATCGCCGTCGAAGACTAATCGGCGTTATCTTTGGGTGCCCGTGTGCATTTCCAATGGCAGCGCTCGTTTACGACAGTTAAGCTCTAAAAGTACGCGGTGGCCGTACGGTCCGCCAGCGGCAGGACTCGGTCTCAGAGCTACTGCGCGGCGCGCCACCCATATCGTAAGCATTGGGCTCGTGCTTTGACAGAAAGGGGGGAAGTGGGTGCAGGGTCATCAATGGTGGCTGCAATTGATTTGTCGATAGGTGCCGGTGGTGGGAAGCGTGCCTTCTTTTCGAACTGCGTGCGACGGGCGCGTACGACTGGATCTGCGCGAAGGCGAGGGAGATCGTCTACACAACTCCCCTCGCCACAACTTTTTTTTTTTAAATCTTTCTTTTCCGTCCTCCCGTTTGTTCTTCGCCACGCGAGAGCCTGCCTTTCCGCTCGGTTGAACGTGCAGCTGCCGTTCGGCGAACGGAGCCTGCTGCTGCCGTTGAGTCGGCCCGGCAGGTTGCCTGGGGTAGTTTTTCCTTCTCCCCGTTCGTCGACGTCGTCGTCTTGTGGCCCGTTTCCACGGGAGAAGTTGTCTTCGAGCCGCCTTCTGCCTGCCGGCGGCTGTCGTCTTCCCTCCCTCTCCTTATCGGCCATCCGGATGCAGACGATTGCTGCGGCGCTCCGTTCCCACGGAACAGATGGGACGCCGATCGCGGAATGCCTGCGGCGCGTGAGAGGGGGTGGAAAGGTGCACGAGTGACTAAGAAATAGTTCTCGAGCAGCGAGAGAGCCAATTGGTGGAGTTTGAAAGGGTGGCGTTTAAATGCATGCCATTTGTTTTTGTTCTTTTTTTTTTCCCTATTTGTTCGAAATGAGGCGGGTCCCGTGAAATACTACCACTTAACTAATCCATCTCTGGGAGAGCAACTGCTTGCTGGGCTAGTTGGAGTTGGTTTATTATGAAGCCTGGGGGGGCGGGCAGATAACCAGCAACAGCGAAGTGCAAACACGAGGGGGAAAAGCGTGTAAGTGGTCTCTTCTCTCTTCGTTTTTGTGTGGCATTTTTCATTCCCCCCCCCCCCCAAGCTTCATAGTTGTTCAAATTGCACAGTTTGCTACAGGAATTCTTTTTCCTTTAGTAGTCACGTATGTCGGGCAAACAGAGTGCTTGCACTAGTTATCTCGAAGTACTCGATATGTTCCATATTGTGAAGTCAAACCTTCTGGAGTAGGAGTGAATAGCGCTAGCCATGTTCCTAAAGTTTTGCCGTGTACCCTAATATCGCTGCTTGTTGCCTGGTGGCACTTGGTATAGAGCGGCACACCTTGAGGAAGGACTTTAGTCTCAGGCACTCACCTGGAGGATCGGTCTCTCTCTCTCTCTCTCTCTCTCTCTCTCTCTCCCCTCTTTTCTCTCTCTCTCTCTCTCTCTCTCTCTCTCTCTCTCTCTCTCTCTCTCTCTCTCTCCACACACACCACACACACACACACACACACACACACACACACACATGCACGCGCTGATGGAGTCGGACACGCCTTTTGCCCACAGTCTGCCTCCTACCATGTTTGGCTGCAGTTTCACTCTGTGCCCATCCGTTATATCTGACGAGCGCAATCTTCTGTTGTTTTCCAAGGCATTTTCTTCACAATATCGCTGCCCAACAATTCTGTGGTGTTGCGAGCTAGGACCACAAACCACTCCAGCAGAGCTTGAGCTTCAGAACTGAAGTGGACCTGCTGAATGGATTTGTTTTACAAAAGGGCAGTAAATGCCCTCTATCCCAAGCGAAAGTTCCTTGAACTGAAACGGCTTTGCTAATAATGCCTTGAAGCGTCTGAAAGTGGAATTTGTTGTTTGTTGTTCTACCAGCGTCACTAGAGTGAAGTAGCGTGCGAAAAAGATGCAGGCACCGATGACACTGACCCACAGTGCGACACATTTATTTTCACACAAGAATAAAAAAACTACCATCTAAAATGTGATTCAAGCAAAAACATTCACGAGTGACCTACTTATGACTTTTTGTGTGCAACGTTTTACTCTTGAGCCTGTCCAGGTAAAGCATGTCGATTTTACTTGAGTAGGGGGTCGTACTGGTTCGTGCACAAAACAAGGCCGGTCTAACAGCAGTGAAATGTATGGTTTATTTGAATGGCAAACAACCAGGAATATTTAGTCGCTGATAGTGGTGTTAAAATAAACACACTATAGCTTTTGATCTTTGGGATAAGTTTGGGTTTGAGTGAAAATGTGGTTTGGTAAGCAGCAGCACTTACAATTTTGACCGGGGAACAATAAAGTAACACAGTCAACTATACCAATCTGCATAAATATTTGTGTTCATGTCTTTTTGGCATGCTTTATTAGGATTTGAGTTGACAAAAATGTTTTTGTCAGGCGGTGTAATGACAAATTTAGCCAGTGACTTCTGCCACCTTTTAGTTTTCACTGCTTTTGGTGCCAGATTAAAATTATTTCCTCTGGCTTAATTAAAAATTCTTTCCGGTTTCCTTACTATACAAAATGCTTGCTTTCATATGCACTGGCGGACATAGGCTCGAAAAAAAAAAAAGAATAGTTGGCAGCCCAGTCAACTTACACATATTGCCGTGTATTGGTTTACGAAAACAACTCACTGGTAGTGAAGTCAGAAAGGCTGACATGTTACAGTTTTCAAAATTGGCAATCAAGCTTGCTTGTTTCGAAATGTGGATTTGAGGCACACGTAGTAGATTGGAGTTGACGGCTGGCGTTGAGCACGCACGAAGTAATTCATTAATTACTTTTAAATGCTGCTCAGTTCAGAGAAAGGAGGAGAGGTACCCGCTTACTGTAACGGGTGGTTTTTGGCTGGGGGCTGAGCGACCAGAAGCCGCCTTAATGTTGTTCTAAGCTCGTGTACCAGCTTCGCGTGTTTCAGCAATACTGTGTGATTCTTTGCGGTGATGTCTGGACTCTACCTAGAGGGGCCATGCAGACAAAACACAAGTTTAATTAATTCGAAAGATTGCCTCGTTAAAATCGTACTGACACCACTTTTAACATAAACTTTGCTCAAATAAGCTGTGTAATTAGGAAAAAAGGGAATGGCCATGCGACTTACGAGCTCATTTCCCACAACAGAACCTATGATGTCATACGCAGGAGCTCTGCGATTGGCTGAGGCTGCCGAAAGCAAGCGCAAATGAGACAGGGCTTACAAAGCCAAAGGAGCTCTCTGCGCTTATATTCAGGGCGCATCATTTTTATAGCAGTAAGAATGGTTGGGTAAACAGTGGAAGTTACGAAAGTACACATAAACATAGAAGCACCAATGCGTACTGTTGTTGGTACTGGGTGCTTTGGGTTGTCTCGACGACACTGGCCGATTGGCGTGGCGTCTTACGTGACCGTACTTTCTGAGCAAACACCATGTTTCACGAAACGAATACTTTTCGCCTAAACAAAGACAAGCCAGGTACAAATATGGTCAAAAACAAAGCAAAAGCAGAAAACAGCCCACTGCAGTATGGTGGCGCCATCTAGGCTGACTAACGGTAAGCGAGGCTCTACAATTGGCTGCAGAGCGGTGCTTGTGATGTCATTGCAGTCATTGCAGACGTCGCGAAAACACTGTTTGGCAGGAGAATCAACATTTTAACTTAAATTGGTTAATTTTTCAGTGAATAAAGCATTGTTTGCATCTGGACAAGCACTGGGGGCACTATAAAAGACAAAATCTTTTGAATGAAACAAACTTGTATTTTGTCTGCATGGCCTTAACCTTTAAGACGAAGTGGTGCTAGGTTGGCGTTCACCTGCCGCTATGCTATGCTTAAGACCTGGAGGGAAGTCCGGTAATTTGTAGTTTCTTGGTGTGGGCTCGCATGAAGGACCTCCCCCCCTTTTTGTTAGGTTGCCCGGAGTGAAGTGCTCATGAGCCTTGGCCCAACGTTGTCTTCTCTGACCTGTGCAGGTTCACAGTCAAACATTCCTGTGCCTCCTCGACCCTCATCAAGTCAGTCCGAGAGCAGTGCGCCAAATCATCTTTCTCAATCACAGCTGCCTCCGCAAGGTGAGTGTTGGCCGAGCCTCTCTGGTTAACCGGAATGTTGAAGTTTGCTTGAACTGGAAGTAAATTGTCGTCCAACTGGGAATTTACGTGAGGCGAGTGTGATTGGTTTTCTGGAAGGCGAGTTATGATCATTCGAGTTAATGCATCACCAGTCGCTTGCTAATAACTTCTCTCTAGCTGACTGAACACTTTGTTACAGGCCTGACAAAAAAATTCCGGAAGATTTCCGAAGTTCGTACTGTGTGTACGAGGAAGCGCGTAAATGTTCAGGCAGTGCGGCCCTGCTATAAAGAATTTTTTTTTTTTTTTGAAAATGTTCAGTCCCCAACTCATTTTCACATCGTTTTACATTGGCCGCTTATATGAAAATACCGCTTCTCTTTTACGGAGATTGTACAGTGTGGCTCATTACAACTTGCCTGTTGCGCTCTTTCCCATTTCAGGGTACAACCAACAAATGCAGGCGTCTTCAATGTACGGAGCCAAGATGCACCCGGGAATCATGTCTTCATCCTACCCCGGACCCCACTATCCTCAAAGTAAGGAAGGGGATCGACTTCACAAAAACTTTGACTGACAAAACAGTCCCAACAAAATCAAGCCCAAGGAAGCCAGGCTTAATTGGTCGGCTGCCGTACATAATACATGCATACACTCTTGTGCGGGGTGTTAGTTTATGCATGCAGCAAAGTTAAATTGCATTGGGGGCCATGCAGACAACGCACAAGTTTGGTTCATTTGAAAGATTGCCCCATTAGAATCACACTGACAGCACTTTTAATGTAAACTTCGGTCAAATAAGCTGCATAATTAGGAAAAAAAAGGGAATTGCCATGCGACCCACTTGCTCATTCCTCGCAACAAAACCTATGATGTCATAAGCCCTGCTGTGGGATTGGCTGAGGCTGACAAAAGCAAACGCAAATTAGGTAGGGCTTATAAACTTGCTAAACGAGCTGTTTGCGCATAAATTTAGGGCAAATTCTTTTATTAGCATGAAGAATTGGGCGATCAATTAAAGTTATGAACATGTAAACATTGAAGCAGTTAGTGTGGAACTTTGCCAGCTGGCAGCGCTAACACAGCCATCGGACGCGCTGGACTTGTCGGAAACAACACTGACCAACCAACACAAGCGGGACAGTCGCTTATGTGGCCATGTTTGTTGAGTCATTGCTTAAGTTTAAGAAAGCGGTTAGTATGTACCGTGACAAAAATACGGCAGGTGTAGGTGTCCAGCCAGAAGTAAAGTGCGAACACTGACGCTTCAGCAGTATTGCAGCGCCATCTATGAAAGTGGGTGATAAACAAGATAATCAAACAAGCGCCTGTGAGGTGGTAGCTGCTCTGGTTAGCAGGCTATATTTTGTTTTAAGGCCCTACTCTTTATACGTCATTGTCGACGTAACGAAAACACACAATTTAGCGGGAGAATTGAAATTTGGATTTAAAATATTTAATTCCTCAGTGAATAAAGCATCGTTTGTCAAGTGCCCTGGCCTATTATACTATCTTCACGAATAAAACACGATTTGTCTGCATGGATTCGCAATGAACTCGTAACAAGCTTGCAATAGGAAATTAAAGTGAAGTGGCAAATACAGCTTGCGCATTCTATTTATAATCCCGAATACGGCTCGTGATTACAGACTTGCGTACTAAGTTTTTTCTCGAATACATTGATGTATTCTATGCCGCAAAGGCGTCAGGGGTGGAATCACAATGTTTTATTCCCACTGATAGTTTGGTTTTCTTAGTGAGTTACACTGAGTCTGATATACACTCACATGGAGACCACTAATCCTTGATTAGTGGCCCAATAATGCTTCCAGTATTAACTAGAGCTAGCTAAGTTCGTGTGTTGCAGCCTTATTTCTGGTGGAATTGCATTTTTGGATGGTTTTCATCAGTTGCCACGAGATTACGGCATTGTCTCGGTGGCTTGTTCTTCAGTGCAAATGTGTTGGAAGTTTTGTTGGTGGTGAAAACACGCTAAAAACACTGGCAGTCTTCTGCCATGCCCAGGTAGCCGTTGTCCATCATAATGGCTGGGCCGTGCCGGATTCCAACTTGTACCCCCGAAAGTTTTGTTCTGTGAACCTTGTTAGAGGGCTTGGCAGTGCTGTCATCTTGGTTCCGGGTGGATGGACCGATTTGCCACTCGAGACTACCTTGAAGGCTCCTGCCCCTAGTATCTCTGAAACCCTGTGAAGTCAGTCGGGGCTGTCAGGCTGTAGCCTCATCAGATGAATCTTGCTTAAATGTGCTTTGCGGGAAAGAGTACTGTGCTAGAAGTGGCACGGGTTTGACTGGTGAAAACTAGGGTCAGCGTTGCCTCATTTAGGGCTCGGCATGGTCGCACTTTATGCCGTGTAATGGCCCAGCTTGATGCCCGTTGATGGGGTCCTGCTGTGCCGTCAGTGCTGGCTCTTTCTTGACCACGAGTGCTCCTTTGCAGGCAACTACCCCCGGCAGCAGGGTGGCCTGGGGGCCATGCCAGGCTACGGGCCCCCCCAGGGCGGGGGCTACCCAGGGGCCGGCCGCATGGCAGCTGCGCAGGCAGGCTACCCGTATGGCAACGCGGCCTCTTCCTCCCAGTACGGCGGCTACGGGGGCGCCAACAGCCTGATGCCTCCCCCGCCGGGGCCCCAGTACCCCAAGGGGGTCGGAGGTGGGGGAGGAGCGGGAGGGGCGGCCTCTGCTGCCTTGGGGGCCATGCCCCCGCAGGGGGGTCCCCCGGGGGGCCCCACGCGCCCCATGTACCTGCGGCAGCACCTGCAGCAGAAGATGTACGGCTACAGCAGCCCCATGACCCCGCCTGACGGGGCCTCCCCCTCGGAGGGGCCCCCTCCTCCACCACCCGGGGGCGGCCCCATGCCACCGGGCGCCTGCTACTCGCAGTGTCCACCCACGCCCATGGGTGAGCCCCTTGTTCTTCTCTCACCTGCTGCACAGATTGTGCATGTGGGGGAAAAATGCGGAGCTGTCTGTCTCGTCACTAGACTGCTACTGTGTACGTAAGCAGGCCTACTGCACACCCTCAGTCTCCATGGTTGCTACTCTGTCACAAGCAGTACCACTTGCTGCCTGCAGAGGCTGCTTTGGCTAGATTTCCTTCACCAAGGGGCAGCGCACCCTCTCACCCTTCATCCCTGCTGACCTGGCAGGTGCCAGGGGGATTGGCCATAAGTAGTTTTACTCTAGTGCATGCCAGGGCAAGAAAAATTTTTGCCAACACCTTTCTACCTGCATTTAACTGCAACTCCTCCAAAGGGGATAGATCTGTAGTACGCACCCAGCCCAAAGAGACACCACTGTCTAATTTCCTTATGGTATGTGTGGGTTCGAAACTGTGGGGCCAAATCGCCATAGCTTGGTTGTTTGCTCTCGTTTGCTTGGCAGAGTATGCGCTGGCCTTTACTAGCGTTACGGGTGGCTCTGCTATATTTTAAGACTCATTTGAAACTGTGTTCAAATTTCATTTCAATAAAACATGGGAGGGAAATTTGTTTCTAGACAGGAGGTCACTGAGGTGGTCTTAAGTAAGCAACCATCATCATCCGTTAAAAAACCTGATTGTGGTGTGGTGTGATGTTGCGTTCTGAGACCTGAAGGCTGGAGGACTGGCGTGACTAAAAGTTAAGATGTTTGAATGTGTCCAAAAGGCAGTTGTCGATAAAAACCCCACCACCCACATTCGTGTTTGACTGCAGTTAAACCAAATAGTGTAAATTAAAAGGACACTGAAGGCAAAACCGAAGTTAGTCTAAATAGATAGATTGGCATCCCCAAATAACGAATGTACCAGTCTTTGGCCCAGTACCTTTAAAATAATCTCGTAAATAATAAAAAAATGAACCTGTCAGTCGCGTAGTATAGATGACATAAACAGCAATGGCCGGATGTGCCAACAATGATGAGCGCGCACACAAGCTTTTTAAGAAACACACAAAAGCTTTCTTTACACATAAACTTTCATAAGTCATACGCAATTATAAATGTACAGGTATAATTCAAGCCGTGCAGGCATTCGCAGCCTGCGAAGTGACGCGCCGCTGGTTGCGATGGTTGTTGCATGTTCAACGTAGTCGCATGCCAGTTACCTCCGACACTACTTATACCAAGGCTGCACTAGTGAACTAGGCCATCTGTCAAGCCGTAAATTTGAATCTTTTTCAAGCTTTCGGATGAACGTGCACACGCACGCCTGTATAGTAATAGCGCTAAATGCATGTGTGCTGCCTTTCAGGTGCTTGTACACCGGAGTACCTACGTGCAGTTTTGCTCTAGGCATTGGGCACTGTTACAAGTGGAACTAACAGATTGAACCATGTAGTCAAGCCGAGTGCATAGACAGCAGGCTAACCCACAATGTGAAGGCCTCGACCGCTGCCCGCTAGATGTTTTGTAGGTAAAGTAAAAGGCTGTGCGGCACATTCACATTGTTTAACCACCATCGCACATCTCGTGCAACACATTTAGATTAGCATGCACAGAGCAGGAGCTATGGATGTGTACTGCGATCAAGTTGTTTTGTCGTATGCGCTGAGAGCCCCACCAGTGGCTCCTGCAGCCGTGATGGTTCGCTTGGTAGGTTTTTGTTTTCCTGCAGACCACACCACTGTCTCACTCACTTCCGGTCGCTGTTTGCATCACACGAAATGTCATGAAGAAACGGCGCAGAGGAGGAAACGCACTGTTCGATTGGTAATTTCTCTGCAATTAAAGCGTCTTTCGCTGCCGAATAAACTCTGAGAAGGCTAGGGGGCAGTTCAACTTTCATCTGAACCAAACTTGCTAGTTGCCATCAGTGTCCCTTTAATATGTAGGCCCCCACACACCGGGCATACTTGTGTTGCATAGAACCATAGTTTGAGAAGTCCTTGGGAAGCACTCCAGGGGTTCCATGTGCACTGTTGTGTGCTTTAAAGCCGGCCACGTGCCACGGTGTCTCAGTGGTTTTGTACTGCTGACCATGGTGCAGGTGTTTGATCCTATTTTGTTACTCTGGCCAAATCCCGAAAATGCTGTGCTTCTTTCCCCGCTGCTTTGCAGGCGGCCCTTCGGCGGCGCTGCTTTCGCAGCAGCAGCAGCAGCAGCAGGCGTCGGGCGTCGGGGGCAGCCCGCCCGTGGGGGGTCCGAAGGGGGTGGCCGGCCGCCGTCGCTGGTGCCCCCAACCGTGCTGGACGAAGGGAGCCAGGCGTCCAATGCATCGGCCTCCTCCTCGCTGCCCGAGGAGCACCTGGGGGGTCCCGACAAGGGGGGCAGCAAGCAGCCCCCCATGTCGTCGCACCCGCCCACCCCCAACACCCTGCCCTCGCCCGGCGGCGCCTCCATTGTCCTCCTTCCACGACGAGTTCGAGAGCGTCTCCAGCCCCAGCTGGCCGCGGACGCCCGCCAGCCCCGTGAGTGGGGGAACCGAGGGGCGGGCCCGGTTGCCGGTGGGCGACGGCCGCACAGGCGCCTCCTGTGCGTAATTACTGCGGCTGGACGTCCTTCCCCAATGCCCGAAATAGTCCAGCTCTTCCGCTTTGCCTTCTTCCAACACCTAATCGAAAAGCCCAAGAATGGAACGGGAATTTTCTTGGTAAATGTAATTACGGTTTGTAGGTGCACCGGTTATGCGGGAGAACAAACCATACCCAGCACAGGTCGTGAGGGCAGAGGGTTGAACAAAGTGCAGTGGAGAAGAAAGGAGGCAATGTGGGAGTTTGTTGCGTAGCTGTTTTCATTTGTGTACGTGCAGGATCTCCGCCATCGGCAATGGCGCAAGAGAAGGAAAATACGCTTGAGCGGGGAAGGGTGACGAAGTGCAGAAGGAGAACAGTGATGCGTACACATTGAAGTGGACAAGCAAGGTCCATTTGGGCCTCTCGTTGACACAAATAAGCCAAATGAGAGGCATACCTCCACTCCTTGGAACAAAGCTGCGTTAGGTCATCCCCTGTTACTGATTTTTTTTTTTTTTTTTAACAGCTGTGGGGGGTTTTTGCTGTGGAGCCAGTAGACGTTAATTGATCTCTCCCGTACCCCAATGAGGTTTATTTCCTTTCACTTGGTAGGTGGTATCCGGGGGCCAAGATAACACAGTGGTATTTTTCTGTAGAGTTTGACCAGTGACAAAGGGTGAGATGGAAACGCTGTGCTGTGTTGGGTCGCTGTAGCTAGAGGAGCTTGCAGGTTACAAATGATATACGAGTCTTCCATTATTTGCATTATTTGTTTGTGACCAAACGTTTGCTACGTACGGATGTAGCCCTTCTGCCCTGTGTTGCTGCGGGGTGAAACGCGTATTTGTCCAGGCGAGATATTTCATGCAGAGTGCTTAAAAAGATGTTTATAAAACATAAAGCAGTTTCACCCTACTTGAAAGTTGTCGAACTGTGGAGCAGTAATTCGTCAGAGGGGCTGTGGCGCCCTCCCTTGACTAGTTTCAGTATCAGCCTGGCGTTGATACCTTAAGTAGGCTAGAGAAGGTAGTGTAGCCCCTGAAAAGGCCCATAAAGAGGCACTGGATGGAGTTTTCATGAGTTTTGGGTAATTAATGCAATAATTCATGGTGTTTTCCTTATTTTATACTACTGTGTACTTATTTGCGGTCCATCAATGGCAGCATCTGTCGCCGTGGCAGAGCGCAAAGGTCACCCGAAACACTTTGCATGCGAGTAATGTGTGCCTCTGTGGCGCGCAATGGGATAGACATCGTAACACGAGGGACCCTGGTTCGATCCCGACGAGGGTATGAAGCCCGTTAGGGTGAGCCCGTATGAACTATCGAACAAGCCGGGCCCCTAAGTGCTCCGCATTTAATTAAAAAAAATTAGCGCAGTTTGCACTAGTGTGCAAGGCTGGAGAAACAGCAGATCTGGGGGTCGACTTAGCTTCTTCCGGTTTTGATACGTTTCGCTGAGCTTCAGTGCGATACTTGGGTTGGATTGTAGCCGTCTTGTATGTTGTCGAGCAGTGACACAACAGAGTTCGCGCTGCGCTTCTTCTTCTTCGGGAGTTACATTCTTTTCCGGCTGACCCATGTTTTGTGGGGGTGTAAACTATGTGCTTGGCGCTATCACGAGGCGCTGATCGCTTGTTCTTTTCAAGCGGAGGTGTGCGAAGACGGATATAGGGGGGAGAGTAAGGGCGCATGCCATCCGAAAGTGATACAAGAAGCCCTGACTGCATCCAAGTGCACTGCACGTTTGAGCCTAGACTGGCGACTGTGCCGAGCAGCGTCTGGGTTCGTGTCAGCGCAGTGACGTCATAGCTAGGCGAGGCTAGGCTCCGCCTATGCAGCTGCGTGAAGGTTGTGCCGTGTGCCTCGCGCCGAAAGAAGTGTTTTTTGCTAATGTCATTGGACCAAGCTCAAGCTTAAAAAGCACTGCAGTTAATATGTGTGGGGTAGCGGCCTCCTTGCCCTCTTCACGAGGAGAACGCAGTAAATGTTTTGGAATGCTGCAGTTCGGGCAAAACTGAACATTTGGTGCTGCTAGAAGTGTTCCTTTCTGAGTTCTTCTACTGTTTCCAGTTTTCCTCGCTCACAGCTTTTCTCTCTCTGTTGCAGGTTGTGAATAGCCAAGTATACGAACATCATATGATAAAGGTACGTTGTGATTACTTCCCACGCAAGCTTTCTAACAACACAGTGTAGCATGCAGTAGGCCAGGTTTGAAGTGCCTTTGAATTGGGAGGCGTCATTGAGTAACGGCTTTCCCTCCTGCCTCTGTTCCCGTCTAGCGGCCGGACGGCCTGCTGAAACTGTACGACATGTCGGAAGACCCCGAGCGGCGGGCCTTTCTGGACAAGCTGATAGTGTACAATGACGAGCGTGGTACTCCCATCACCCAGTGCCCAACCATCAGCAAACAGCCCCTGGACTTGTTTCGCCTCTACCTCATCGTCAAGGATCGAGGTGGCTTCGTGGAAGTGAGTATGAGTGCCGCTGTGGCTCGAGTGGTGATGAGCAGCGGCAGCAACGCGGGCCTCCCTGTCCTCCTCCCCCTCCCCCGTGCAGGTAACGAAGGCAAAGCATTGGAAGGATGTGGCTGGTGTGCTGGGCATCGGGGCCTCCTCTAGTGCTGCGTACACCCTGCGCAAGCAGTACATCAAGCACCTGCTGCCGTTCGAGTGCAAGTTCGACCGAGGGGGCATCGACCCTCAGCCCATCATCAGCCAGCTGGAGTCGGCCTCCCGCAAGAAGGCCAAGGGAGGAACCATGTCGCCTTCGGGTGGGTCGGCCCCTCCTCCTCCTCCTCCGCAGGGTGGGTGGTGGCGGCGGCGGCACAGGTCCCCTCCGGTTCTCCTTTCTCTCCTCCTCCTCCTCCTCCTTGTCGGTGCTTGTGCGGGGGGCATGCATGCCGTGGGGGAAAGACGCTCCGAGGTCGCTCGTGGCTTTTTAATCCTTCCTCGCCAACCGAGAAACAGAGGAGAAGCTTGCTCCCCTGGCAATTTTCAAATTGTGGATTGCCAAGGGAGCACATTGTCTGCACTGTAACAGTAGCAGGATGTTTTCTGTGTGCACCGAGGTAGCGATGAAGTAGTGTTGCTGTGGGCGCCATGGTTGCTTAGGCAAACTGCAGGCTGGGGGGTGAGTAGCCACTATACTTGAAATCGGAGTAGCACGTAACTTGAAGGCACCGCCCTTGCTGGGCGGTGCCTTCGTGCCGGTGTCTGAAAAGTTGCAGGCTGGCCACATAGACCCATCCACTCAAAAATCGTCTGCACAATGGTGTGCTTTGCAGCATCAGCCAGTGGTGGTTCCATTGCTGTGCAACTCAGCCGTACATACCGTGTTTACACGATTGCAAGTCGACTCAAATGTAGGTCGACCCCCCAAAATTGCATCTCAAGAAAAAAAAAAAAGTGCGCCGCTTAGAAAATTATTACAAAGAGAAGCTCTTCCGTTAACTACCAATACCCCCTCTACGGTGGCTCTTCCATCAATGATCGATGCTCCCTCAAGAGCCGTGCGGTCATGGTGCATGCAGTAGATGTTAAAAAAGAAAAGCTTTTGTATAAGCACGCGGAATAACCAAGCGCTGCGGGTTGAGTGGGAAACTTTGTTATGGGAACAAATTTGCTGCGAGATAACCATCGAAGCAACTAGCAGCGGACACTGCCGTGCGATACCAAAACAAACAACGTGACGGCTGATGGAAGCGGCCGCACGCGATTTCCTTTTATTTGTGAGTACGTTACTCACATTCAAGAAGTGTTTTGTATGTCTTTAATAAACAAAATGAGTACCGTATTTACACGATTGTAGGTCGACCCTTTTTTTTCAAATTTGACAATCTAATGTTGGGGGGTCGACTTAGAATCGAAAATGAACCGTCCTACCGCTAGTAACTGCAGAGAAACGAGAAATCGGGGCTGCTACGAGTTGGGGACAGCTTTGCACCCTCTTTACCATGGTTATGGTCTAAAGTGTGACCCGCATGGGCAGTTTCTGCTCGCGAAAACGGCCGTTCTGACACTGCCGCGAATGCCCCCCGCGCGCTAACGCGATCGCGCGGCAACATGGTGGCGTCACCAGCCGTGAAAAGGTGCGCGTAGCTTCATCAGCGACCGCTTCTGACAGCTCTTTAAGATATCACTGATGGCACAAGCGAAGGCGTTTGAGCAGGAAAGGAGAAAGGTTGGTCAAAACAACACTCTAAAGCATCATCCGCCATGCGCGCCGCTAGGGAAAGCGCCAATCAAATATCCGCCACCGTCATAAGCCTAAACATCTCCGGCAGAGGCCGTAAATGTTTACCAACAGGCTGTCTCGAGCGATTCCAAACTGCCGCCATGAGGTGCGCGCCTCCCCATTGGGGCAAGTCGTCAGGCTTCCTCCCACTGCCAAAGCTCGTCACATCTAGTCCCGAGGTAAAACCAGTAGAACTTTGAAGCAGTAGAAGCTGCCGCGCGCGCTGAATCGTTGACGCGGGCGTCAAAAATTCGCCCGCGCAACGCCGACCACACGAATCGCGTGCAAAAAATGCGTCAAAAAAAGCGTTTTATTATTTATTCGTCTCTAAATAAAACAAAATGAGTATTAGCAAATCCCTTGATTCCTGCGCGGCGCTAACGTAGCCCAAATCTTCAGATTGTTTCAGTAACTTCTGCCGCGATGGTGGGAGGTTAGTCCTAAAGAAATCGCGCGCGGCAGTGGCCGCTGCCGGTTGCTTCGATGGTTGTCATCTCGCAGCGAATGTGTTCTTCCCGCACAACCCACGGCGCATGGTTATTCCGGGTTCCTAAACAAAAGCTGTTTTTTCTTTTTTACAACATACCGCGAGCGCACCGCTCTTGTGGAGAGCTGCCATGTGGGTCGACGGAAAAGCTCCTCTTTGTGATACAATTTTCTAGGCGGCGCTTTGCCTTTTTTTTGAGGTGCAATTTTTGGGGTCGACCTACATTCGAGTCGACTTACAATCTTGTAAAACGGTATTAGCGAATCCCTTGATTCAATGCACGGCGCTAGCGTAGCCACAATCATATCACATTGTTCAGTACACTTACGACGCTGGTAGGAGTTAGTCGCTCTGAGTACGGTGGATAAAGGGCAGAGACCGGGAACCCCAACTTTCAAAGTCTGCGTCACCTTTATTGGCGCCACAATGTTGCAATGGTAAATTAATACGCTCCGCTTCGACCATAACCATGAAAACGAGGGTGCAAGGAAAGCTTTCCCCACCTCGTAGCACCCCTGATTTCTCGTTTCTCTTGCCGTTACTAGCGGTACACGGTTCGATTTTGATTCCAAGTCGACCCCCCAACATTGGATTGTCAAATTTTAAAAAAGGGTCGACCTACAATCGTGTAAATACGGTATGTTTTCATGTTTGTTTAAAGCTTCTCTCGCTTGCCCGCTACTCGTACTGCCAATAAAGGAATGCACACTAAATTTCGAGTGGTTATAGCTTGTCGTGCAAGCTTATAAATCCCGGCTTAATTTGCACACGATTTTGTCGGTCTCGGCCCCTCTGATGAGGCAATCTTCTGGATGAACCAGACCATCTTCATGACCCCGTAAGGGAGGATGTGGCAAGTAAAACTATTCTCGTTATTTATAAACCAAATCTAATCAGATTTGGAGCATTTATGTAGTTAAATATCCTAGTAACAAAACTGAAATCAGCTTAAAAATACCTTATATACTGTTTGAGTTACAAGACTAATTACTTTCGCTAGGTCACCCGATGATTAACTAATTAGGCCAGAACTCAACAAGCTTCTTATGCCACTGGGATCAGAAAGTTCTACTTTGTGCCAAGAAGCTACTAGATTTTTGCTTTGTTTCCTTTAGGTATCTAGAAAAAAGAAGTTTCACATGATACTTTTTCTGGTTTTGAAACAAAGGTGAAACTTTTCCTGTTATTTTTTAATACCTAAAGGATATAACGCAATAATCTAATAGCTTCTCAGCACAAAATAGACCTTCCAGATCGTACTAATATAAAAATCCGGTTGAGTTCTTACCTAATTAGTTAATTATGGCTTAACGCTTTCACTCGGTTTACATAGGTAATTGGTAGCCGGCGTCCATGATTTCAAATCTCGCGCAAAATCTAATACCCTTGTCAAACGTGCCTATTTAAGTGCACTTCCTCCGAGTGCACTCGGGCTTCCAAGTGACACTTAGGCCGCGCGCTGCTAAACGACAAATCAAAGTGCCCTTGCCGTGATGTCCGTGACGATAGCCGGCGTAAACATTACGCAAAATTACTTGAAATTCCCCCCTCTTTATCACTGAGGAATATTTTAAACTTCGTTGTGTTCAAATTGTTTAAATCGCAATCGGCGCATCGCACAAGACCACAAAAACAGAGTCGGGACGGCGACTGAACACCGGCGCTTTTATCATCACTGTTATTCACTGCGCATTGAATGACAGCTGCATTATTGTTGGGGGGAATTAATCTGAAAGCGTTGAATACAACAGAAATAGGCTGAAACAGGAACACAATCACAGGGCCACACGAAACCACCTACGAGAACGCCGCAGAAACGGCTGCCATGGAGCAAAACACCCACCAGGCTCGCTGGCACGTTGTTGATAGAGGTTTATTTTCTTATTTTTCGTCGCTGTTTCAATTTTTGTAAAAGTAAATAAGCAATATATCTATAATTAACTTTAAACGTCACTTATTATCATCTAAACGCTCGCGGGTTTTACGTTAACTTTTTCCGATTTTCGGACTTCTGTTCACGAGATGACTCACTCGGCGAGCTGCCCCGGTAAAATGTGTTTGGGGACCACACTCAGCTCAAAGTGCGTTCCTTGTAAAGTGTCATTCGCGTTGCCGTTTAGCTGCTCCCTAATGACATTTTCTCACTTGCACTCCGTGTAAGTGCATTTAAATAGGCTCATTTGACAGGGGTATAAACCCGCGCTCCACAGACAACTATCGCCATCTGGTGTGTTCATTGGCAACTTCTCTTTCAGTTTTGGTTTCGTTTGTTCATGTGTCGCGCGGTGTGTGGTGGCGTTGTAGCAAGAGAAATTTGAACCGAAGGTAGAGGGGATTAGGAGGAAAATGGCGTCGGGTACGCGCCGCGCTCCGCAGAGTCAGACTGCTGTAGCAAGCACTTCGGCGATTCCAGCAGCAGTGATGGGTCAAGCAACGATGTGGGATATTCAGATTTCAGTTTGGACGACAAAGCTCCGGTTCAGGTGCCTGGCACTTCAACAAGCGCTGGCAGGTAATTTCGTTGTGACTCCGCGCTGTATTTATAAACAAAACATGCTTCTTATCTGACGACTGCAGTTTTACTTCTGTGTTTAGGGTCTCGACAACGTACGGCCAGGATATTTTGCCAAATGCACCGCGCCGTATCGCGCTATCACCTTCAAGATAACCTGGTGCTCGTGTCAGATTAGCACTGCAGGGCGATGTGCGATGCTTCTCGAGAGTGCTGGATTTTTTTTCTTGTTTTTTACCACCGAACTAATAAGAATATTGTGCGAGGACAATGCACGTTTTACAGAGACTCACTCACCCTTCAGTGCCTTCGCGGCGTGGCACAGCCGTCAGTTCCGCTAGGTTGATGGGCCCTCATAACTCCTAAACTTGGTGTACACTATTGATTTATATATTAAATCATAGCCAAGGAACGCAGGAACAATTTGTGTATCTTAAAATTCCTGAAATAATTTTTAGTCTTAGTAAAATTGCAGATTTGTGTTTTTCGTATACTTTTCTTCGGGGCTTTTTTCTGGTTACTTGCCGAATAAACTGTAAGTAATTGTATCTTTAACAAAACTGCTGCTTTGTGTTTGGAAGAGTAGTCTATGAGTACAATTTCATGCATAGCAAGGCTAAGTGTGTCCAGTAGCTGAAGAGAAAAGAAAAACGTTTTGTGGACGCACTCAAAATCGGCTGTTTTCCCGCTGTAACGAAAGAGTTAAAGCAGCTTTCCAGTAATTATTCCTGTAGTTCAAAAATCAGAGAAGATATTCTCAAACCTATTTCAGTTTTGTTGTCAGGATGGTTAGTTACACAAATGCTGCGGACTAGATTTGGTCTACAAATGAAAATGTCGTTTTGCTTGCCACGTTCCCTCTTAACGCAGGTGGTTGACGTGATCTAATTACTGATGCGTGATCACACTCCTTTCAAGTTTGCCTTGTTTTTGCTTTATTTTTGCACACCCTTGTGCAAGCCACACAAATACAGATGCCCACTAAAAGAGAATGATGGGGCTGCAGGTGCGAGTCAGGATTACGGGCCCCCCGCCCAGTCCATGGAAAGCTACCCGAGCAGTGGAGGCTACCACCACCCAGGCGCCCCCTACCCGCCTGGCGGTCCGCCTGGCATGATGGGTGCCTCGGAGTACCCGTGTCCCCCTGGCTACCCGCCCTCTAATCATGTGGGCGCGGGCTGCGAGCCAGACGGCTACCCCCCGGCGGATGAGGGGCCCTACCCTGGCGAGGGGTACCCCCCTCCCCCGCACGGCGGCTACCCCCACCACCAGGCACCCCCATACGCAGCGGCCACCCAGTCGAGCCTGAGCGGGGGCTCGTGCGGCTACGCGGGACCCGGCGGGGAGCAGTATGGGCCGGCCGAGGGCTACCACCACGAGGGTGGCTACAACGGCCGGGACCCCTACAGCGGCTACCCCATGCGGCCGCAGTCGGGGGCACCGCCCTACCCACCGCAGTACCAGGGGAGCCACTATGACCGGGAAAGGTGCGGGGCCTTCTTTACGCCTGCACTGATTTGCTTCGAATGGTTTTGGATCAAATCAAGTCGATGCTGAAAGTAACGAGCTGCTGCCATGAACTCTGCAATGAGAACTCGACTCTGCTTGCCGTATTTTCAAACTTATCAGCACCACTGATTTTGAAGAACCAAAAGAGTAAAGTTGAGGAGTGGATAATACACGAATTTCGCCCGGAGTGCATCGTCACCGGCCTTCACAATTGGAGGCCAGCGATCATGGGCGACCACTGGTGCTTGGGCACAGGCCTGAGAAGGGCCTCCCTTTGCTCCCTCACACCAGGTACGAGCAGCAGGCCCAGCAAGCGCAGCAGCAGCAGGGGGCGTCCGTGGGGGCGCCGCCATCGTCCCAGCCCGGGGCGGCAGCGGCCCCCTCGCGGGCCCAGCCTCCCCCGTCCTCCCAGATGGGGGCGGGGCCTCCTCCGCCAAACGCGGCTGCAGAGCCGCTCTACCCGTACGGCTCGTCCCCCGCGGCCACGGGCGGAGGCCCCCCGCCCCAGTCGCAGTCGGCGGCAGCAGCAGCAGGCAGCTACCAGAGCAGGCCCTACCCGCCGCCCAGCGCGGGCCAGGCACCGCCCTACGCGGCGGCTCCGCCCCCACAGCAGGGGGCGGCCACCGCACCACCTCCGCCCCAGGGGGCCACCCCCGAGCCCTACCCACCGGCTGCCCGGGTGCCCCCCGACCAGGCCTACCAGGTGGGGAACACCTTCTCCTTCGTGCCTTGTCGAGGCGGAACAACTGGTGCTCTTCAGTTATCTGTCTCAAGGTCGCCATGGGCTCCCGGAAAAAGCAATCTGGCATTCGTTTTTCACGTAAATTCCCAAGGGTTGGGAAATTCTTGGTCTGCCTGCGGTCTACCTATGGTGAGTCTGAGACTGACGATTGAAGAGCCCCACTGTGTCTGGCCAATTGTGTGTTGCTAGGCGTGTTCATGAAGACAGCGCGCTCGGCTAAGCCAATCAGATGAGGGGGAAAAAAAATATTGTCAGTTGTTTGCATTATGGCAGTTTTGGCATCTGCCCAGTTTTGGAAATCTTGCGCTGCCTCTGTTTCTTTTTGCGCGCCCTTACCTACTGTTGAGCGTGGTCATAATGCATGCTCAAACACAAACAAAGCCTAGCTTGCTATTTGTTTGCATTGCTCTGTGGGTCTGAATGGATCTTTAGGAAAGCAGCGTGTGTCCTTACCTCGTGCCTGCTTGCCTCTCTGTAAAAGAGCTTCGCGCACCTTGCCTGTCATCTCGAAACCTGGCACCTCGTAGTGTGTGTGTGTGTGTGTGTGTGTCGCCCATCGTCGTCCTCGGCTGCCCCTGAACATTGTTCTGCTGTCTCTGGTGTGTAGATGGTCCGTGGCCCGACCCCTTTACCCCCGAGACCAATTCCCAAGGTTCCTCCTGCTCCCCCTCATCCTCATCCTGCACCACAAGTATGTTGTCGTTGACTGCTCTGCACATCATTCCCCGCCAGTTGTGCCTCCGGCCGCATTCAGAGTCGCTCTTCTGGATTTTTGAAATAAGTAAAGCTTCTGTGTTGTGGTCTTGGTGGCAGTTCTTCACTGTTGGGATGTGAGGGGGTGCGTGAGGGCAGCCATAGCAACCAAACAGTCGTATGTGTGTTCCTTCGGGAATGTCTGAAGCAAAAGCGGCAAACGTCCCATCTGAATGTATTATTTTTTGCACAAGAGTTCAGTTGTGAAAAATTGCCTGACCTCTACCTTGTACTCAGCAGGAGGCTGATAGTGTACCTAGGAGGGTGTACCAGGAGTTCTTTTTATCTGTTGTGGGCAGATGAAATGTGTCCTTGAAAGGGAGTCCGACTCTGAATGCAGCCTCTGAACAGTTTTCATTTTGTTACTGCTTTTGTTGTGCGTGTTGGGGAGGGGGGAAGAAAGGAGAGTGCGTGTGAGTGTGGGAGACGTGGATAACTGCTGCATCGTCATTGCGCTGCACATGTATGGTGTGGAGTATGGCCATCGTAATCATCGGTGCGACATTTTAGTCTTATGTGCCCCCCCCCCCCCCCCCCCCTCCTATACGCTTCGAGCTTCGCGATCGTTGTGCCGCCTGCCGCCGCTTCTCCGTGGCGCGTACGGGATGACCGCTGAGCAGCTGATAGGGGCTCATGCATTACTTTCATTCTCTTTTGCTTCTTTTGCCTTTCCGTGCCCTAAACAACTTGTTATGGTGATGTCTTCAAGCAAATAGTATGTTTAGGGCACTAAAAAAAACAGCTGCAGCTTGGTAGAGTGCTCGAACGCCAACAGAAGCTATCTGGGGACGCGGTACTGTGCACTTCTTCGCCGCTCTTACGGGCATCGGCAACGGAAGCAGCATATCACCACTGTCACCTGCGAATACGTCAGGCACAAGGGAATTCTACTGTCCCCTCGTTTAGACCTGATACTGGCACAGTTAGAGGTTGGTTTCGTTTTGCAGTACGGACAACGAATGCGGCTTTATTTCGAATATATACGTCTTAGAAAAATATGTTTCGGGGATGTGATTACCCAATACCTGGCAATAACTTGTGCCTTTTATAGTAATATAGGCCACGCGAACAAGTTAAGTATATCCCAACTCTGTGGGTCGTTAAATATGTGCCCACTCCCACCTGATAGCATGGACCAAGGATAGTTGATGACACCGCGGAAAAATAAACGGCCTGCTAAGTCCGAAAGAGACAGAACAGCTCGTATGGGGATGAAAGAAACCCAGTGAAGCTTCGGAAATGCTAGAGATGTTCGTTTCAACTTCAGCAAGGTAGGACTACTAGCCCAACCAGATGCAAAATGCACTGGTATTTTCTAAGAGGGGGGAGGGGCGCTAACTATCGCTGCGTACAAATATGGACGAAATCACGGAATGACCGTTTTAGTAACCACACACACAAGCTGTGCGTTCACTTTTATTTTATTTTTCGACTTTAACGAACAGCTGATCACTCGGCGGACAGATTTTTTGAAGTATACAGTAAGTTCACAAGGGATAAAAGGTGTCGTTGGAAGTGTGGGGTATTTGATAAGGCCTTCTGATTTCACTTTTACGGTAGATTCTGCAGGCTGCCTGTGTCATATGATGATGTTTTGAGGAAGCAGTTAGTCGCGGACGCTGATATAGGCGGAGATATGAATATTAGCAAATGATGAAGATTTGCGAGGGCTCACCTCGTGACAAGACGACCCAGCAGTAAATTATTTGTCGTGTGCTGACTACCACATATAATTTTGCATTATCCATTGTACTTGTTGCGTAGAATGTCCGTGAAATTTATGCCACATTGGCTTGTTCAGGGTAATGATCAATATCTAAGATGTGAAGCGTAACGGCGTGCTGTCAGGTATGAGTGTTCTGCTAGATTATGTAAGCACAGAAATTTACTTGCAGCTATAGTGCATAGCCATAGCATGAGCATCTGAACAGAACGCTGCTTACGGAGGGACTGTTAATAAATTTCAGGGCAGTGAAATAACAATCAGCTCCATGCATATGCTGGTTTCGCGCCACCGGCCTGTGCCACACACCTGACGCTCATTCGGACCGAATGTACCACACTAAGATCGCGTCATAAGCATTTACACTCTTGTAAATACACCACAGTTGCGAACAGTGACTGCGCCACATAAACATGGATTCACAACGCATACAAACGGAAAATATAAATCTCGAACGTCGTGCAAAAGCAACGGCGACAGTGGTGAGCGGGCTGGAGATTCCCGCGACTGCTTTCGAAACGGGCCGCTAGGGGGATTTCAGTGGCGCCCCTACAGGCAGCGCTCGAGGCGTATAGGTGAAGGCATTACTACAAAGGGAAGTCTGCCAAAAAAAAAAATACGCACAAAACCCTTTGGAGATTGTGTGATGGGTCTTTACGATGTCACATCGACTATTCGTCCATTGGACAGTGGCACATTGCGTCAGTGTCATTTTGAGGGAACATGCACCGAGCGCTGAGAGAGAGGTGACTTGGCCCACTTGCCTGCATTTTATGGGCCCAAGATTTCTAAGGGAAAGCAAGTGCCATTGAGCAGGGCGGCTTGTAAAAAGTGTTTTACCCCAAGAAGAAGCGGGATTAGTGCGTTGGTGGCAGTTACATTATATTGTGCGACTCATGCTTATGCTTGTTGAAGGACGAATTGATTCTCCAAAGTTTCTGTCATCATTGGCATTTTTACAGCACACATAACCATTTTGCGTCTTGCCGGGCTGGAAGTTTTAATTTTTAGTAAGCTTCGATGCAGTTCTGAGAAAATGTGGCCGCGTCCTACATGTGTATGGTAACTGCATTTCCTGATTGTGCATGGTGCCATATTTAATATAATGCACCTCTCAGACGTGCCTTTTTAAGTAGACTTCCACGAAGTGCACTATCAGCTAAAATGCCATTCGGGAGCAGGTAAACGTTTATTACTGATATATTGATTAATTTTTACGACAGGAGTAGCAGTGACAAAAAACAAGAAAAAATACCTCGCCCAACTATGTGCCAGCGCCGCCGGATGGGATGTTGCTCCATGGCAGCCATTCTGTGTGGTGTTTGCATATGTGGTTTGTTGGGGCTTTCTGGTTTTGTTCCTTTAGCCTTTTCTGTTATAATCCGCACTGTCTGATAATTTTTCGGCGCTAATAACGATTCGCTGTGCAGCAAATAACATTGAAGCTATGACCCCCCCCCCTTCCCCCGGTGTTCGGTGGGTTTTTTTGTGGACTTGTGAGAGGCGCCGATTACAGTGTTTAACAATGTAAACACGATGAAGCGTTTACATTGTTTCTCACATGACATAGAAGGGGAATTTCAAGCAATTTTGCGCAATATTTACGCCAGCTCTCGCCGCTGACATCACAGCCAGGGGAACTTTATCTCGCCGTTTAGTAGCGTGTAGCCAAAGTGTCATTCGTGGAGCCTGATTGGACTCTGCATAAGTGCACTTAGATAGGCACGTTTGACAGGGATGTGAAACGGTTCACACTTTGCTATACGCCTCGAGCGCGGCCTGTAGGGGCGCCACTGAAATCCCCCTAGCGGCCCGTTTCGAAAGCAGCCGCGGGAGTCGCCGGCCCGCTCCCCACTGTCACCGTTGCTTTCGGGGCCCGTTCACGACTGAGATTTACCGTTTGTAGGCGTTGGAAATACATATTTATGTGGAGCAGTCACTCTGTTGCAAATGTGGTGTGTTTACGAGAGTGTAAATGTGTGTGACGCGATCTTAGTCTGGTACATTCGGTCTGTACAAGCGCCAGGTGTGCGTCACAGGTCGGCGTCGCGAAACCGGGATATGCATATGGAGATGATTGTGATTCCACTGCCCTGAAATTTACTAACAGTGTCTCCGTAAGCATAATTTCCCCAGATGGTCATGCTATGGCTATACACCAGTTTTGTGCGCTTATATAACCTAGTGAGCGCTCATACCTGACAGCACGCCAGTTATGCTTGCCAATATCATACCTCAGATATTGGTTACTACCCTGGAAATAAATTTCAGAACATTCTACGAAATAAGTATGATGAATAATCCACAATTATACCCGGGATCAGCGCACGACAAAAAAAAATAATGCTGGGGCGTCTTGTCGTGAGCTGAGCGCCCGCAAACATTCATGTTACATATATCCTCCGCGAGCAGGCCGGAGAAGGGCTTATACAGTAATGCCCGTTCGCGACTAAACGTTTCTTCGAAGCATAGTAATGACGCAGGGAGCCTGCAGGATCTAGCACAAACGGAAATCAGAAGGACCCTTTTCAGATATCCCACTATTCTAACGACACCTTTTATCAGTTTTGAACTTGTATACCTCGAAAAATGCGTTCGCCGAGGGACAGCTGTTAGTTGAAGTCTAAAAACTATAGTGACGTGAACGAGTAGCGTGTGTGTGTGATTGCTAAAGCGTTCTTTCCTTGATTTCGCTCCGCAATCGTACAAAACGATACGTAAGCGTCCCCCTCCCTCCTCCTCCTCCCCATGTCTCGCGAAATAGCAGTGCATTTCGCACACTAGTTGGTCTCGTAAGTCCTACCCAGCTTAAGTTTATACGAACGTCTTTAGCATTTCAGAAGCTTCACTGAGTTTTTTTTTTTTTTCATTTCTGTACGAGCTATTTTTTTTTATTCCGGACTTGCAGACCATTAAATTTTCAGTGGTTTAATTCACTTTTCTTGGTTATTGCTATAAGGCATGAGTGCACATATTTCACGACGCAGAGCCTTGGAATATACTTAACATTTTCGCGTGGCTTATATTATTATAAAAGGCACAAGTTTTTATCAGGTATTAGGTAATCGCATCCCCGAAATATATTTTTCTACGACGCAAATATTCGTAATGAGGCCGCATTCGTTGTCCGCTCTACAAAACAAAACGGCCCTCACTGTGCCAGTATCAGGTTTAAACGAGGCGACAATAAAATTCACTTGTGCCGGACGTATTCGAAGGTGACAGTGGTGGTATGCTGCTGCCGTCGCCGACACCCGTAACAGCGGCCGAGAAGGACGCTGAGCCGCGTTCCCGGATAGCTATTGTTGGTGTTTGAGCACTCTACCAAGACGCAGCGGCTTTTGAAGTGACCTAAACGTACTATTTACTTACAGACGTCACCATAACAAGGGTTTTTAGCGCTCGGAAGGGCAAAAAGAAGCGAAAGAAAACCAAAACACCACATGAGCCCCTATGGGCCGCGCAGCGCAAATCCCGTCAACTCCGCGGAGAAGCGGCGGCAGGCGGCGCAGCGATCGTAAAGCTCGAGGCGTATAGTGCGTGGCTTCCACCACCCCTTTCCTGATACGTGACCCTACATGTTTGGCCAGAACCCCATGATGGGAAATAGAGCAGTGCATAAGGAGAGGACATGAGACGGAGGAAACGGTTCACACTTTGCTATAGTGTGTGTGGCTTCCACCACCCCTTTCCTGATATGTGACCCTACATGTTTGGCCAGAACCCCCATGATGGGAAATAGAGCAGTGCATAAGGAGAGGACATGAGATGGAGACACTACACTGCTGACAGCAGAGTTGAAGTCAGCACTCTGATGTTTTCCTCTCTCATCTTTTGCACTGTTTAATTTTCCATCCTTCTTGGCCAACTCGCCCAGGCTTCCATGTTAATCAAAACCACTCTACATGTGCCGCAGCGGGGAGGAGTGTGGGGTACCTGCCGCGGTGGCTGTGCTGCTGTGCTGCTGAGCTGAAGCATGTGTCTTTGATCCCAGCTACTGTAGCTGCTTTTCAGATAGAGGCGAAAAGCAAAAACGCCCACATGTTGAGATTGGAGTGCACGGTAAAGAGCCCTAGGTGGTCGAAGCCCTCCGGGGGGGGCCCTCCACTACAGTGCGAGGCTCACAAACCAGGTGTAGCTGTGGCGTGTAAAACCTCGCAAACATTAATCCACATTTGAAATGATTCACAGTTTGCTAAAGTTTGTGGCTCTGCATGATTTGCCAAAGCCACACAGTTGCATCGTGGCCGTGGTTGGGGTTCCCTAAGTGAGCCCGATTGGGGAGTGGTGTAGGGGTGAGCTGATGTGGGCTGCCGTTCTCCTCCCCGCCAGGTGTACCCTGGGAGTGGGCAGCAGGTGGGCTACCCGGGTGGGGGTGGCACACCCCCTCAGGGTGGCCAGCCTCCCCCGGCGAGCAAGCCCGGCCCGTACCCGCCACAGCCCACCCAGCGGGAAGCGCCCTACCCCAAGCGCCACCCGGACTTCATGAAGCCCCAGGAGCCGTACCCACCACCCCCGCACATGGGTGCCGCGGCGGGGTCACCGTACCCGCCGCCGCAGCAGCAGCCCCAGCCGCAGCAGGCGCACCACCCGCCGCGCAGCAGTATCCCGGTAGGTCCCGCTGCACAACAACCGGCTCTGTAGCTGAGGGTTTGTGAGTGCGGTTCCCGGTTTCTGGGAGGTGTCTGAAAAAAAAAAATAGCATTACTTCAATACGTCCCGCTTAAACTACCAGCTCTGTAGCCATGACCAAGCACTACCCCAATACGTGACCAAGTCTGTTGCAAAATAATTGTGAGTACAGTTCCCGGTTTCTGGGAGGTCATTGAAAATGGGCGTCCACTTACTAGAGGGAAATGTTCTGCTGCAGTTGTGTGTCGCCGTTTCAGCTAGATGTGTTCCTTCTTCCTTGGCATTGCTTGTGTGTTACATGCCTTCTTTGGCCCTTGATGACCGAGACAGCAATAGGGGCAATATTATTTATTTATTTATTTATTTTCCATTGAAAATTGCATGAAGCTTTTAAAAATTTCTGACAATTTTTTTTTTAGCTGTTGAGTGGTGGCAGAACAAATCAGAAAAGCCATGGTTAAGAATGGCGAGCGATCTATTTGCAATATTTACAACATGGGCATGAGAGAGCCTGGACAGGTTGCACGCCAGCCACACCTACGTCGTCATTGGAGGCTGGTCATGGCACTGTGAAGATGTGTCCTGTGAAAATATTAGTAACTTTAAATTGTCTCCTTAAGAACCATAATTATGGGTTTGTCAGCCACTTGGAACTTTAGGGCCCTTTGCCAAGCCATTCTAAGTGGATGTGGTACGCATCTCAGCGGAACACAGCGGCGCGCTCATTGAAACACGCCAATAGCGCCAGATTTCCCTCTATTATACAGTAGTTGGAAACTATGCAAACAAAGTGGGCCTAACACAGTAGGGATGACCATAGAAGACTTCCTTTTCTAACGGGCTTGTGGCCCAGGCACTTGTGTGTAGACGGAAGTGTTTTATCAAGAGAAACCATTTCATGTCGGGGATCATTTGAGTGGCGAGTTACCAGGCGAGCTACCAGGCTAGTGTAAGGACTAACTCGGGAAAACCCTAGGAACTTTCGAGAAAACTGCTCTTTGAAGAGACATTGTGGGTTTCAAAATGCACCTGCACAACAGTTGTTTACGCTTTTGATTTAATTCTGATAGGATGCCCTTGTGGCTTCTTAGGGTTCCTTTCGTGCAGGCTTAGAGGCGGCAGAAATGGCAGTTTTGTGCCCAGTGTACCGCAGAATTTCTGGGTTACCTGTATTTTGCTTTACAAATGCCTAATGCATAGTCGTCCTCTCAGTGAAGAGGACTGCGAGAGCTTTCTTTGATGTTTACTTGCCAATTGGCTTCCACCTGGTTTTGGGTGCTGTAGCTGTGCTGAAGCAACAACTTACTCAAAAGGTTATAACAATCGCATAGCAAGCAACAGTTGAGCTACTAGGAAGCGGGATTTAACTTCGTGTGCACAGTTCCAGCACTAAGTTACGTCGGCACATGCTACTCTATTCCTTTGGGCAAAACAATTTTTCTTGCGGAATTGCCAAATCGAATCGTGGCTGCATGCAACTGAACTTTGGAAACGCTGCAATCAGAGTAGATTTCTTTTTTTAATCTTAAACTGCATTGTACAATCAATTGCAGAGCCACGGCAGAAGTTGTGTGGAGCAAGGTGACAGCTTGAATGCCCCCACTAGCCCCCTTTCGATTCCTGAAGTGCACCAGATTTGCCACGATTGTAAATTCACTTTTAACGAGAAGTTTCACTTTAGAACAAAGTTGGTGTTACTCTCGTTCAATCATGACCGGTTCCAATATCGGGTGGCTCCCCGACTTGTTGCGGTGATTACATGCATGCCGCAGCTTTTCTCTTGCCAATGGACCCATCATGTCCCCGAGACTTGCAAGCGTCCTTTCAAGCACTTGGCATTTTGTAAGATGGCCGAGTTGAAATGAGCCCCGATTATAGACGCAGGCACTGTTTCAGGCACGGGGACGAACCATGGCAAAGTCGTGGGCACCGAGCTGCTTTCGATAGACTCCGTCCTTCAGGCCTTGCAGCTTTGCGTAATCTGGCGCGGGATCTTTGTTCAGTTCTGCAGCAGACTACATGACACCGCGAGGGGTGGTGCTGAGCGGGTGCTGCCCCCTCCTCCTCCTCCTCCCCCCTTTTCTTTTCCAGCGTAGAGAGACCTCACTGTGGTTGTGTTTGACTTTGCACACAGACCGGAGCCAGTACCCCTACCGGCCACCCCACATGATGACGCCACCGCCTTCCTCCATGCCCCAGCAAGGTGAGGAGGGCGCCGCTTTGCGTCAAGCAGTGCGGGGTGCCGCGTGCGCTTGGGCAACAGTCTGGGCAGAGAAATCCAAGTTGGGTTGCTGATGTCTGCTCTGTACTTCTGCAACGTACGGTGCTGGGAGTCGTATTGACTTTTTGATCGCGCAAATGTGCAATTATGGTTGCCCTTCCCTATGTCGACAATGATAAGCAGCCACTAGTGGTGTTTTAGATGGTACTCGATTCTAACGTGTATTTTCAGAGAAAGAAGCTGCATCTTAGAATGAGTAAATACAGTATGTGCAGTTCTGTTGACACGGTTGTTAACATGGTGAGGAGGAACATCCGTGACAAGTCTTGGGATGTGAGTCTGAAATTGTTTTGGGGGTTGTGAGGCTTGTCCTTCGAGGGGCCAATGAGGAGGGATGGACTCAAGTGACGGTGTGAGAGTGGGGGGATTCAGGTGCCAAATTACTGGCCATGCTGCCCATCTTGACCAGGCACTCGTAAAGTGGCAGATGAGGCATGTTGAGCTGGCCTCCACGGTGTAATGCCGCTTGTTTCATCATCAGCTCTTCTAGCAGCACAATTTACGTGGCACAGATGAGCTAGTGCTGGCGTTTTGTAGTGTCATCATCTATGCTCAGTGTACAACAGACCAGCCACAGAAGCAAGTGGCATTCGTCTGTTTTTTGTAAACCGAGGTGCTAGAGGACCCAACGACAAAATGAGTACTGTCTTATCTGTTGCTTCATTTTTTTTCTCGTATGTTGTGTGCTGATCAATGATGATGAATACTCACAGCCCTTTTGGTTTGAATTACTTCCCCCCCCGGCCAGAGCAAAGGGGCTGACTGTGTTGCCGTGTGTTCTCCTCCCAGGCTGGGGCCGTGGTGGAGCGGAGAGCCAGTACCGCGGTTACCCCAGCACCGCCTACCCCCCCCACTCGGGGGCCCCCCCTGAGCGATGGGAGGGGCCCCGAATCGGAGATGGAGCGCCCCCCACGTGGGGCTCGTCAAGGGGAGTGCCACCCGCACAGGGGGAACCCTACCCGCCCCCGCCGCCCCAGGGCCCACCCCTGCTGGGCGCGGGGGCACCCCCGGTGAATGCCATGGCCCACCACAAGCTGGTCGCCACCTACGCTAGGGACCGGGGGCCATATCCGCCTGCCGCCGGAGGAAAGATGCCGGTGGGTGCTCTTCCCTTGCATTGCCGGGGAAAAATTTGTTGCTGCAGTAATGGGGGGGATACTTGCGAGTGGTGGGGATGCTGTAGAGCAGAGATGCTCATGATGTGGTTGGTGCTTGCAGCAGCCGAGCGGTCCGTACGGGTCAGCGTCGTCCTCCCTGCGCAAGGAGGTGGTGTTCCCCCCGGACAGTGTGGAGGCGGTGCTGCCCGTGGGCACCAAGCGTCGGCGGCTCTACGCCAAGGACGTGAGCCCCCTGGAGGCGTGGCGCCTCATGATGTGCCTCAAGTCCGGCCTGCTGGCCGAGAGCACCTGGGCCCTGGACGTCCTGTCGGTGCTGCTGTACGACGACTCTACCGTGCTCTACTTCGGCCTCTCGCACCTGCCGGGCCTGCTGGAGACGCTCATGGAGCACTTCCGCCGCTGCCTCGCCCTGGTCTTCGACACCCCAGACGACCTCGAGATGGGCTACGAGTCCCGGGCGCCTGCCACTGACACCACGCCCGCACCGGAGAGGCCCTGGTACCTGCTGGAGCGGGACTGCCCCGCCAGGGACCCCCTGGAGGGGCTGGTGGTGCCCGCCCAGATAGACCCCAGCGACCGCGTCGCGGTACTGCCCGGGACTGGCTTCACCTGGCGGACGCGGTGCGGCAAGGCGGTGCGCGCCCGGCCCGACGACGACGGTTCGCTGCACGTGCTCGACGGCGAGAAGCGCTGGGACGTCCACGAGGGCTTCACGGCCTCGCCCGAGCACTGGCAGCTCGGGGGCGGCGAGATCACGGCCCACATCGAGACCTGCTTTGAGACCGAGGCCAACAACGTGCGCTTCGTCCGGCTCATGGCGCCCTCTTCCGCAGCTCCACCCTCGTCCCCGGCAGAGAAGACCGAGCCCAAGACAGAGGAAGAGGAGATGGGGGAGGCAGAGGAAGAGGTGGCACCGCAAGCGGAAAAGGTGATAACGAGCCGGAGAGAGGGCCCCTCGTCGCAGCTGTCGGAAGTGCTGGCCAAGCAAAAGGCGGCCAACTGCAAGCGAGAGCCCGTGGTGCTGATCGAGGACATCCGGTCCAAAATCAAGCTGGAGGCTGTCCAAGAGCTACGGGTGGACCATATCAAGCAGGAAGTCAAGGAGGAGCGGCAGTCCAACGACCGGAAGCGGGAGGAGGCAGAGGAGGAGGAGCCCTCGAAGAGGGAAGAGGAGAGCAGCGCGGACACGGTGGTGACGACGACACAGGAGGCCGACGCTGTCAAGCTGGAAGAACGGGACAAGGCCGACGACGGTGAGACGACGGACAAGGAGGATGGCGGTGCGGCGGGGCCCGCCGAGGTTGCCCCCGGTGATAGTAGTGAGTGTCGGACCGAAGAGAAGGTGTTCCCGCGTCTGAGGGAAGAGCGACCTCGCAAGCGGCCTTCCGCGGAGGCCCTGGAGGAGGAGGCGTACTGCCGTGATGAGCCCTCGCTGTGCGTCGTGTCGGAGGCCCGCGAGGCCCTGGGCCGGCGATGCGTGTGCATCTCCACGCTGCTGCGCAACCTGTCCTTCGTGCCGGGCAACGACGCCGAGATGTCCAAGCACTCGGGCCTGCTGGGTGCTGCTGGGGCGGCTGCTGCTGCTGCGGCACTGGCACGCCCCGCGCCGGGGGGGGCCCCCCCGCCACTACGACCAGGAGGAGGGCTCGGCCGAGGGCCACTGCAGCTCGCTGCTGGCCGAGCGCGAGTGGTGGTGGGAGGCGCTGCAGGCGCTGCGGCGAGAACACGCTCGTCTGCCTGGCCAACATGGCGGGCCAGCTGAGCCTGGCGCCCTTCCCCGAGGAGATCTCGCGGCCCCTGCTCGACGGGCTGCTGCACTGGGCCACGTGCGGCTCGGCGTGCGCCCGCGACCCGCTGCCCCAGAGCACGCTGAGCCCCCAGCGGCTGGCCCTGGAGGCCCTGTTGCAAGCTGTCCGTGCAGGAGTCCAACGTGGACCTGCTGCTGGCCACGCCCCCCTGGGCGCGCACCCAGGCCCTGCTGGGGCAGCTGGCCCGCTGGCTGGGCCGCGGCCAGGACCAGGTGCTGCGCGAGCTGGCGCTTGTGCTGCTGTCCAACGTGGCGCCCGCGGGCAGCGGGGCGGCCCGGGCCCTGGCCCTGCAGGGGCCCTGCCTGGGCCACCTGCTAGCCTTCGTGGAGCAGGCGGAGCAGAGCGCCCTGCAGGTGGCCAACGCCCAGGGGGTGGCCGCCCTGCGCGACAACCCCGAGCTCATGGGCACCACGCTGGACATGGTGCGCGGGCGGCCGCCACCCTGCGCTGCCTGGCCCGCGTGCCCGACAACCGGCCCCTCTTCCTGCAGCTGCAGCCCCGCCTGCTGGCCCTGGTCATGTCCCAGATTCCTGGACCAGGGCGTGGCCGCCATCCTGGCCGACGTGCTCTTCGAGTGCTCCCTGCCCCCGCCCCCCACGCCCCCCCCACGGGCCCCCTCCTAGGGGAGAGGAGGAGGACACCTCACCCCCCGCTATTTATTACTACCGTTCCTCCCCGGACGCTGTAGATAGCCCCCTCCCCCCAGAACCTCGTCGACCGGGTGGTGGACTCCCCCTTCCTCCCTCGCCTGTGGACTGTGTGCGCGGGGGAGGAAGCGGACACTCCCCCTCTTTGGTCTCCCCCCCCCGCCGTCGTGGTGATAAACTTGTACAGTCGTGCTGCTGCTCTCTCGCGCTCTCCCACCACCCCGCCCTGCCACCACCCCCAGCCTGCCCCTCCCGCCTGCCAGGGTGCGCACACCCGTCTTTCTTCTTCCCCGTGGCGGGCCGGGAGGGCAGGGTCGGAAACGGGTGGTGCCGCTCAGTCGAGGAAAAAAAAAAGGGGGTGGTGGTGGTGGGTAGGATGTGGGGTCCCCTTGGCCCGGGACGGACAGACGTACAAACGGACTGGCTCGTGTCGATCTGATGAATTCTGTGTGTGCGCGTGCGTGTGTGTGTAGGGTATCTCTCTCTTTTGCGAGTGCAGCAAGCGAACCATCATCCTTTTTTTTTCTGTTGGTTTTTTTTTTTCCTCGTCATTTGAAATGGTGCGATGTGTGTCGGTGAGTGCATTTGTGTGTGTGTGCGTGCTCGAGCTTTATACGATGTACATGTCTGACAAACAGAGTGAGCTGCTGCAAATAAATGTACAGGTGAGAATTCTCTCTTTTCCCCCTTTGAAGAAAACTGATCCCTCGGGGTTCATGGCACGTGTTCTGGAAGAGAAAGAAAATGGCGGCTGCGTGATTTCATTTTAAGGATTTTTTTTTCTTTGCGGTAGAGGTTGGTGCTTGGCATTTGAGAAGTCCTTAGGTGTATTTTTTTTTAAACTCCATTTTAGGTAACTCTTTTGTCCCCCGGTAAATAAATTCCTACTGTTCACTTGGAACGTGTTGTATTTACTAGTCAAACCAATCATTGCCACGAAGCTAGTAATGTAAAGGTTTTTTTTTTTTTTCTGCTTTTCGAGTGAAGTGGGAGGGAGGGTACTCGTCAACGTGTTTGAGGCTCCTCCTGTGCTTAAATTATGCTCTCTAGGAGAGTCTGCCATAGATTTTTGCATCTGGAGGGTGCAGGAATGGCCAATTGTGACGGGGACATTTATCGCTCTCTTTTTTTTTTTTTTTTTAATTCCTCATCCTGCTGCGAGGCAGCCATCGTTGCCCCCTCTGTAGTATTCCCCCCCCCCTCATGTTTGCTCAGTCTCGTCTCCATTCATTCCTAGAGTGCCGCGCACGGTGGCAAGAACAAAAGCACAATGGTACTTACGCCAAAAATCCGAAGTGAGGATGGCCACAGGACTTTGATTTTTTTTTTTTTTTTTTTTTTTTTTTGCGAGACGCGAGAACTGGGACGGCCGAAAGGACAGCTTTGTCTGCCATGCAGAATTTTGTACTTCTGTGTCCAGAGTATTCCAGGGCTTGGTCAAGTTTTTCTTTATTGTGGGGATGAAGTTGTACAAAATGTATGGAAAACTTGTAAAATAAAAATGACTTCGAAAATGTGCTCGCTACACCTAGTCTTTTTCTTGGAGGAGTGAAGGGGGCAGAAGTCATGACCTAAGCATCACTTTTTGTTTTTGTTTTTCCCCTCCTTGCCCTTCTTCTAGAGGGCCCCATTTCACCAGTCTACAGCGGCGGGTTGAGTAAAAACTTAAGTTGTTACACTAAAGGGAGGTAAAAATCCATCTCCTATCTCACCGCACCAATACAGTCAAACCCGTTTATAGCGAACTGCAGTATGCACTTCGATTAGTTCGATATAGCCGAACCCGCCTATAACGAGCTGATTGTTATGAGTTCGCAATCCGCGGGAGCCCTCCCCCCTCCCCAACTTCACCATCCCCGCATGCAGAAACGAACACAGTAAAGTAGCCATTACCACACCCAAAGTAATCCATCTATTGCAAGTAATAAAGCTACTTTCTGCCCCAATTGCCTTTGTAAAAAAAGCGATGATTTTTGTTTTCACTCTTTCGTTTCTTTCGTTTTGGCGGCTTCAACTAGCATAGCATTCTCTACACGAAACATTGTTTGCACCAGTTCGAGTCCGCGTCCTCCAAAATCGAAGAAGCATTGGCAGAGCACATCGACTGCCGAAAGCGCTTCATTATAAGCGGCGGACTGCTCTCCCTCGCAACATCATCGGGAACATTGGCGAGCTCTTCCCACAGTTCACCAATGCTGCTGTCTTGGCCTGGACTCGCTGACTGGGCAGGTTCCGTCGTGAGTCCCGCGCGTCGGAAACAGTTATGGAAAGTGTCGGGCGTCACGTCAATCCGTGCGACGCGCAATGTCTCAGTCGCGGCTCTTGTTCCGTGGTCGCGGCCAATCCACATCTCAATCGCCGCTTCAAGACCATGCGTTACGGCGGCCATTCTAGGCACACAGAGTTCGATATATCCGATGGGAACTTCGTTATAAGGAATATGTTTCCCATGTATTTCCAAAACTGAAATATTTTTGTTCGATATATAGCATAATTTGCTCTATCCGGGTTCGTTATAGCCAGGTTTGACTGTATATTACGTGACTGTCCATCACCCATTCATGCGCAAACATGATCAGCAGGCAACAGAAGTGTGGCGGTTCCCTTCATACGCAAAGGTGACCTGTTTGGTTGCGGTGTTGATGAATTTTGTTCCGTTTCCCAATGCCAGTGATTGGCCGTGTGATGACTTGGCGCTTTGGCAGCAGCCACCGAGTGCCAGCAGCAAAGTTGGGCCCGGTGGGCTCGCTGCATTTGCCACTGGCAACAAAGCAAGCTACCTGAAGTCACGGCTCTGCGCTTTAGGGGGGTACATGGGTCTTCGGGACCGAAAAATGAAAAATTGCCCAAAAAAGCATTTTTTTAGGTATCACTTTTCTGTTGATTTGCCCGACTTTTCCTCCAAAAATTCCCTACTTGGAACAGTACCAGGTACTTTTAAAGCCATAGAGGGCAGATTTCTTCAAAAGTTGACAATTTTTTTATAATTCCCCACTTCTTCATCACGAGTAGTATCACAGTGATGGGAAATTCTTGAGGGGTACATCCCAGCTTGTAGTGTAGCTAGGAACATCATTTCTTTTGCACTGTGAAACAATGTTTAAACCAGCCAATAAGGAAAGCAGATTTTGCATTTTGTGTTTCAGTAGTTGTTTAATTAGCCTTAATTTTAATCAGGAAGTACTTCAAACCTGGAAGTTAGAATGGATATTAACTTGTAGGGGACTGCAAAGCAAAAAAAAAACTGCTTCCCACATTTCATTCTCTCCAACTTCTGGTATCTATTCATGCCTTGCAGGTAATCAAATCTTTTGTTGAATAGATTCTTCCCTATTGTTCTCAGGAACAGCCAGAGAAGATTTTTGATTAACTCGAAAACTAATTACCTCACATCAAAACTAATTGGATATTTGAAATCGGCTGACAAGTCTGAACAAGCCCATGAAGTTTCATAGAAGTTGGTAGCAAAAAAAAAAAAGTTTCAAAGACCCCCATTTAAATGAGGGGCAGGTGGCATAAGCATAAACTGCCTACTGGTGCTGACGCACTGGTTAGGGATGATTTGGCCCGGCTGCACAAACTATCTCCACTCTGCACAGATTTCTTCGCTACTGGCGATACATTCCTCTCTCATTGGAAACTTTGCAATTCGTTCTCTGGCCACTGATGACGGGATGTGGTAAGCACGCAGGGCTCGACTTTCTGGTTGGCATTTGGTGGGTGCAATCCAAGTGCCAAGTCATTGCACGGCCAATCGTTGGCAGCGGGAAACGTAAAATACACGAGAAATGTCCCCAACAAGGAACCTTTGCTCATGAATGCAGCCACCACAGTCCAACCACCTGCCCGTTATGTTTATGCAGGAAGGCTTGACAGGCAGTGACGATTCGCAGTGAGTGAAAGGATAGATTTTCGCCTCCGTGTGAAAATTTCTTATCGCACATGACCCCAGCTTGTCCGTCAGTAATGAGGGCACTGCTGAAGTGCTTTTCTATGACTTGGTGGCCTCATCCTTTTTGTGCTGGGCAAAAACTCTCCCCGAGGCACCCCGATTTTTAGCCCAAATCTTTTTCTACTCTCTCAACTAGTTTTATTCACTTTTTACTGACAATCATTGGCCCCTATACACCAATGTTACATAACCATCTTTTGACGAAAGCGTGCAGCATATAACTCTCCTGCGGCATTAACACACCCTTGTTTTGGCGCTCTCTGGCCTAGAAGCCCTTGTGCCATTAAACACAATCATCATCATCACCATCGTGTGAATACCTTGTGCGGTGTGTGTTAGTGGTAAAACTGTTTAGTTCGTTCGGCTATCACTCCGGGGTCAACGGACATGCATTGGTTGGCATTGTTTGCAGAGTTAAGGCCCAACCACATGCACACGTAAAACCGACGTACTTGCGCAACGACGTAAACCGGCGTAAGCGCATAAGGAACCGGCGTACTCCGGCGTACGCGGAATGCATTGGTACGCGCTTGTTACGCCCAAGTCGGAGCCCGCCAGACATCGACGCAAACTTTCAGGCACACAGTGTTGACGTAGACCTCTGGCAGTAATGTTATCTGGCGTTCAGGTCGCACAACAAGACAGCAAATTGATAAATAAGCTAACTTTACTGTTAAGGATGTGATAAAACGAAGTAATTTGTAAAATACAGAGAGCGAGCAACCGGAAAAAACGCGCGAAGCAACGAGCAACTATGGGAGCAAGGCATTTTACGCCAAATGTAGCGGACGGTTTTGTGCCTGCTGAGTATGCATGGTTATCCTTTGCGTTTTTTAATGCCCGAAGAACTGTTTTAGTTGTTTCTGTATTAAATATATGTACTTTTGTGAGAATAGGCATTATTTGTTTAGTTTGAGTTAAAATGTAGTTGAATTGGTCGCCACAAAGCTGAGTCCGGGGTAGTCGAGCCACAATGCACGGCGCTTGTTTTACACATTTTTACGCGCTTGTTGCAGCGATATGTGGTTATTCGCCCTCTCCGGTGTCGTCGGTCGGCGTAAAGGCAGCGGCGTATGTCGCCACAGGCGTACGTCGTTGTGCGTGTACGTCGATTTTACGCGTGCATGTGGTTGGACCTTTAAGCTCAATTAAGTGTGATTCTGAGCATGGATATTGGTCAAAGTACTTGGCCCGTTTATTTCCTGAAGCAATTGCAAGACGACATTGGTGATACCGCATATTCACGCGTGTAACCCGCACCAAAAATGTGAAAATTGCAGTGGCAAAGTTATACGTGGTGTTTTTTCTTTAGTGCAGCTTCATGGCAATGCGTTGGGCCATGAAGCTGCTACGCAGTAACACTGACCAAGCCTTCCATAGCAGCGGTTGCGCAAAACATACAAGGACGAGAGCACTCAACAACTGAATTTTATTGTAGTCAGTGTATTCTACTTGATAAATATGCGGTTTTTCTGTCTATATTGTATGTGATGTACTACTTGAGCAGTAACATTGGTGCAGCCTGTCCTGTATCAAATGTGCGAGCGATACGCGAGGATTTTTTTTTTTTTTTTTTTCCGGCGGGCTAAAAGTTGGGGTGCAGATTACATGCAGAGGCGGGTTATATGCGCGAAAATACGACACACTGCACAGACGCAGAAAGGTAAGGCCACATAAAGTGGAAAGCAGCTACGCATGCTCTAACCTCCTCTCCATACTGTTTGTGCACCCTGTGCAGCCACCAAGCTTTCCATTTCCACATGCAGCAGCAGCTGTGCCAAGCATGGTCACTGGTTCAGCCAGTTCAGGTAGTTGCAAGGTAGTCGCAGTGCTGGGAAGATGAGCAGTGGTGCATTTGGCATACTCTGCCAGCAACCCTACTTGTTGAGCCCCTCTGCACATTGGCAACAGCTTCAGTCTCTGAACATTTTTCCCACGGCGTGACCTTGATTCGCAGGCTTCACACCGACGGTTGCGATTTTAGAGGGTTGACACCCTGTTCGCCTTCACACCGACCCAAATACAGTAGAACCCCGGTCTTACATTCCTCAGTGCTGCGTTTTCCTGGCTGATAGTTTTTGTCTAGTTCCTGGCGCAGCTCACATAGATTCCCATGTATTAAAATCCGCACTGTTACGTCGTGGCTCAGAGTACGTTCCCGGATCATTCGTCACAATCTGACACACTCAACCCACCCGGGCAACATGCGTAGACAGCCATTGTGATGTTTGACGAGCCTTGTCCAGGCTTGGCTACGGAACTGACTGCATGAAGCCGCATGAGGGTGCGATTCGTAACCACTAGATGGCCCTGTTACTCTATGCTATCACCATCAACACTGCGCTTACAAGTTTCGCTTCGAAATGCCGGAAGTGCGTGTTCGCCATAAAAGCACCACCGCAAGAATAGCACGCGTTCTCGTCCTCATCGGGCGCTTCAAGCTTTGAGAACAGCGTTAAACTTGCAATCACGAAGTTTGTCGTGCCTTGATGGCGTCGCGAAAAGGGGAGGCACTAGGAGAAGCTTGACGCACTAAACGCAGTAGGCAAGCAGCCAGCGCGGAAGAGAGTCAACATCGCTAGGGGCCTTGCAGTTGCCCTGCGTGGTGTTTTCCAGCGATCACAAAAAGTGGCCATCCCGCATTCTTGAGTTTTTTAAGGTTCAAAAGCCAAAGTTTCAGAAATGCATGGTTTCAAGTCAAAGCTACACTGTTTTCGTTCATTTTTGAAGGTTTCCTCACTGCTGCGTTTTCCTGGTCCGGTGAAAAACTTGTGAACGAGATTCCACTGTATTGCATATGTGTGCAGTGGGAAACTCGAATCGCAATCATGCGTGAAAATGGAACGGCAGCGTGGCCCACGGCCACTTCCCATCTGTTAATGGTTCACATCGAAAATACGGTTGTAGGGTGTGTAAGCTTTGGTATTGTGTAGAGAAAACTATCCCCACCATGGAACTGGCATTATTTTAGTGAGAAACGCCATAATTGGTTTAGTAAAAAAATATTTAGGACTTGTTCCAGCAGGGCTACTTTCTACATTGCATGGTGCGGCACTTTTGGTGACGCGTAAGAAAGTGGAAATTTTTCTAAATCTTTGTAATTTTTTTGCCGAATGTTTGCAAACTTTGGTGCTGTTTTGTGAAAAATTGAATTCGTCATACATGTTTTTTTTTAGGAAGTATTTCTCGAAGTTAGTAGAGAGAGCAATGTCGTTCAAAAGTGGCTTTTTCAAAAAAATGTTCTTTACAGATCGGCCTAAAAGCAAGGCTGTCTACGTCTTTTTACTTGTTTACCAGGGAGTGCTGAGCAGTTCAAACCCATCATAATTGCTCTAAAAGGCAAACCTTTCAAGATACTGCTTCTTGAAATTCGCCAAAAAATGATAATCCGTAAAAAAGGGCAACCTTTTGACGTCATTTAAAAGGAGCTGTTTATCAATTTTTGCGATATTTACACAAAACGGCACTCAATAAATAAGTATTCTAGGAAGCCAGAAATGTATTGCATTATTTTTGTTTTAACTTCTGAAAATTAGGTCAAATTCAACATTTCTGTGCCTGCTAAACAGTTGAATAGCAGTTCGCAGTGAACAAAGAAATAATTGTTGCTGTTCTTACAAGTTTAAAACAAATAAAACAGCTGATCTAAAGAGAACTGATCAGAGTAGTCAAATTTACCTATTGTTCAACTTGTTATTTGCGAAGGCATTGAAATAGTCTGTTTTTTTTTCAGCTTGTGTATTCCGCCAGAGTAAGGTTGCCATTTTAACAATATTTTGTTATCGCCTCTACTTAGCTGTGTCAGAAACACATATTTTATGTCTCTTGACACTGCTTAATCGCACATTATTAGCAAGTAACCACGCTGCCGGTACTGGGGAGGTGTGATATGCGATTGTTGCGGTCAAGACTGTATTTCTGTTCTACCTGGTACATGCGAAGTTCTAACTGCAAAAACTTGTTCTTTTGAACTGTCTGCCTTTCAAGCTCCCAAGGACAGGTAAATAGCCTTTAGGCCGATCTGTACAAATGTTTTTTTAAAGTGCCACTTTTGGACAACATTGCCCTGGCTACTAACTTCGAGAAATATTTTCTAAAATGCTATAGGTATGATGAATTCAATTTTTCGCAAACCAGCCGCAAATTTTGCAAATATTTAGCCATAAGATTACGAAGATTTAGAAAAATTTCCACTTTCTTTTACAGGTCCCCGAAATTGCCGCACCATGTAATGTGGGAAGTAGCCCTGCTTGATCAAGTCCTAAATATTTTTTGACTATTTAGCAACTAAGGGGCTTCTCACTAAAATAATGCCAGTTCCGTGGTGAGGATCCGGCGCTCTATACAATATTAAAGTTTCATCTCAAACAAAAAATGGTCATGGCACCACTTTGGCTGTCCTTATCTGAATACACCCTGCAGCTAAAGCACTATGTTGACCTTTTTTGCCGGCAGTTAGCCGATGGCGAGAAATGTTGAAGGCAGCAAGTAAGCCAAATAAACTTTTTTCCTTGCATCAAACATTGTTGCAACCAACCGTCATGGGTTTTGGGAACAACCCCTAATGCATAAGTCACTTCACCATTGGTGTCAATCGAAAAGCAGGGGCTGGATGGGCTGGCAATTCTCCGGTACTCTTCGACATAGCTGAACTCGCTCTTTGGCAGTTAGTTTCTGCCAGTGACAAGTGTTTGGCTACTGCTACTGTTTTGGTAACTGGAACTCCAAAACCAGAGAGAACGTGCTGGCAAACAGTATAAGTGGCAGTGAGCTCTTGCCACTGGCGTATTCAAGGAGGGGGATGGACAAGGCCAGTGACTTGGTTAAGAGCTAAATAATTATGTTACAGTTGCAAGCTACGTACAAGGCTTACGTGACTTTAATGTACGCAAGGGGTACAATGGCCAAAGCCATGGTCGGTCCAAATAAAAGAGTTCTGATGGAAATATTTTATGATCACAAGCTATGCACTAAGCTCGTGCAGCTTCGATGCCTGCACTGGCCACTCTGCTAAATTTTTTAGTGCCTCCAAAAAAGCCCAATAGTGAACAACGCAATCGGCAGGTGATGAAAAGGGTGATCCCAGCCCCCAAATTTTTATTTGGAATCCTTACATTTGATGCTGGTTTCTACACCTTTCATTCCCCCACCTACCTTTTTTTGTTGTGGGTGAGGGTCCACTCCTCGTTCTGCCAATATGCAATGATGCGCACTCACTGGCTTTTTGATCGCAAACGAGACACCTGCCCATGCAATGTGTTTCCACAACTGTCAAAGCATATCGAAGCGGTAAATGCGAGGTAGCGTTAATTAAACAGGAATGTCGTGCTCGGGTACAGGCTTTGGGTTTGTCTATCTGAAATTGCTTGTAGCTATAGCTACGCAACCCAACATTTGCACGGCCGTAGCCTCCAGTCGTGCACCAAATGCCGCCGCGTGACGCAGTGCAGTCCTCGAACTTGGTTGAGCAGTTGACTGGAGAACGTCGAATAACAGCTTCGACTGACGTAGAGCATAGCTTATTTGGTGGCTCTAGGCTGACGCACAGGGCTCCGACGGCGTCCTGAACTGAGATGGCCGACCACTTGACTCCATCAAGTTTTTTCTCTCTCTATTTCTCTCTCCTCCAGGCTTACATTGTTGTTTTCCCGTAGTTTGGATTCGGCTTTATCGGTGAAGCTGTAGTGCTACAATGAGCTGGCAAAGTGGTGTCCTTTCTGCCCGTCCAAGGAACAACCGTCGCGACCGCGCAAGGGGCGAAGTAGGTTTTTATCCGACTTTTGGCCCAGGAGGGTCGGCCTAAACACAGAATGTTGTTCATGTCCCAAGCAACCACCCGACATTTCTCGGCCATCCAACGTGCTTCCATTCCAGCTCTAGCGGACATCTGCTGGACGTTCGTTTTAGAGCCGATGGACATACCGTGTACATCCGTGGGACGTCCCGATTCAACACTTCCATACGTCCATTTGGCGTCCGAAACTGGATGTATTTCGGACATTCAGTAAAAATTTACAGTATCACAAATGTATTAACGAGAAGCATATGTTCCTGCAACGAACATGCTACACCAAACAACACCAACGCACTACTGGGCAGAGGAGGTGGAGAAACACTTTATTTAAAAACTGGGTCTAGGGGAGAGGGCGGCAGAAGATGAGATGTTCTCCGCGACCTGGGCGGCCCAGCTGGTTAGTGCCAGCTGCATTTTTTTTTTTTTTTGTAGGGGCTCTTCCGGGCTTGCCCCCAGTGTAAGGGGGAAGGAAAAAATTACACCATCTCCCCGAAGGGAACTATGTGGTGATGCAAAGCATGGGAATTCCGTGTAGGTTCCACACCGGAGCAGACTGAACGCCGCGCAGCGCGCGCACCTGCTTTTATACAGCTGGAGGAGAGGAGAATGGAGGAGAGATGGGCATGCGCAGTGGGGGTGTGGACGGCGCAACTACAAGGGTTGATTGATTGAAAAACCTTTATTAAGACAGGAAGACCAGAGGTCCGAGCGTGGTAAGGGAAGAAAGGAGGGAAATGGAAGCCAATAACTTAAGCACTTGTCCACATTGATGTCTCGATGAAGTCCAATAGTTGAGGCAGTCGTATACATATATAGGCCGGAGTCTTAATTGTGTCCACTGCTAAATAGTCCAAGCACGACAGTCACCGATGGCGCTCTTATACCAGTCGTGCTAGGCCACTCTTAGAGAATACGTCGCTATTTGTGCGAGTAAGGACGTGTCCAGTAGAGTTGGGTCTGGTTGAGGGTTCGGGGCGGTGAAGGTACGGTGGCGATTGAAGGCTGGACATGTCCAGACCAAGTGCCGGAGGTCGGCTGGGAGGCTCGACTGGCAATGAGGACATCGGGGAGGAAGGTGAGGCGTGTACCATTTACGAACTGTTTCCGGTGTGAAGGCAGTGTTTGTGATAAACTTGTTGATGAAGATCTGGCCACTACGTGGTAAGGGCGGAAGTTTACTTAGGTAGCCGCTAGGAGTAAGGTTTTTTAGTCGTTGACGTCTATCCAATTTGTAGCGATGAATCCGCAACGACGGAGATGGGTGTAGATGAACGAGACGGTCCTCGGCAGAGACCAGCGGAGTTTGAGTTAATGCACACTCCTGTGCGGCCGCATGAGCCGCCTGGTTACCAGTCGAGTTCGGCTCGTGGCCAGGTACCCAGTCAAAGCGGACAGTGATGTGGTTCCGTTGAAGAATTTGCACTTGGTATAGAATTTCATGCACAATGGGGTTAGTGGTGGTATGGGATCGAAGTGCCTGTATGGCCTCGTAAGAGTCCGTGATGAGTCGAAGCGAAGGTGGGAGAGCCGTCGTAGTGTCATACAGGAGGGATGATACAGCGGCGTTCACAGCGTGCAGTTCTGCTTCAAAACTTGTTAAGGTGGGGTCCATCATGGTGCAATATCCCGACAGAGCAGGAAGTTCGGGGCACGTCCATGCAAGGCCAACACATTGAGGGGTCACACTGGCATCAGTGTATATATCGACTGCGCCGTCCTGCTGCGCCGAATGCATCTGCAGAATGCGTTGTCTACGCAACTGAGGGTTTCTGCATCCGATGGGGCGCGAATGCGGCGCTGTGACGCAGTCCGGTCGTGCCCAAGGTGCGATAGGTACTGGAAATGTGCATGTTGCGGGGATTTTGATTTTGCGTTCGTCCCATGCAATCAGTGACAGCCCTTGGTGGGTTAGCGGCCGCTTGAAGGAGGCCTGTGCTTTTGCCTCTTCGATGATTGCTGACACAGGTGGAAGGGGGACCGATTGCTCCAAACTGTGGATGGGGGTGTGCCGAGGCAGTCCTGCTGATCACGCGAAGAGTGGCCCTATGTAGTACCTGTATGGTCTTCGTGTGAGTTTTATTGAGGTCGTAAGCCAGTGCCCCAAAGTAAGAGTGCTCAGTGTGACGGCCCTGGCTAACGCCTGTGTGGCGGCTTGAGTTGCTCCTCCATATTTGTTAGAGAGACGCCGAATGTTTTGAAGGATGCCTTTCCACTTTTTCTTTAGGCGCTGTAGCCACGTGTTAGCGCTGTTCTTCGTTCCAATGGGCAGTCCTAGCAACATTATGGGGTCTGTTGAGGCGATTATCGTCTGGTTCGAAATTGTCACTGGAATGGTGGGGATCGATGGAGGTGGTTTGCAGCCGTACACTGCCAAGAGCTCTGTCTTCTCTGGAGCGAGCGTAAGCCCCAACTCGCACAATGATGACTCTAGACTGTGGGCAGCCGCTTGAAGTTCGATTATTTGATCTTCCAGAGAAGGAAAGTCAGCTGCCTCTGTCCATATAGTAATATCGTCCGCATAAATGGTGAAGCGGGCCGCGGTTTCAGTGTGAGCCGGCGTGCTACCCGGGACATATGCCAAGTTGAACAATAGGGGGTCCCAACGATTGATCCTTGAGGGCACTCCTCTATCCAGGTAGTAAGTGGAGAGGAATCCCATCCCGGGTGAGGACCCCTGCAGTCGTATGGGGGCGGCTTTGCAAGAAATTGCGAATCCAGGTTTGGGCTCTGCTGCTAGGATAGGCTTTGGCTAGTTTCCTCAAGTTATCACCGCCTGGCTAACATTATCAAATGCCTTTCGAAGATCGATGGCCATGACGAGGTCTGGATCTCCTCTGTTGTAATGGGGCCGGTTCATGACCCGCCGTATAGCCAACAGGCTGTCGTGCGTCCCTAAGTTGGGTCGAAACCAAGTACTGGGCAGGATGAAAGTAGGGTCTTTACTATTCAAGTGGTGGATGATGCGGATATTGATGAGCCTTTCGATTAGTTTGCACAATCAAGGTGTTAGTGAGATGGGGCGCAGATTTGGAGGTTATCGGCCGTCTTCTTTGGCTTTGGTATGGGGAAAATGAGTGTAAGCTTTAAATGGTCCGGAACGAGACCTTGCTCCCTAAAGAATTAATTTGAGTGAGTAGGTGGGGGCAGCGCCTCGGGAGGCAGATTACAGAGGTGCTTCCAGGTCCGTTGTCGTGTCCGGGGGCAGATTGTTGTCGACCCAACCTTATAGCCGTACGGAGTTTCTGCCATAGTAAACGGAGAATCTAATTCGAAATCGGGATTGTCGATGGGGGATAATGGGCAACGGCGGTGGAGCTGAGCGTAGAAGCCGTGGGGAAAAATGTGGTAATAAGCCGTTTCTCCACATCACTTGCTGGTGCACGTCAGTGTGAGGGTCTCGAACAGTGGCTTGCGGCCTGCTTTTGCCGCTCATACTTGCGATGCAGTTTCCATAGGCCCGAGAGCCCACGCTCGTGAACACTACACATTGTCGCCCAGGAATCCTGATTTAGTTGTCGCTGATAGTCTGAAATCAGGCGATATTGCCGGCGGATTTGTTGTAAATCTCTGTGTCTTTTTCCTCTAACTCGGTAAGTGCGAGTAAGCTCGTGCACTCTCCGCCAAAGGTTTGCCAGATGATTGTCCATGTGCCAAGTGTCGTCACGGCATTGGATGGTCTCTTGCGCTTGCGCAGATAAAGTAGCAATCAAGTTGCAAAATTCGTCCAGCGATGCCGGTGGGTTGGAGGTTAGTATAATACATATGTCGAAATTTGTTCCAGTCGGCCCTGGTCACTGCTTTGGCTGATCTCACGGTCTTGCTCCTTAGCCTTATGAGGATGGGTAGGTGGTCGCTGCCCCACGTAGTCGCATATGGAGTCCACGCTTGAACAAGTCCGGCAGTCGCCCGAGTGAGGTCGGGCGAAGTGTCGCCTTGAACAGCGTGAAGGCCGATGCGAGTGATTGCGTCTGGGTCGTTTTCTCTCGAAGGGAGCTTTTGCAGAATGGACTGAACGAGACTACGGATCTCATTCATCTGGCTGTCGAAGTTTTCTTGGTCCTTTTTGCGCTCCGCTTGACGCGCAAGCCGTTCGCGGTGAATGTCTGTGCGGATGGTTTGGAGCGCTAACTGGAGAGGGGATTCGCTAGTTGGTCGAGATGTAGGGGTACATTTTGTGCTCTGGGATCGGCTGGGTCAAGTTTGGGAGTTAGGCAGTCTTTTGGATGTTGCTGTTGGCACTGTTTTGCTTTCCAGCTGTCGTTTAAGCTCTTGGTTTTCATTTCGGAGTTGTTGGTTCTCCTTCCGAAGCTGCTGTACATCCGCCCGGAGGGCAGCAAGTTGGGAGAGAATGGCTGCCACAGTCGGTTCTTTTTCAAAGTTGGAATTTGTTGGGTAACTTATGAATCATTGATGTCGACTGATCCGTGTGAGTGCCACGGGCCCTATCTGCCCAAGTCACACCTTTGGTGGCATCCCTTTTGCGGGCTAGCCGGGGGCGTTGGGATCCTGCTGGGACAGGTGGGATTCAGCGCAATGTGTCCGTATTCTTTGCAGGCCACGCAGTATATCTGAGGGCCGCATTCTTCACTCTCGCTGTGTGGTTTGCCGCAAGCTTTGCACACAGCTTGCGCCGGACAGGAGCGGGCCATATGACCAACGTAATGGCAATTGTAGCAAACAAGTCGTTTTGGCTGGTAAGGCGAAACTTTGATTATGGCCATGTAGTATTTAACAGCCTTGGGAAGGGTAGGTGTGTCAAATGTGACCACTGCACGGTTAGTGCGTCCCAAGCGATGACATGCCAGTATTTTAGCCTGCTCACATCTTAATAAGCGAAGGGTCTCCTCGTTCGATTCATTGGGTTCAATTGTGATGACTCCCCTCGTCGTGTTTGGCTTGTACGGAGAAAGCTTGATCTCTACTGGTATGCTTTGCTGGACCCCTTGGCGGACAAAGAAAACTGATCCAACTTGAACGAGCCGAGAGGCGTGCGTTTCGTCGTAGACGTTAATGCATATGCAGTTGCCAGTCGTGTCGTATTTGTGTGAGGCTAGTTCAGCTAAATACGACTGTGGGGCACTTGCACCAATTATGTGCGTAAACGTGTGCTTAGGAATGTCATTCACGTTGTACTTAATGAGTGGCCTGAGCACAAGTTGGTATCGAGAGCGACTTACTCTGTCAGAACGGGTCACTTGTTCTTGATCACGCACTGCAGGGCGGTTCCACTGGAAGTTCATTGAGGCAAGTTGAGGGTTCATTTGGGGGGTCTGTACCTCCGGATGAGAGGCCGATGGTTGCGTGGAAGTGTCTTCTTCCATGGGGGACACTGTTTCGTCTTGTGGCGATTGAAGCGCCGATGGATCTGTAGGCGACGTATTGCACAGAGGCGTAGATGACCGACTTGAAGGAGCGGCGGTGCCGCACACGGTAGGCATTGCTGACGGTCGCTCTTCACAACGAGGCGGTGTTGGCGTAGTAGCGCATTCCCTGGGCGGTGCCGATGGCTGCAGCTGCACGTGCAGCAGCGGCGGCCGAAGCAGCGGTGGGGTCGGCGTCGCCGTTGCGCTGCTTAGGCTTAGCACCCGGCTGGGCTACTACTGCCCGCTTCGTCGAGGCAGATGGGGCCCTATGACTGTCTGTTGACCAGGCGAGAGCCGAACACTTTACGAGTCCGTTGACACCAAAAACAAGGGGTTACGCAGTAATTAACTCACTTGCCGAAGCAATTATTACGCAGCCGATCTAGAGCCATGCGGTCTGGTTGGAACAGCACGTGCCCCAACTACAAGGGAGGGACATAGCCCCGACCATGAGATGGCTCCTGGAGCGACAGTGTCGCCGGTGTCTTCCTGGGCCGGCACGAGACGAGCACTACTTCCCCTTTAAGGGCTCCTGGAGCGACAGGTTGCCGGTGTCTTCCTGAGCCGGCACGAGACGAGACGAGCGGCGTTATCACAGCTCGTTAGGGCGCATGGAGCGACAGTGTTGCCAGTGTCATCCTGAGCCGGCACGAGACGAGCCGAGCGGCGAGGAGGAGAGCGGCGTTATCACAGTTGGCGTGGAGGGGGGGACGGGGAGAGAGAGGTGCGGACGCCGGACGCCGACGTACGACGGAGGGTCGACTAAGATGCTTTGCATCTAAAGGGGAAATGGGTTGCTTGTGGGGACACTCGCAGAGAGAGAGAGAGCGAGAGAAACTTTATTGTACGACGCAGTTAAGAGGGCGGGGTGCACGTGCCGGTGGCATGAGCCTGACGGCGACAGCGGTGGCTTGGTTCACCAGGGAGATTTGGATCCCCGGATCCGAGCTACCCAGCGCCCCCTCCCACTGCTCATCACACGATATGGAGGGGAAGAAATCATTAGGACATGTCCACATGGAGTGTGACACGGTGGCTAGAGCACCGCACGAAGGGCAGTTGGCGGAGGGAAATAGTGTGGGGTAAATATATGGTGCAGCACTATGGTGCAGAGACGGTAGTGTAGGACCAAGTCGTGATAGCTGAGGAGGCCATCTCGAGCAGATCTGGGACCGTGTGAAGGGACAGCTGGGGCCCGCTCGGATTGGGAGTTATCGAGCAGTAGCTTGGGCCACCTCGTTACCCCCCACCGCGGTGTGGGCTGGGGTCCAGATCAGTTCTGTGGGGGTGGTGGGTGGAGTTTTGGAGAGAATTTGGAGGGCCTGCGGGATTATTAGACCCAGGGCGAAATCTTGAACGGCCGTCTTCGAATCAGAGATTACGATTGCGGAGGCTGGCCGTTGAGTTAATTAAGGCTAGTGCAAGGTGACAGGGGGGCATTTGGTCGGTTGACTACTGCCACTGCGCACACGGCAGAGTGTCGATAGTCCGCCGCGTCGACATAATTTATTGAAGCGCCGGCACAGCTTCCGTGCTCTATGCTCCCTGTGACCCTTGTGATGAATGGGGGGAATATTGCGCAGTATGGGGCGGACGTATATATGACACGCATGCATATTGCGGGAAATGGGGGGTCTCCTATCAGTAATTGAAGGGGCGCGCAGCTCCAGACTATCTAGTATGTGCCTTCCGGTGGGAGTGGCCGAAAGCCTCCGCAGTTGATTAATATGATGGGCTTCCACGAGTTCCTCCGCGGTATTATAGACCCCCAGACGTTCTATTCAAGTAGTGGATGCGTGCATGGGGACTTGTAATGCGGTCTTATAAGCTTTTCTAATGAGACAATAAATTTTCTTGAGTTCGGTTTTTGCTACATGCAGATAAGGGAGGGAGTAGGTGATGCGGCTCATCACCAAAGCTTGTACCAGCTGGAGTCTTTCTTTCTCCTTGAGTCCTTTATGACGAGTGGTTATTCGTCGAATTAGGCCGATAGTTTGATTTACATGCGATGTAATTTGCGACATAAATTGTGTGTTTGACCTGTTATATGCTGTATGAAAAGACCAAGAATTTTGATATTTCCAGCTGTTGGGACGTTGCTGGTCCCAATCTGAATTTTTATGACCGGTGGGGCTTCTGATCTACTCTTCGCGGGTATGTAGAAGAAGGAGCTCAGATTTCTCAGGTGAACAGTTTTGATTTGATTGATTGTGGGGTTTAACGCGTCGACGCAACGCAGGCGATGAGGCGCGCCGTAGTGGAGGGCTCCGGATTAATTTTGACCACCTGGGGATCTTTATCGTGCGCCGAAATCTCGTACACACGGGCGTTTTTGCTTTTCGCCTCCATCAGAAAAGCGGCCGCCGCGGCCGGGAATCGAAGCCGCGACCTCGTGCTCAGCAGCGCAACGCCTTCCTGCCACACCCGCATCATCGACAACCTTTTGTGCACCAGCTTGTAGGGCTTCTTCTATGAGGGTATCACTATCACTCGGTACCCAGAGTGTAATGTCATCCGCGTAGAGGAAAGTGAAGGTGAGGGATTCTTTCCAGCCTCTTGGGGATGTTGAGAAGGGTGATATTAAACAGCAGCAGAGACAGTACGGCGCCCTGCGGAGTGCCAACTGAGGGGAGTTCAACAACGTCTGATGTGACATCTCCAACCTGAATAATTGCAGTGCGAGAAGTGAGGAAGCCCCTGACGTAGTTGTAAGTACATTCTCCAGGGGAGGCTGTTGCCAGCCCTTGCAAGATTGCCACGTGTGATACCTGGTCAAATGCCTTCGGGAGGTGTGGGGCAAGTACAGCGGCCGTGTCCATTTTGACGGAGGGGTAGTTACTTCTCTGGATAGTTGAAGAAGAATATCCTGAGTGGTCAATCCTGATCTAAAGTCAATCATGGAGTGGGGAAGAAAATTAGTAGAGTTGAGACAATTCGTAAGGCGAACATGGATGATGTGCCCTAGTACTTTTTCAACGCATGAAGTGAGGGAGGTGGGCCGAAGATGTTCAATATTGAGCGGCTTCCCCGGTTTAGGTATCAAGGCAATTTTTGTGTGCTTCCAGGACTGGGGAACGCCGAGTCTCCAAAAATCGTTACAGTATTTTGTGAGTTTTGAGATAGATTTGGTCATCTAGATTACGGATCATCTTATTTGCGATGACATCTGGTCCTGGGGCCGACCCTGGGCGAATGTGGAGGAGGGCGGCTCGTACCTCCGCTTCCGTTATTTCAGAATCTAGTTCAGCATTAGCTATAGCTTCCCCTGAATAGGACGGAAGAGCCTGTCCTTCTCCTATCGGGATGTAAAGAGAGCGTACCTTATTGAGAAGTTGCTGATTTGGGCCCGGGAAATTATGAACCATGGCAGATAGTCGATTCAACTGAGTTGTCTTGGATCGTTCGGTGTCTAGAAGACGTCTGAGAAGTGACCATGGGCGTTTCACGCTTAAATTTCCCTTCATCTGATCACAGATCTGGCCCCATTGGTCTCGCGCTAATTCCGCAGCGTAGTTTTCTATGGACTCTGTTAACTCAGCTAGCTTCAGGTGGAGTTTGCGGTTGTGCTTGTTGTTGCGCCGGCGGCGTTGTACGCTTTTGAGTGCTTCCCACATGTGCTGTAGCCGGGAATCTACTACATCCGAAGGAATTTCCGGGTCTAAGCGAGTGCATGCAAGTCGGGCATCGGAGATGATACTTTCTACCCAGACCTGGAAGTTGTCGGTGCTAACTTCTTGCGAGGGCTTATTACACGGACGTTTCGGAATTCATCCAAATAAGTAAAATAGGTTTGTCTGGCTCGCGGCGGAATGGTGTCGTCGAGGAAGATATCCATTTGAATAATTAAGTGATCACTGCCCTGTGATGAATCGGTGCAGGTCCAACGGCAGCGCTTGATTTTGTGAGTGAGAGTGAGGTGTCTTTTTGGATGCTATTGCCAATTCTGGTGGGGATCGACGAATCTGACTCAGTGACAAGCATGTGTGCTTGTATTTGTTCCCATAGCAGGTGACCCTTCTTTGTACAATGAGAGTATCCCCAAGCAGTATGAGGGGCATTGAAGTACCCTGCACTGATCAATCGGCATGTGATTCTGGGCTGCCTGCTTCGCGAGAGAAAATAAATGACCAAATTTGGGCCCAGTATCTTTGGGGCTGCTATATACGCTAAGTATGTGTATCCTAAGTGCATCTTGTTTAGGGGATGTGAGATATCAACGCTATCGAATTGAGATCTTTGAGCTGGCACATTCCGTTGAACCAAAACCGCCGTTTTTGGATTGTTAATACATCGGAACGCCGTGTAACCCGGGAGCTTAAAGGAGCCATGAAGAGATAACATAAGTTTGGTTCATTCAAAAGATTGCCTCGTTAGAATCATACTGACACCACTTTTAACGTAAACTTCGCTCAAATAAGCTACATAATTAGGAAAAAAGAAATGGCCATGCGACCCCACTCGCTCATTTCCCACAACAGAACCTATGATGTCATACCAGACAGCTCTGCATTGGCGGAGGGCGGCAAAAGCAAACGCAACTTAGGCAGAGCTTATAAGCTGGCCGAACGAGCTATTCGCGCTTAAATTTAGGGCACATTCTTTTTAAAGCCCTAAGAATGGTGGGACAAACAGTGGAAGTTACGAAAGCACACGTAAACATAGAAGTATGATGCGTACTGCTGTTGGTACTGCGCGCACTATGCTTGGTTTAGCTGCACAGGACTGCGGGGCTTTGGGGTTGTTTCAGACGACACTGGCCGATTGACGCAAGCGACGATATCGTACGTGACCGCATTTGTCGATCGAGCACCTGGTTTCACGAAACGATTGTCTCCATGAACAAAACAAGCCAGGAACATATACACAAACAAAGCAAAGGCAAAAAACGGCTTGCCACGGTGTGGGGGCGCCATCTAGGTTCACTAACGGTAAACACACCCCTGTGATGTCATTGCAGACCACGAAAACGCACAATTTAGCCGGAAAATCAAAATGTTAACTTAAATTAATTAATTTCTCGGTGAATAAAGCATCATTTGTATTGGGACAAGCGTTGGGGCACTATAAAACATGAAATCTTTCGAATAGCACAAACTTGTGTTTTGTCTTCATGGCTCCTTTAAATTAACTGCAGTACCTGATTACTGTAAGACAATAACTACAGGGGTAACTCCATAGACTGAATGAGCATCTGCAGATTGGGGAGTTTCCTGCGGTACCCTCTGCAATTCCACTGCCAGACTCGGAGTAGCTCCTTATTGTTGCTCATACATGGTGTCATAAGGGGCTGGTTTTCGGCGGGAGGGGCCGTGGAAGCATTAATGTGGACAAAAATTTCCCTCATGAAATTGTGCAGTTACGTTCGTAGTTTCTCAATGTTGGCCTGAACAACAGAGAGATTGCCTTGCAGAGCTTGATTAAAGTTCGAGTATTCTGCCTTTTGCTCCAGGAGCGCCTACTTACACGAGTCTTCTATAGCGGTAAGGTGCTTGCCCACCAGTTCCTCTCCGTCCGACAGGGCGGGAGCGCACTGGGAGTCGTCTGAAACTGCCTTACGCTTGGGTGGTGGGGGATTGGGAGAGGCTGCTTCTTCCACTTGAGTAATTCTCTGTTTCAGAGATTGGTTTTCCTGCCTGAGTGCTGCGTTCTTCTGGCGAAGGAGAGCCATTTCCGCCGCTAGGGCATTAAGCTCTTTAAGGATGTCATGGGAGGGAGGGGGCGGGAGAGTGGGTGCGACGAGCCAGGGTGGGAGGCGCTGGGGTACCTCACCTGTTTTCCGAAGTTCAGCTCGGGTTCTAGCGAGGTGACCCGGCGGCGGTGAGAGGATAGTTGCCACCAGTTGTTGTTTTGGGTCCCGCGTCCTTGGCCTGGCGGGTGGGATGATCCTGAGGTTTGTCTTGTGATCGCGGGAATTCGGCGTCCTTTTCAGGGGTCCTGTTGATGTTGTGCCCTTCAGCCACGATCTGGGCAAATGTGGGTTGCCGTCTGCGCGGTTGGAATCGTTTAGGGCAATCCGCAGTCCCAGTGAGATGAGGGCCCTCACAGACGATGCACCTGGAAGAACAGGGGTGGGCTTCAGCGGGGTTCACTGTGCCGCAGCTGGAGCAGCGGGGACGAGCTTGCGCGTTCGAATTTGGGCACACATCTGGTCTGTGTCCGGCCTGCCAACATGTTGTGCAGGCCTCTGTCTTCCTCCGAAACGGCTTGCAGCGATAGGTAGTGGCCCTGTATCGGATCCAATAGGGGACTTGCATGCCGTCGAATAGAACTTGAACCATATTGGATGAGTTCAACCTTTTGGCGTCCAGTGTTTTAAGATCCGGGTTGTAGTTGCAAATGCTGTTCATGATCTGCTCTGGAGTATCGTCCTCGAGAATGTTGAAGATTACACCGACAACGGGGTTGACTGGTGCCGAGACGTAAGCTGCAATTTCATACTGCTGTCCACGGAGCGTGAAGCCTTGCGCGGTTTACTGTACTATTCGTCGTAAGAGCATTAGCTTCTCGTTATGTGATTCTGGAAATTTTTACTGAACATCCAAAATACAGCCAATTTCGGACGTCCGATTGGATGTACGGAAGTGTTAAAACCGGACGTCCAGTGGACGTACATGGTACGTACATCGGCCCTGAAACGGACGTCATTAGGACGTCCGCTAGAGCCGGAATGGACGTACGGCGGACGGCCGTCGGACGTCTGATGGTTGCTTGGGTATGGTGGCGTACATTTTCGCTTGGTCCTCTGATGGGGTGCTGATGATGACGTAGTTGGCGACCTGGTTAATTCTTATCTGGTCGTCTCGGTTAGGGGCTAATACAGCTTGAGCCTGGATGACGTCAGCTATCGTTGCTTGTCCGCCGCGTGGGCGTAGGATAATTTTGACGTCGGAGGCTGGCAGTGGGGAAGCAGGTGGCTGGCGCTTCATATGTAGGAGGCTGCGACCAAGCCCCGCTTCCCCTCCCCAATCCCAACCCACCCATGAGCTTTGGGAGAGAGAGAGCCTTGGCCAGCTCCACCCTCGACGATCAGCGTCAGCTAGTCGAGAGGGCTGTGGACGCGGCCCGAGCTCAAGACGTACTGCAGACTAGGGAAGCCACCCCGAATACTTCATTTTATTTTATTTTTTCTCAATAAAGAAAGTTTATTCTCTCTCTCGGAGGGCGCCGACGGCCTTGTTGGGCTGTGCGCATTGAGACTGGGGAGCCATCATCCTTGTGGAGGCTTGTTCTTCTGCATGCAAGACTTGTTGCCGGTGCGGATGGTGGCCCAGCCAGGGCTTAATTCTCAAACTCAGCGGGTCATCTCATCACAATAACATTTTAGTGGAGTATGGAAGCAAGGGAACCGGAATTTACGCCAGCGCTAAATATTTTGGCAAGAAATGGGTAAGATACGTTATAGTACTTACTCATAACCTACGCTACCTGCCCAGCACGATCCTGGAGGCGTAAAAGCGCTTTGCGAGCCCAGAAGCTTATCTGAACTATTTGAGGTGGGGCGAGGTCTTAGCACGAGTAGGGACGGACATTTTGCTCGCCCATCTGAGAACAACTAGCCGTCTGTCGGCTCCTGAGCATCACATACCGAGAAAAACGTAATAAACATCATCAGCATCAAGCGCCGAGCGCACTGCATTTACTGTAATCAATACGAGAGGGTGCACAGTCTGCCAGAAGCTCGCTGGCAACGCAAAGCCTGGTCGGTAAGTTACCGTTCGCGGGAACTGCTCGCGCATGCGCAGTCGACTCCCGAAGGCACGGTAAACGGTAAGTAAACACGGTAACGCTATGCTAAGCTTGCGGCGCAAATGTCTTATAAATCGCACTGCTTCCGGTAGTATAGCCCATGTTATGAGGATCAGTATTTTGTCATAGTCAGCACATTCTATAATATTAACAATCGCTATTACCATATTAACATTTGCCAGATGGTCGCCACCAATCGCTTCCAAAGAGAAGTAACCCTGAGTTCTTTTCCCTCGTGTCACCTTTTTGACATAAAAAAGGGGTTCATCGATTGCTGCGCCAGCTGATGTTGGCCATTTGTTCCAGTCTAGCGGTTTGAGCAGAACCCGCCATTCCACGCTTTAAAAGAAAGTACGTCCAAATTATTCCAAAGCCAGTCATGTGTCTCCGGTAACAACAGGACATCTATTTCCCAGGAGCAGAAACCAAAATCACAGGTTGGCGACATGTGAAGAAGGAAAAACGCATCTCGTACTCCAGCAGCCTTCTCTCTGCGTTACCGCACGGCGCTCAGGCCAAATCTTAGCTTTTCCCCTTAGCTTCGACTTTATTTTTTCTTTCCGCACTGAAAAAGTTCCCTGCGTACTGTTCTTGATTTGTGCTCATACATTTGAAAGCGTGTCGGGGATGGCAGAACTGACGTGCGTGTTTGTGGCGGGACTTCACCGGGCGAAAGATAGGGCGACACGCCTGTTCGTGTCGACGGGTTCATTCTTCTCCAGCGCTTTTTCACACCCCGTGCCTCTGCGACGTCAGCGCAGGAGCGTGTATATATAATATATATCTATATATATATATATATATATATATATATATATATATATATATATATATATTATATATATATAATATCTGGAGGGAGAGAGAGAGACCAGTTGCGACGCCAGCGGGCCGCAGAGTTGTTACGCTCAACCAAGGAGGTTGTACAACCTCCTTGCGCTCAACGCTCAGGAAGAGGCGTGACAGGTCCGGATAAGCGGGAGCAAATTCTTGTCCCGGATCTTCGCCTGCTTCGTTTTTTTTTTTTTTTTTTTTCTTTCCCCTACCCTGTTTCCGCTTCGCGCGAGGAACAAAGGGACCCCCCCCCTGGCAGCCGGAGGACACTCGAGTCACCGCTTTGCGTGTGCGGAAGCCTTGATGGGGTTCGACGTGACTGCGGCCTTGCGAAACTCTCTGACGACCGCTTCGGATAAGAAGCGTTGGCTGGATTGATTTTCTTGGATGAACTACAGCAGCACGCTGCGCCTGGCCGTCTCATTATAGCGTATGCAATGAAGCAGACATGCGAGAAGCCCATTAAGTGGCAATAGATCGAAGATATATAGGGTCAAGTTGTCAGAGGGAAACAAAAAGTGCAAAGAATGCCTCGAATTGGGTGTTTAATTTGTTTGCTTATTTTTGTCTGTTTTACCAGTATACGTACAAAGGAACAAGAAAATGCCTCTAATTAGGCGTCATATCTGTTTCTTTATTTGTTTTTGTGTTGCTTTCACCCCGTGAAGCATAGGCGGAAAGTTCCCATTTTCGTGGGGGTCGGGGGGCTCGGCCCCCTTGACTTGCAGCCCATGATGATGATGATAAATGTACATACATACATACATACATACATACATACATACATACATACATACATACATACATACATACATACATATACATACATACATACATACATACATACATACAATCATGCATACATGCTTCTAGTGCGCTTGTACTCCTATGGTAAGATTCGAAGGAATAAATGGAACGTACCCACGCCTGCGTCAATTCAATGATGCAGTAACTTCTAGCCCCAATAAAATTTGATGTGAAAAGGTAGAGGCACCTCTAAAGAAATGCCAATTGGGAATGGCACTTCGGGGAGGGGGGGGGGGGGGGGCAGAGGGCAAACATTGGAGGGGGCTAAAGCCGCCAAGCCCCCCCCCCCCCCCCCCCCCTTCCCCGTAGTCTCCGCCTATATATGCCGTGAAGCTTGCACCGAATGCTGAAGCCTGAGCATAGTACGGGGGTCAGCGAAAACATTTCTTTTTAGTTTTCGCTCGAACTGAAAGTCAACTCTGTAAATCCAACAGGCGCTACACTTGTTTCGGCCTTATATAAGCTAAAGAGGCATACTAAAACCGGGAGCTGTCCAAAAGCGCGAGACAGTTTTTACGGCCACCCACATTAAACAGCGTCCCTTCACGCACAAGGAGAGCAGCGAGGTTTAGGCACTAATAGTTCGCTCTGACCCGAAGTTTTTGCCGCGTTTGCGCAGGCACCGCAGCAAATTACTCACAATGTGCATACACATCTATGCGCGCATCAGAATAAAACTCCGTTCGTAGTCTTTTGTAGGCACACAGACAAGTGAAACCAAGGCCAGAGAATTTATGTAACAATTTAGATGAGCCATGACTGTGTGGGCCCTGCTGTTTACAACAAGGACCGGAAATACTATTTGTTACGACAACCGGGCGAATGCCTCACCATATATTTCGTTTCGCTTGCCCTTCACTGCCCTACATGGAGATTTGTGTAATGACTTTGAATACGTTGACGGCGGCGCTCTGCTCGGCGAATATGTACATCAGGCCGACGAACACATTTTAGTTGCCCCTTGTGGCACTGAAGATATTTTTTTTACCTTTTTTTCCTGATGGATTGCTGGCTACTCCACCCTCACTTTCCTCCTCAGCATCATCATCGTCATCCTTGTATTTATTTATTCTAGTACATACTGCAGCCATAGGTGGCCCACATCTCATAAAAAGGCAACAGGAATAACATTCACTATACATAATATATCGTTCTACGTAATTCACAATGAATGGGGTTCACGTAATTTGTTCCAATCATGCACTGTTCGTGGGAAACAAAGAGTACATAAAGGCATTGGTCCTCGCGAAATATGTGGTAAGCAATGGGATGGAAATATCGGGTGCCTCTAGTTTATAAGAAAGATACAGTGGTAAACCGATTGCCAGTTTATTGTTATGTAGCAAGAGAAGGAAATTAAGTCGTTGTTTAAGTCTGCGTGACGCAAGGGGCTGAATTTCAGTTGCAGTCATTAGTTCAGCGGGTGAATCAGATGGTAAAAGCATTTGGAGTATATAAAGCTAACCGCTTTCCTTTGAACACGCTCAATTTTATCAATGTTAAGCTTAGTGTAAGCGTTCCATGCTGTGCTGGCGTATTCTAATTTAGGCCTTACTTGTAAAGTGTTAATTGTTAATTCTAATTTAAGCCGTTCTTGCGAAGTGGAAATTGAACTTGCTTTTATTTCTCTTCTCGCACACAGAGGAAGAAAACCACAAAACCGTAGAAAAAGACTGGCTGGCGATTACGATACTCCCTAATGCGATATTTGGGCGCAGCAGCAGGGCGCTGAGGCAGCACTCACTCGTGGGTTCTCTCGACGGCAGCGATGATGAGCCTCTGCGTCGGCGGCGCGAAGTGCGTCTCAGGAAGGGACCGCGAACTGCGTCTTAAGCGAACGCACATCATAGTCACGCGCACGCCCCCCTCACGTTTCGCCAAGCGTCGCGCCGTCGAGCGCCTCCTGCGGGCGCAGCATACTCCCCCTCCCCTCCCCCACCGCACACTTTCGGAGAGCGCTGCGAACCGCCTCCCCTCCCAATTTCGCGACACTCTCCTCCTTTGCTCTCTTTCATCGTTCGCTTTTTCTTTCACTCGTCGGTCTTGCCATCGTTCGCTCGGTCACGACGACGGCGACGCGGCTCAGCCCAGAGACGGCCGCCAAAGGGCTGCGCCCTAAAAGCTTTCACCCTTTACAAGCTGCCAGCCGGGCGTTTTTCACCGTCGCTACGTGCTCGTTGTCGCCTGCGCAAGTGGGACTACTGGCCATAAACTGAGTGGCGGTCATATAATACGTGTGTGGCTGGCTGAGGTAGGCAGGCTCACTCACGAGTTCACTCACACACCACCCTTTCACAACTCACTTGTGAGTGGTGAAACCATCGTTTCGGGCTGCCGAGTGCGAGTAAGTGTGAGCCTCGCTCACGAGTGGGAGCGCCACTCACCGCTCGCGAGTATGAACGAGTGGCGCTTGTGAGTGGTACTGGCCACTCATAACTGGTACCGGCGGATACGGATCACGCTCACATTCTATAATTTTGCGAAAATGAGCGTTGCTACTAAGCAAAATATTTGAAAGAATGGTCAGTGCAGATCTGGGAAATAACTAAATAAGTTAAGGGGGATCGACGAATGATCCTTAATAACAAATATTTATTGGAGAAATCGCTTTAAAAATATGCGCAATAATATTTATGCGTAAAATATCCACAGTAAAAACACAGACACACTCTTTAGAAAAATTGTTCTTAGAGATCTTGAAGAAAAATAAACCAATAAAACGTAAATGACGAGCCATCCTTAAAACATAATTACAGGAGAAATCGCTGCCTAACAATTGAGTCCATCTATGATTATGCACAATCAAAACAATAGTAGAAAAATCGACCAACTTGTAATTGATTTACACTGTTTCCTTTGTTCACTTTATTGTTTTTGTGGTCAATCACTGCATGCCAGAATCTCGTTGTATTGAAATCATCTTGCGTGAACAGTCCGGGTGCCTAATTGATTGATATGTCCGTGCAGCGAAAGCTCGTGTAAAAGTAACCCAATAAAAACATGTTATTCTATTCCTTACGTTCCGTGGATTTGGCATTGTGTTATAATTGATTGTTTTGCTTTATTCAGCGCTTCGTTATCAGAATTTTCACTTGAAAAATTGTTGGAAGTGAAGTCATATTTTATAGCGAAGCTGTATATCGCTAGTTCGTGGGCATTTCTTCCTGTCGCTGTCCATCAACAGGATTGTTCAGCAGAACGCGCTTTGCGGCAAAGCTAAATTTCGCCGAATCTCGACTCGCGGGAGTTCTCGTTTTTTGCCACCATCAGAAAACGGCCAAATCAGCGTTCTTGGCATCAGCAGCACAACGCCATAGCCACTGAGCTACTCCTGCGGGTAGCTCAGTACCACTAAACCTAATTATCATGATTCACTTGAAATTATTGGTCAGCCACAGAAGCTGTTTCTCTATTGCTAACCATCTTGCACGACGGCTTTCATCGACACGCAGCGATTCCCTTTTCTTTCTCCGTTGTTATACTCGATCACGAAGGAACCATCAAAGACTGCCTCACGCTAGCACACACCACTGCCGACGAAGCCGAAACGGGTGCTCTGCTCCTGGCAATAAGGTATGGGCAGCACAAAAACGAATGCCTCCGAATATTCACTGATTACAGAAAGGCTATGTAGGAATATCATAAATGGAAGAATTCACAAACGTCTTAAAAAGCTAGAGCCAAAAACACCAAATCAGTTCCACCGCATTATCTGGACTCCAGGACACAAAGAGCTGGAGGGAAACGAGAGGGCCGACCAGGCTGCACGGGATCTTACTAAGCGTGTGGCAAACAGTCCTAGACTTCTGCAGCCCCTCCCGAGCGGCTTTGGAGAATGCCTCATGGCCCAAAGAGGTGCACGAGCCCTTTTCCCCAACCCGGACAACAGCCTCTCTGGCGCGGAAGCTCAAACACTGACACAAATACAGACAAACACTTACCCAAACAAACCCCGCCTATCCAAAATGTTCCGTCAAACGCATACAAACGTATGCAATAAAGGCGGAAACTCTTCAACTTATTTATGAAACCTGGGCCTGCCCTATCATCTGGCCCTCAGTAAACACCACCACAAATACGGTCGCACTTTGGGAGGCAGCGCTTGCCAGCTCCAATTTTGGAATACAGAAGGACTTGATTCTCCGAGCCCGGAGAGAAGCAGGAGAGCCTGGAGCCCCTACGGTGCCTCGATGCCAGCGCCGCCGTACATGGTGGACACACCCTTTGAACGGTCCCGTGCCGCCGCTGTTGGGTGCTCAACGCGCAGTTTTAGTTTACCACGAGACCCAGCCACGGGAAATAGGTAATATTATCCAAGCTTCGCGAGTAAACCGCGTTGCAGCGATAATTATAGCGCTGTCTTGCTACAGTGACTTGCTGAGGCGGTGAGCGAGTGATCCAAAATGGCGGCGCCATCGTATACGTGTCTCCACCGGGTCCACCCTGTACGGCGGACTCGCGTGAATCTAGGAACCTCAGGGGACCTGGAAGGTGGGCATCACCCCTAGAACAATCGCGACACCTCTTTTTTTAACAAACGTCTCTCTCTCTCTCTCTCTCTCTCTCTCTCTCTCTCTCTCTCTCTCTCTCTCTCTCTCTCTCTCTCTCTCTCCATCACAGCATTCGGGGTTTTTCCGAACACGGGCCGATCCGTCTATTTGCAGTTCGTCTCGACCACGGTGGGAGCAAAGACAAGTCGTCGTCCCGACGAGAAGATGGCTGCCGTGGTCGGCAGTCGTAATGACTTGCAATGCTTGCAATGTTTTACAGATGCAAGCACTCGCGCGAGCCGTCTGCGACAACGCCGGCGACGCGTGACGTGGTGACGTTGCGTTTTCTGCCCGACGCCGATAGTGCGCCGTCCGCCGCGCAAAGACGCTGCGTCATGTCTGTCTAGACATCCAGGTCCGTTAGCTCGCAGAAGATGCTTCAGCCGCAGCGCATCTGCAACGTTCGGAATGCTCGTTTCCGTGCTTGGATTTCGAACCGTATTACGCAGTTACCTGCGTGCAAACGTTGTGTGAATTGTTGGGCGCACAATCCTAGATGGGTGTGCGAGTTATGCAGATATGCGTAGCTGTGACAGTGACGCGGTTCAGACCGTTCCCTGTGAACTAAACGACGACTGATATTCGTCAGTGGCGTTGCGCAGTCTGAACTGCGGTGAAAAGAACTTTCCTGCTGTGTGGAGCCTTCAAAAGGTTGCAGCTGGTTATGTTTACCATTTCCAAACCAGACGTTGCTGGGCAAGTCGGTTACAACGAACATTTGCCGCGTCCGGGGCTGCAGTGCACGTAAGGTCTGTTTTTGTGTCAGTCACAGTGGTGATGGACGAGACTGCAGGTGAGGAGCAACTTACAGGACAAGTTCTGGGACGGGTGTTGGCTGACGATGCTAATGATACACGAAGTTTCCGGCGGGAGTTTGCCACCGGCTGGCTTCGAAGGACGGATCAGCATGGAACCAAGATTGCCGGTAAGATAACTATGTAAACCTTCATTTTCCCCTAAATGGAAACAGTGTATAATTCGCTCATGGGAAATTAATAATCGCCGTAAGCGGGAAACGGTTAGGGAAATACCAAAATTGTTCTTGCTGCACTCTGTGCACCTTGTTGCGCTTCGTATTCCGTGCGTTTGTGAATTACCCTAACAGCAAGTAGCAGCGTCAGCAATTGTCGAGTTTTTTTTTTTTTTTTTGTTTTGGTAGCAGCAGTAAAGCGGTCTGTATTCTTTGCTATTCTGAAACCGGTTACTACGGTAGAAAATGGCTCTTACAAACTCTCAATGAAACTTCTGCACATAAATGATACTTGAGCTGCTAGCGATAACGCCGGTGACGCCGGGACATGGCGAAGTTGGGCTGTGTGTGCAAAGCCATTGCGCCAGGTGAACTGCTTTGTGAGCGGCGCGCGGACGCTTCCTCACTGGTGTCCATACACCCGCGGTGGCTTTGCGTGCCTTGGTTTGGGGGCCGCTTCCTTACGCAGCACTGCTTCGCGAACGCGAGCACCTTTGCACGAGGGCTATTAGATACGATAGTCGTTCTTGGGCGATTTAAACAGGAAAATTTTGCTCTGTCTGTCTGTCTGTCTGTCTGTCTGTATGAGTGAGTGCGAGTGGTGAGAATTAGTGGTGAGCGTGAGTGAGTGCTTGAGAATGATGCCGAGTGGATGAGTGGATAAACTTTATTAAGACGAGCTTCAGGTGCTGATGGTTGGACGCCCGCCCGGTGGGGGGGTCTCCTCTAGTCCGGGAAGCCCTGGTCCGCGCTGGCTGCTTTATCCCTCTCCACCAGGCTACTCTGGACTGAGAGGTCGGAGCTGGTCAGCTGTCCCGCCCACTGCTCGCACGTTGAGTGAGGATTTGGGGTAAGGGATGAAGGGATGGGGTTCACTGACACTCCCATACCACGTGGTACAGGGTGCCGGGTTGGGGACAGAAATTACACGTAGAGTAGTATAGAGGGTGGGGTACATGGCATGGAGGATAGTGGGGTGAGGTGAGGTGAGGTGACTGTGAGAGGGAAGGAGGTTCCCAGCCTGCAACACATATGTATCGCAAGGGAGTGGGGTCAGGATAGGAATTTGTCTGAAGTCGGCGAAAGGCAGTCGCCTCTGCTCTGGATAAATGGGGATGTGGTGGCGGGAAGCGTCGTCGTTCGTGGCGGTAATGGGCGAGGATGTCCGCGTATGAATTAAGAGTAGCGGGCTTGGGAGAGCGAAGGGGCTGCGTGACTTCGCCTTCTTGAGAAACGGCCCGGTGTGTATGAACGCGGGCAGCGGCGTGTGCCGCCTCGTTCCCCTCGAAGGACTCGTGTCCGGGGGTCCAGATGATGTGCATTTCCACGAATATGATTTTTTGGGTTTAAGGAAAAATATATTCTTAGTAAATGCGAGTGAGTGGCGTCGATCGAGTCTTGCCGCGATATGGTGGCTGGCTTGCTTATACGTGCGGTCGTACCTTACGGTGTCCATCATGGTCAGGATCATGGTCAGAATCAGGATCACGATCACCATCATGGTCAGGAGAAAAATTACGAGTGTAACAGTGGCGGATCCAGGGTAAGGGGTGATGTTTTTTGCCTTATTTTTTTTTGCTAAGTTTCTTGGCGACAGGTGGCAGGCGAGTGCGGACGTCCCCAGGTTTCCTGTATTTAACTCCCCTAGAGGAGCAGAGTTGCGCGTCCATCCGCCATCTTGGGTTCCGAAGTCGTGCGGGTAAGCCACACGTCACGCATGTCGGAGCCGCCGCGCCAGTTTCAGCGGCGAGGCGAAGCCGGCGCGTGCGTGTGCAGCCGGCTTCGTCGGCAGCTGCGCGGTACAGCCGCAGCCGCTGACCTGCGCACAATTGGAAAAGGAGTTCGGTGCGCAGCACTGAAAGCGGGCTTTCCTGTCACGGCGGAACCGGCGGCGCTGTGGCTCGTGGAAATCAGACGCGCAACTCGGCGAAGCGTACACAGGAACTCTAGACGTCCCAGAACCAGGGGCAGATCCGGGTCGGATAAAGAAGACCTTTGGCCGGCAGCCGGAGATAGCCCGGGCGCGTGTTCTGAAAAGGTGTGTGTGTGTGTGTGTGCTGGTGGGTGGGTTAAACTCTTTTATACTGAATCCCTTTCCTTTCGCACGCGAGGGACAGTTTTAAATGCGGGCAGTGGAGTAATCTCAGAAAGGTCTGCCGGCAAATTGTCGCCTACATGCTACTCTGCGGGGAATCGATTCACATTTGAATACACCGTCGCCTGTCATCGTACTCTGCGTTCTTGCAACTCCTGATAAAACTGACTTATATGGCGCGATTTTTTCTTCTGTTCAGGGGTTTGTGCCAGCAAGCTTTCGGGGATTTGTTTCTCACCCTCACAAGCTCGCGGCTCAAATTACGGCTCTGGCATTACGACGCTTCGGCTGAGTCATGCAAGGAACATTATAAAACTACGCATTAGCTGGGATCATTTTAGTCTTGTTAACACGCTCAACTCTTAATAACAGATGCCGCCGTCAGTCGGTAGGAGAGGGAGGAAAGATGCTGATATGACATTTCAGTTGTGCTTTGTTTTTGAGTGCGTATCGCCACTCGTCTGCTCGACTACAACGCTGCGCAGTAATGCATTCATATAGTCGCATTCATCTTGTCACATACGGTTTTCTCTGGAGGGCATTTTATAGTGCGGCGAAATCTCGTACACAGATATTCTTGTCACAAGACGCTGGCGCTTCGGCGCAGGTTTATAGTGACTTTTTCACGCATATTTTTCGGCACCACATTTTGCGAGAGCTACGAAACCTGCCGTAAAGGCATTCTGAGCTCAAAAATGAAACACACGCAGGATTCGGTCGATTGAGAAGCAGTTCTCTTTTCAGCTGATGAAGATCTCCTTCAGGTTGCTGAAGCAGTGCCACGCGCTGTCGTAAGCATCCTGCTGACGTTCTTCCTGGAAACAGAAGAGGCACGTACAAGCACAGATTAGATCGGTAGTACTAACCTTATCACACTTAGATAAAATTCGACACACATGTCTACCTATACAGTTTGGGGAAGAAAATCTATGCTTGTGGTATACAGTTCTGATCACACTATGTTGTTGGGCGCAGAGCAGTGCATACTGTTACCATATAAAGCGAAGAAGGACGAATGGCGGTGAGGAGGTGTAGTAATAGCAATAATGCTCTTAATGCAGAAAATGAAGACCCGTGGTCAGTGGTGGGGGAACTGATGATAACGAAAGGAAGGGTGGAGATACAAGCAAGAAAGCGTGAGCTTGAGAGTCAGCTCTTCATGGGCACTGTGAAGGGTCTTTAGTCTTGTGAGGGATGCCGGGGTTGAGATTATTGGAGCCCAAGGCTAAAGCACATCGCTAGCGACGTGAGGCAGTGTGAATCCAGCATGAACAGTACTCGTGCAGCTTTCGAGTAAAACAAAAATGGCTGAAGATTACGATAGTCCCCAATGGGAAATTTTAGCGCAGCGCGTACTGAAGAGTCTTCTCGGCGACGGCGCGTATACCTTCTGTTTCGGAGGCGCGCACCTCTGGCTTCTGGCGTCGGCGGCGCTGAACCTCTGCTCGGGCAGCTCATTTAGCTGCAGCGGTAGACGAAGCACTTTTTTCGTCTTAGGAAGTGATCGCGTCATCGGCGAACGCACGACGGCGCGCGCTACTCTGGCGTTATCTCGTAGCGGGTAGCCGTTGTGGAGCACGTCTCACCCGGCACTCTCGGCTTCCTCATCCCACTATCGCCCTACACTCCTCCTCTGCTTCCCTCTTCTCTCCCTCTTTTGTGTCCTCCTCGTTCTCTCGGTTACACCGACGCATAGGTCGACAGGCTCACTCATGAGTGCACTCACCCCCGCACCCCCCCTCACCAATCATGAGTGAGTGGTGAGTGAGCCTCGCCATTGTTTTAGACTGGCGAGTGTGAGTGCGAGTGAGTGTGAGCCCCACGTGCAGTGACCCCCTCTCACCACTCGCGAGTGCACTCGCGCTACTCGCGTCATTTGCGGACTTACCGCGTTGAGCGCCGCTACTGCGCTTGAACCCGCTGTTGGCTATTCGTCGCAGGAGCCACTCGCGTGATGATTGTTAATGGCGGGATTGCTTATAGCTTCGCAATTATGTCGTCACTTAGCTCCTGCTATGGGGCACCGCAGAATTAATTCTCTGGTGGCGTGTTGATTTAGGAATGTGATTTGGATGGCCTTCTGACGCCGTAACGCACTAATACTCTTCGGTTTTATGACTCATGGAGGGTCTGCTGCACACATTCGCGTGCAAGGGGAGACGACGAGTGGTAAGCGCGAGTGCGAGTGAGTGCGAGTGGTGACGGCGAATGGTGAGCGCGAGTGAACGCGACTGGGGATGGCGAGGGATGAACGTGAGCGCGAGTGAGTGCGAGTGGTGGCGGCGAGCGGTGAGCGTGAGCGCAAGTGAATGCGAGTGGTCCCGGCGAATGGTGAGCGTGAGCGCGAGTGGGTGTGAGTGGTGGAGGGCGCGTAGTGAGCGTGAGTGCGAGTGAGTGCGAGTGGTGAGGGCGACTAGTGAGCGTGAGTGTGATTGAGTGCGTGAAGAAAAATATATTGCTCTGTGTGAGTGAGTTTCACCCAGTTTTGCCGAGGTATGCATCGGCGTACGACGGCGAGAGGCGACGTGAAGCCACAGGAGCGGGCGCTTAACTCCGCTATAATAAATAGCAATTTTATTAAGTGCGAATGCATCTATGGATACAGCAGATGAGGGGTCTGGAGGATACTAAGAATTACGCCCGGGCACAACTCCCGGGTGCTGCATCCCGATGACGTAATTTCCTCCGGAGTATGTTCTGGCAACTTTCTTCAAATGCGCATAGTCCAAACGCACATTGAACTGAGTCATTGCGGTCTGCCGCAAAGCAGACAGAATAGTAAATCACCAAGCAAATCACTTTCCGGATGTCTTTTATCTAAAAAAAAAAATTGTTTCAAAGCTACTGGCTATCAGGCGAAATCTCCCCCCACTGCAGCGCTGCTGTTTTGAGCTGCTTCGTGATGAGAATGGCCGCCGCTGCGGGAGTCGAACTGGTGACCTTGTGCTCTGTAGCTCAATGCCTCAGGCATTTGATCACCGCGGCGAATAATAATTTTTTTTTCATGATTGGAAATTAGTGCTCAGCTTTATTTACGCGGAGTACTTTTTCTTTGTCGGAAGAATTTGCTCTCTCTCTCCAGCGCTGTTGTAAAGCGCTACCGCGCAAGTAATGCTTGGCATGAGGAACACAACAATATCGATGAATACGCCAATGACTACTACTATCAGAGTGAAAAGCAACCACGGAACATGTAAATAAAAAAATTTCAAGTTTGTACAAACGCGCGGTGATGTGTCCTTCAGTGCTCGCGCACACTACTACTACTAAGTGGTTCAAGAGAAAAGGAAAGGAAATGCACTGGGGATATTATTGAGCCCAGCTGGGGGCTCACCTGCATAGTGCTCGCGCACAAAGAAATATAATGCAGCTTCGCTATGGTTCAAGCCTTGCGCGACCTAGCGCAAACTTCGCCAGTTGAGCTGGTGGAAGTCTACAATGCTGAGGATGACTCTGCATCCACCACTTGCCGCGAAGAAGAAGACGACGACCTCTACGACGCATACGACGACGATTACTAGCACCACAACTATTCAAATAGCAATAATACTGAAACTTAACTATGTGTCCGGGAATGCTCACCTAGAACAGCTTCGCCATTCAAGTCTTGCGCATGAGTGCAAGTTTCCCTGATTTTTTTTTTTGAGGAAGAAACTGGTTTTAACGACGTTTTTATAAACGCCGTTCGGGGGGAGATACGGTGTGTATTGGGCCGTTACGTGCCGTTGCAAAATAGGAACAAGCCAGGCACTTCTGGTGCGTTAGAGAACATTAATTAAACGTGTCGATATGCACCCCGCCACTGAACGGATCTCGAAGATACTAAACCACCCTTATTTACGTAAAGAATGAATAGAATTGCGCTAAGAGAACATCTTGCAATAAATGAGATCATAGGTCTTGTAAAAAAAATGAGTAGTGGCTTAGCTATGCTATGCCAGGATATACGTAGCGTGAGCTAAGGTCCAGCAATCCAGTCCAATCCAGTTCACTCCAGTCTAGTCCAGTCCAGTCCAATTCAGTATAATCCAGTCCAGTCCAGTCCAGTGCTGTCCAGTCACTGCTCCTCGCATGCTCAGCGCGGCTCTTCACGAGCCACGCGAAACGACTTTCAAGCGGCTCCGGTGCAGCGTCAGACTTGGCTAGTGCGCAATTCAGGCGCCCACCTGGGCGCGCGCCGGCGCGAGTGCGTCTGCCGCGGCTATGACGCAACACAATCCAACACAATCCACTTTAATTCAACCCAATCCAAGCTAATCCAAACCAAGCCAATCCAATCCAAGCCAATCCAATCCCAGCCAATCCAATCCAATCCAATGCCCCTCGCGCTTGCGCAGAACGGCCCTTCACTGCACACGCGAAACTGCTCAACCTCGGCCAGTGTAGCTTACGCTACAAAAATTATGGTCGATTCCTCTGTCATAGGAATCGGTAAAACACGAAAGCGAAATGTGCAGTGAAATGTGCAGCTGAGCATGATTTGCGGGTCGGCGGCTGTCTCGTGGGTGTGTTTGGCGAGCGACGTACTGCTCGCGGGTCGCTTCGGCAAAGGTGTACTGGCGTCATTTCCGTGACGGATATGACGTCGGTGAAATTTCTGTGTATCCCGGCATAAAACACTCTCGTGTAAAACTATAAAACCCGAAGCATAACGTACTCTTTAGTACTACAGGTTGTTTCTCCGCAAGAAGACCCTGTGTGCAGGGGTGCACCCTTTACAGGCCGCTTTCTTCGTTGTACTGGCGTCATTTCCGTGACGGATGTGACCTAAGTGAAATCTTTGTGAATCCCGGAATAAAACACCTTCGTGTTAAAAAATTGCCACTACTGGGGCTGGAACACAGGCCGTTCGCTCCAAACCCGAGATTCAACCCCTAGCCAACTGAAGTACAACAATGGCTCTTTCGGAAGTTGATCCAAACGGATGGGATTGTTCCAAGCGAACCAGTAGGTGGCGCTGGGTGTGCACAGGAAGCGCCGGGCTGTAAGTCCAGGGCTGTCGAGGGCGGTCTCTCAAGGTTCTCGTGAAGACTTGCAGATACAAAACGACCTAATCAGCCGGGTGAAGACGGGAACAGAAGTCACTAAAGGCTTGGAAAAGGGAATTTGACCTGTGATCCTCTTCATCTTTCATTCAATAAAGTTTAATTTAATCAGCCAAGTGCCGGGCCTGAACCTATCTCGGGACGGAATGCCGCTATTGGGCTACAGTTAAACCTGGATATAACGAAGTTAACAAAAATTCGCAATTTTTCGTTACATGCAGGTTTTGGGCTAAGGCTCGCGTGAATGAAGCAGAAACGAAACCGAAATTCTAGACATAAGCGAGGGTGAACTCACCCTTTAAACGATTTATTCAGAGTAAAAAACCGCGTGATTTGTGCGTGCAGCTTTCCCACGAACTAAGTAACTACACGGCACTCCAATAAAGCAAGGCCACTTACCCCTGTATTCACAAACGTAACTTAACTATCTCTTTTGCCTTTTGACACTTTTTCGGTGCCTTAACCCGTTTCAAGGACTAAACGTATGCTGAAATGGCGCCTTTTTCGCAAGCATTCAAAATTGTTGAGAAGGTGTTAGCTGGGATACTGTACTAGGCGACGGTGACGTTCTTCTTTCTCGCAGGCGGAAACGGCATTTAAAACTACGAGCTTGTCTTCAAGAGACAAAACTTTTCGTTTTCTGGCACCAACTCTCATCACCGGCGAACTGACACCCCGTATGGCACTGGAGACGCGCGCGTCTACCCACCGACAGACAGGCCTAGAAGCTAACCGACACCGCACTCTCACGTGAAACGCATGGTGCTTAGCGTTGCGGGTGAAGTTCGCTAAATTATTACATTTCTCTAGCCGATTTTTCAGAAAAAGTCAAAAAACAATGGCTCATCAGCGTAGCGAATTCGTTACGTCAAGGTTAACCGTCGCAACGACTTCGTTACATAGAAGTCGTAAACGCGTGGGCTTCTATGGGGGTGGCAACGGAGAATTGAAAAACTTCGTTAAATCCACGAATTCGTTACATAGAAATTCATTACATCCAGGCTCAACTGCATATACTATTTTATGCCAAAACAGGTATGTACAATCTTCGATGTATTTCCATCGGCGGAAGTATATTGAAATACAAACCCTATTTTTTATAAGGAGTTATACTTACTGGTAGCTCCTTGATCCAGGCACTGATCTGGATGTAAAAAAGACCAACATTTTTTTTTTCAATATTTTACAAAGGCAGAATTCTGCTTGCAGGCGTCTACAGATAATGTATTGCGAATTTGGTAATTGTAAAACAGGGTGAACATAATAAGCAAGCGGCGAGACAAATTCTTGCGAAGATTTCTCCGATTAATGTTTTCGTTCTTTTCTGAGGTGTAAGATGGTGTCGCACTGTTTTTTGGATGTGAGGGTGGCGTGGTGGCGGCGACAACACAGGCGGTCGGTGCCGAGAGAGGGCGCTACGTGGCCGACACCTCTACAGTTTCTCTACATATATGCTCCCTAAGGGAGCCATATAGAGGAACTCTAGACACCACCAACATCACGGATATGGAAGTAAGGCAGAAAAGAGTGAGGAGTGATGGTGGCTGCGGCCAGCTTGAGCGGGATAAAGGAGTGAGTCGGTCTGATGTTGCTGAGGGACTGAGTATGGGAGCGTGACATGGTACGTGTTTCTGCAAATCTCGTTACCCTGCGGATAACGTTTGCACCCAGTGGCGCAAATTACATTTTTCAACTAAAGTACACGCTTTAAGCAGTCGCTCACTGCTCAGGTAAATAAGTAAATGCATCGTTTCTTTAAAATCTCTCTACTTTGCGTTACCTTTGTTTAGAAATTCCCTTCCACTGTGCACATGCCTAAGGAAAGCACGCTGTAGCCGCAAATGAATACTTTTGTTGGCGAAAGTCCTTGTTGCTATAGGCTCTTTATGGAACGGGACGCGGACGCGAGGCCATGACTGAGCCGGACCGAGGTTTATTAGCTTCTTTCTCCTCTCCCCGATAGTAATGATAGTTGGCGGTTATCCGCCTTTGTCCTCTTGCTCTTCCTTACTAAATCTGCAACATACTCCCACCCCCGACATTGACACTAATGGGAAAGTGCAAAACACGTTAGTCTAGTTTTCCTAGATGGGTAGTCCGATGTCAATTCTTTTGTAGACGAGAGGTGGGAGATAAATCATTCTTTGTCCTCCATCTATGCTTCGCGGCACGATGCCTTCTTCTTGCTACCTTCTTGGCTACGACGGGGCACACTGTTTTGCTCGAACCAGAGTGCCTGAAGGAGGCAAAATTAGTCCTCGAGTGAGCATAAATAAATCGTATTCTGGATGCAGCTTCAATCTTCAGATCAGCGGTGCCTTTTCACTTTTCTGTTCACTTTCGATGTTCCGTTCTGAGTCCTGGCTGAGTTTTTTGCACTTGTGTCTGTATCATCGTAATTGCCCTGGATTTCCTTGCTTCTAGTTGTCGAACGAACGCTTCACTTTCACATGCCTAAATCTGCGTGTTCCGAGACTTGCTGCCAAGCCACCCGTTTGGTACCTGTGGTGCACGAGTGAATGCCTTGCTGTAGTTGCACCCGGTACCACTGTTAGGTCGTTCATCCATTGTCTTGATTTGAGTATTTCCCATGCGCGATGGCTTCTTGGTCTTGGCCCCGAGCGCATCCGAGTCTGGCATGGTATTGTCCTGACTTCGGCGGGATGCCATGGAGCCAGCTGCTTGGTCGACTCGGTCGTGCTGGTACATCCCGCGGCCTGGTTTACCGACGACGTTGGAAATCTAGGGTCGCTGTGCTGGTCTATGCTCTCTTCCACAGACGACGACGAACCCATGGTTTCGAAGGCAGCCCTTGCTGCGAAAGGGAGGACTGCGCTGGCCGCGTCCTTTTTCTGGGAGGTGCCACCTCTGAGAGGCCCCTGCTTCTTTTGAGGTGGCGACAAAGTCTTCGTCACGGTTCCCGCCTTTCTCAAAGTTTCCTCAGAGATTCGCTCCTTTAGCGAAGCTTTAGCGCGACTGACCATGCATGAGTACTCCTTGCCAAAATCGAGAAGGTTCTGAATCAGCCCGTCAAGCTTTCGAAGTTGATCCTGTTTTTGTTCTACGTCACGGCACAAATCCATAAGCATACTGACGATTGCAAGGCGCGAACAGTTGTACTGGCTAATTCAGTTATGTCCGCCCGGAGGATGGCCCGCGAAATTCGAAGTCTTTCACGACCTGCCAGTCATCAGAACCAGGGAGCGCAGCGAAGTAAGGGTCGGGATTGTCCGATGGGTGGGGCTCATCTGGTTCTAGGCGATGGGTCTGCGTCCAGCACGCAGCCATGGCAGGCACCGTTCAAGGGTGAGGCCTCCGAATGAGAAGATCCGACGTACCTGAGGCCACGCACTACCTTGAAGGCGCTGCGCTGTGAAGTCCGCTGGTCCGTCGTTCCCGGGTTTCGGCACCATAATGTTATGGAACGGGACGCGGACGCGAGGCCATGGCTGAGCCGGACCGAGGTTTATTAGCTTCTTTCTCCTCTCCCCGATAGTAATGATAGTTGGCGGTTATCCGCCTTTGTCCTCTCCCACTCTTCATTATAAACGGTTCTACGAAGTACCCAAAATTTTTTATGGCCCTGTGTCCTGACTCGAAAACGCTTCTCTGGAATGAGCAATTTGTAAATCGTCGATATCTCGTCCGGCGACAACGGGGGTCATATGTGTGCACCCACACAAAGCGCTGCGAAGAATCTCTCTAGTCTGTGCCTGTATTGCAAGCAAGAGCAACAAATAAATATTCAAACCGCGACCCGCCCCCCTATTTGTTATTTTTGGTACTGTGAAGTCTGAATCATATGTATCTTGAACAATCGTTGTGATTGTGCTGACGAGCGATATAGTTTCAATTGGTGGGAAAAAGTTGTCACGTGACACAAAATAGTGTCCTTCAACGCAATCTTTTTTAAAGAAACGACCAGGACGCACGAAAAATCGTGTTCGCCGAATTAGGAAATCAAGCAATAATTATAACTACGGACACCAACAGTTTTGTACTTGATAAGCAATGACAAACGATGGCAGGCAGACCCTGCAGAGTTCTACGCACCATGCTAGAGGTCGAGATGTTAAGGTCCCACTTTCTCAAGCAGCTTTTCTGCGCATCTTACATTCCTGACTCATTAATTATTTGAAACAAGTTTTTCAACTACATATCAGATCGATTCGAATAAGCCTCATTCGGGGGAACCGTTCTAAGGCTGCGTGTCTGCTTTCTCCGCTGCAAAATGTCTTCGATCTTCTGCCTCCCCAGCCACGCAACACAACCTCCTCCATCCCCCCTCACACTTTTCACGCTCTTCCCATGAAAAAAAAAACAGTATACGTTTACTCAATTTAGTGGAATCCTTCCCGCATTCGCATTGCTCTTACCACATGTATACATGGGTCCCAGTGTACTGAGGCCTTTTGTTACTATTGGGTTTGGGTCGCCTCGAGCTCAAACTTTTTAGAGGCGAAGCCCCTTACTGGCTGAGGCTGTTGGCGTCTCCTGTCATCGTCGTAATCGTCGCCTCATGTAGTCACGGTACAAAAACACCGGGAAACTCGTTCACGCCTCGCGATAGAACGTAACGCGTGCTAAAAAACATTGGGACACTCGTTTACGCCTCGCCTTATAGAGCTTCGTGCTTCAAAGACAAGACACTTTTACGGTAAAGCTGTAAATGGTACACCCCATCCCTGCCACCTCGATGTGCCTTCTGCGCCTCCCTCACACCCGCCAATCTCCAGCACCTAATTTGGCACTGTCTGAAATTTACGCGTTATAGAACCTTCAACCCTCCTCCAAATGTCTGCTCCTCATGCATCGACCCTCGTACACTGGAACCCTCCCCGCTGACTTTGATTGCGCACTACTCTTTAGAAAGCGGCCTAGCGCAAGCAGTTTAAAGCCGTGAGCCTGCTCTCCTCACCCCACGCGGCCTCTCCCGCCTTTTCAAGGAGCCAAACAGCTTCGGTTTGAACTGTCTGTTTTGCAGGTGTCCCAAGCCACAAACACCTCCGATTATTCTCCCCTCTTGACCTAGCGTCTTCCTGCAGCAATAAAGGTTCTCTCTCTCTCTCTCTCTCTCTCTCTCTCTCTCTCTCTCTCTCTCTCTCTCTCTCTCTCTCTCTCTCTCTCTCTCTCTCTCTCTCTCTCTCTCTCTCTCTCTCTCTCTCTCTCTCTCTCTCTCTCTCTCTCTCTCTCTCTCTCTCTCTCTCTCTCTCTCTCTCTCTCTTATTTACTATATATTTTAATCAAAGGAACACTGCAGGTGTCAGTTACGCTCGCATGTTTTGCCTCAAATGTGCCTAATGTTTTCTTTTTATTGAACAATGCTGACATGTATGAAGCATGCCATCAGTTTACGTGGTTTGGAAAGGCTTTGCCTAAATGTACTTTTTGTCCAAGCATTGTATAAGTTGTGGCCGGGCGGATGAACTGAGTGACAGACAGACAGACAGACAGACAGACAGACAGACAGACAGACAGACAGACAGACAGACAGACAGACAGACAGACAGACGGACGGACGGACGGACGGACGGACGGACGGACGGAGCAAACATGTCGCGTTTAGGTACCTGAGAAAGACTCGTCTTTAAAACAACTCTTTAGACTGTAAGGTTTATTTGAGTCGGCTGTAGACTCACTGTATCAGCGAATACGCACCATTCGCAGGAACCGTTCGCTATTTCTAGAATTGTTTTCTGCACACAACACCTCCTACTTGTGCACTCTGCTTTATTGTTTTTGCTAGGAATTGCTACACATTAATTGACAACACATAATAGTTGTTGTTCGTTAGGATATGTTCCGAAGCTAGGTGCTCGAAATTCATCGGTGCGCCGATGCCTGATTACCTCTCTACATTACGGTAATGTGCCAACTCAGAAACCTTCATTGTAGACGCATGTTTTTGCATCTTAGTATGAAGAAGCTATAAAGGGTCTAGCGCAATGCAAAAGCTGGTTGCCCCAGCATACCGCTGAATACGAAGCGTTCGTGCCAAATTCCAACAGTGCAAAGCACACTGACCATGGAGTATCCGTCGTCGTTGTTGATTTCGCAAAACAGCAGGATGGTCTGGACAACGCTCATGCCGTTGAACAGCGACACCACCGAGTCCTCTAGTTGCTTCGAAAACTGCAGGGAAAAAAGCTGCAGCCTATGAATGCGAGCTTTACGTTTACTGAGATCGTATGTAACAATTAATACAGATTGAGTGAGTGAGTTATTAGCAAGCGGACGGACGTATACGCTTGCCAGGCGTGCCGGCAATTGCTCCGCCCGAGTGGTACCTTTTAAGACTACTCGCGGACAATCAGCAAAGATCACAGAGGTTTGTGTCCCTCAAAAAGTTGAAGACAAAACGCAAAATGTCTTTCCCGGCGATCTCGTCGAAAGAGAAATGCGGAGTGGCTCTTCTTCCTTTAACAAAGCTCAGCCCTCCATCTCAAGCTATTAGGCAGTCCATGAAGAAATGTATCACGTCACTAAGCACTCCACAAGTTGTAAAGATGGGCAAAGAGGTCAGATTCAGTGTATAAAGTCAAGCTGGTGTTCGGTAATTGGTGTGGACGCGCAAATGAAGCCATCGATTTCAAAGTACCCGCCGCGATGGCTCAGGCGCGGAGGCCTTGTAAGCACTATGCCTCGGGTTCGATTTCCGACCGCGGTGGCCACTTGTCTGACGGTGACGAAGAATAAAAATTCCCGTGAGTGTAGGAAATCAGAACGCTTGCACGTTAAAAGATTCCAAGCTGGTATAAACTAATTTGCGTATACCTCCTCACTCCTGTGCGCATCAAAGAGCACTGGTAGCTTTGGTGCGGAAAGACCCATTTTTTATATTTCTTAGAGCAGATGTCACCTTATCCTGTATAGTTAGTCTTCGCCCCAACCTCTCTCTTTTCGACCTAACGGCGCCAATTACTGGATTAAATGACAGTGTAACAGTCTGATGAGTGGTTGGGAAAACACTAACTTACCTCGGCCGGAAGATGGCTAAAGTAGCATTTCGATATCCTCGCAACTTCCGCTTCTTCGTAGGCTGTCGAAGAAAAATAAAATAAAAAAATAAGATCAACCCCATTTGACGGAACGTGACGTGGCAGCTTGCGCAACGTACGTTTCGGAGCACAACCTGAGCAGTTTACATACAAGACAAAGAAATTTGTAGATAAAAAGGAATAAATACACAACAAAATAAGAGCTTGGGCGCACGCGAGCTATTATTGCCATTTTTGCGAAGCCGACCGCACCAATAATTAACTCTCAAGCGCATGCTACGAGCTAGATGTAGTGGTCTAAACCTTCTTGGAAGACAGAGTTTGAACCCAGCAGTACACATCCAAGTCCACGTCAGGTCATGCTTTAACGTCTCAATGCGCGAATTTTGTTTTTTTTTTCATAAAAACGTTACTGGTTTTGACGTAATTGAACTCAACCGCGTCAGACTGAGATTATACTGCCCGCACGTTGATTAGAGAGCAAAATCGGCTAACAGGCCGCTCTCCTGTCTTGACTGTTACTAATATAAAGATTTCTTATCTTCTCCGCCGCACGACATTTCTATGTCACTGAATTACACGCGGTATGCTGACTTAATTGAACGTCAAAGCACCTATAGCAACCTGTAGGACAATGATGGCAGTCATACTGGACTTTTGCTATCAAACTTTGTTTTTCGTTTAAAGTAGCAGTGACTTGTGCTGCTGAGCACAAGGACGCGGGTTCGATTCCCAGCCGCAGCGGCCGCTTTTCTGATTGAGGCGAAAAGCAAAAACGCCCGTGTGTACGATATTTCGGCGCACGTTAAAGATCCCCTGGTGTTCAAAATTAACCCGGAGCCCTCCACTACGGCGCGCCTCATCGCCTGCGTTGCGTCGGCGCGTAAAACCCGAAGTAGCAGTGACTCAAAGCGGTAGTCGTGCATGGTGACTTGTGCGCCACTAACCTTTGGCGGTAAAAAAAAAAGCAAAAAAAGAAAAAGAAGGTCATTGAGTAGCATACTCTGCGACCGGTGGTTATAAACAGGCTGCGGTTGTACTAGAAGTGTGCAGGAATAATTAATCATTTTAACTACTCCAGCTCACAGACTGCATTGTCGGAAGTGGGACTAACATCAAGAATGTGAGGAGCGGAGATAGCAAACTTTTCTCACAGCAGATATTCGCATCTGGCATGTAGTTCTTCTTCTCCGCCTTGGCGAAACGCCGCGGTGCACAAACTAGGAGCAAGACTCCCGCTGCGAACACCGAGATCCTGGCCACACGCATAATAGCAGGGATGCAGCACTACGGCCGCCGGTTCACGACGCGAGACACTGCGGCCGACTTCGAGCCTTCGGATCGAGTGAACGGCTAATGAGATGTGTGGAGCAGAAAAAAAAAAAATGGAAAGAGCTCATAGGTAGAGGAAAGAAGGAATGCTAAACATGTCGCGGGCCCGTATGAGGGGAGCTGAGTAGAACGAATAGTTGGGGAGAGGGGGCAAGGTTTTAATGCGAAAACATTACATAGCCCGTTCAGCGAAAAAGCCGGAAGTGGCGTTGGCGTCGGACGCAGCGAAACGGCTCCCCGACCATGTGTCACTGAAGCTTTCCATATCTCGAGTCGTCACATACCACGCGCTTAAACTCGGTAGTAGTGAAAGGTGTACAGTCCACGCCAGTTCACCCCAGATAAAAAAGGAAGGGGAAGGATGCAGCCAAGCGAGCGAACAGACAGGCAGCATAATCCACGATCGTCACGTCGAGATTGCTGTCGAGCCTGAAATACCTATTGTCGACTCAGCACATACTGTTCGACTAATGATGACGATGATGATGAGGAACGAGTATTTCTTAATCGAGCTTACGTGTAGTGTCAGAGTACACGCCCGGTGGGGAGGCGCGTCTAGACCAGGGCGCCCTGGGCTCGGCTGGCGGTCCAGGCCCTTGTCACCAGTTACAGGTGGAGGGGTATTGGGTAGGGTAAACAATATGGAACAGAGTGCTGTCATGGCAGTACATATCCACTTTGTTAGCATGCAGGTCCTCTACCATGCAACAGTCAATTTCTAAACACGCATCTTTAAACACGCATCGCATTGCTGAGAGGCAAGTGAGAGACAGTTAGCTGGCGTGGCTCAGTGCTTGGGTTTGTGTGTGTGTGAGATAGATAGATAGATAGATAGAGAGAGCTGGCGTGGCTGAAGTTTGAGGGAGGATCGAGCCACGCGGACTTTTTAGAGACGATAGCCTTTCTTGAACTACTTAAACACAGAAATTTTGGTCTGTCCGTCTGTCTGTCTGTGACTCGATTCAGCCACTCGGCCAAACTAAAATAGATACTGCGCAATAGTCTTATATACTCACAGCCAAATGTAAACGTCTAAGCCCGGTTTATATGTTCATACTTTTCAACTTTGTTGAACAAGAACAAGACATTACGCAAATATAAGACAGGAAATTAGCACACGAGGGATATTTACAGTGCTCATTTATTAAAAAATTCATGGATGCTTGGTTTTCCGATAGAAAATGATATTCTACATCTACTGCAGAAAACCACCGCCTGCTGTTGCCCGCGCCACCTTCTGGCGGCATATGAGAAACCACGCGGCAACAGAAACGAAAGGTTCCACTAGCTATGTTCCACGTTCTGCTTGGAACGCATGTGGAGCGCGCAAACGCAGTTCTATAAACCTTGAAGTAAGCCGCCTCGATTCACACGTGTCTCCGCCGTACTGCAGCGCTGGCATCGAGGAGCCCGGCCTGTAGCAGTGGAACGCGGTAAATTCAAATCGCCTTGACTAAACCTTAAGTGTGTTTACCTTGGAATGAGCGCGACGGAACAGGAACAGCATGAGAGGTGAGCGGGAAAGCAAAGGGGGCATTTCCTTGGCAAATGTCTACAAAGACTATCGTCTTTTGGCGACATTTGCAACGAAAGGAGCAGATACGCGGCCAATTTTTCTTGTTGTTGTTGCAACGTCTATTGGCTAGTGTGGCTCTAGGCTATGGGGTGGGGGAAGGGGGAGAGGGGAGTGATATGGGACGTTGCAGTCAGTGGTCGTCTTGGAGTGCGTAGGATTATGTATCAGAGACTTGCAAGAGGTGGTCGAGGGGTCGAAGAAGTCGATGTTGGCGGCCAGATCTGGGGAAGGAGGCGACCTACGCTATAACGCTCGTTAGACCTCTTTTAATGGAAAAATTGATGAACACGTGCCAACTCGTAGTAATTGATAATAGTGCTTGCAAGTTGCATCGAAGCAGCAAGGCGGCCTCGCATCGACTGTGCGAAATGGCCACCCGCTTAGGGGTGCCTCAGATTCAGTACGTCGAAAAGACAGAGTCCAACCACAGTAGAGGACAGAGCACAAATGGAGACAGCGACGAGGCAATAATCAAGGCATGGAGGCAATTAAGAAACACCACTGTCGTAATTTTGCTGGCGTTTTTTTGTTCCTCGAGTGGCACGATGCGAATTCGGAACTAAATAAAAACCATAATCAAGGAGAGAAAAGAAGCATACATGTATCGTTTCGTTCTTATTTGTTTCTGTGTTTGCGTAATTACTCATTCCTTCCAACGAGGCAGCGCCAGGCGGCCATCTGTGCCCGAACCAACACAGCAGTAGTAGAAAGGTTCCGCTTTGGTCTCTTTTAGCTACACTCGCTCCTATTTCTTCATGCGAGCAGAGCAATGTTTGGCAAAAAAAGTAAGGAATATATATGATCATATCGGGCGCTTCAATGTGCTTCATATTAATGATCGGGAATTATTCTGGGCCATGAATGTCATCTGAGTTGATACAACGCTGTATGGTTGGCTTTCTCGCCTAATGAAAAAAATTATTCCTTTGAGGCATTTATTTTTTACGGAGGCTTGTAAGATTGTATGGCCTCGACTTCCACAGACCTCGAGTTTCTTTTCTTCTTGACCTCTTTGTACGCTACAGTGAAGCACAGATAAAGTATAAAGAATGGAGACAACGTGCTCGGCTTGCCTTGAGGGCAGCTGCGTTGACGCGGCAGTCATTTCTTTTCATTATGTGTCCTGGGCATCATACCCGACTACCAAAAATTAACTCACAAAAACCACACTAACCCCCTGCAGGAAACCAAGTGCTTTCTGTGTGTGTGTGGAGGACATGTCAGTATTTGTTATGTGTTAAAGTAACGCATTCCGTATAATAAATATTTTATTTAAAAACACGTTACTGGGAATGTCGTTAAATTCAAAAAATTGTATACCCTTCATCACTTCGTAAAGCGCAGTAAAGAATACACAGGACGAGGGAGACAAGGACCAGCGCTACTTACAACTGAATTTTAATAACAACCACGGGACGTATAAATGGAAAAGAAGAACACGCTCAAATGTCCATGAAGTTTTTCATGTCACTGCATAGTTTCCCACGCGCCCATCATGCACGCGTATCCAAAAAGGCCAGCTCTTTCGGGCTCAAAGATATGGACGTTGTGCTGACACAGTCACCTATCTGCTGCATTTCCGCGGCCTCAGCAATCTCTCGCGTGCGCTGATCAGCGTCTCGAAATGTGGCGGAGCACTCATCACACATAGGCTCGCACTTGTCGCACTCTTGGGAATGAATACCCAAATTACTATCTTTGCCTTTTGTACCTTGTTACAATGCTCCCGTAGGCGAGTGTTGAGGCACCGCCCCGTCTGGCCTACGTATGTTTTTTTACAAGTGAGGGGCGACTTATAAACCACCCCTTCCGCGCAACGCACGTACTGGTTTTGGTGATTAATGAGGCATTTGTTTTTTCTCTTTTCACAGGGCACGTTTGGCTGCAGGGTCTAGACAGTTTATCAGAGGCCGACATGACAACTTTCACGCCAGCCCTTCCACCAATCCTTTTAAGGTTGGGCGATATGCGATGCATGTACGGGATGACGGCTACATTTTTGTCCTCTTGGGTCACCTCTTGTGAATCTTCCTGCGTCTTCTTTGCCTTCAAACGAATCGAGTTGGCCACAGCTACAATCATGCTCTCAGGATATTCTGCTGAAGTAAGGCGACGGACTTGAGCGTAAAAACTAGAGTTTATAAGGTGCTTGCAAGATTTCTTCAGCGAGTTTGTGAGACACGTTCTGGCGATGTCCCTCTTCACGGGTTTAGTGTGCGCGGACGTAAGTGGCAATAACGGTTTCTGGCAACGGGGCTCGTACAACCAACATACAGGCGAAGCAGAGAATTTTAAACACAGATCCAAAAACTTCAGGCTGTCCTGTTGAGGCACCTCATGAGTGACCTCAAGAGGGCTAAGGCATTCTTTAAAAATCCCCAGTGTACTGGCCACGTCCACAGGGAAGGCTTCCGCGCTACTCTCCAGCAGCACCAAGGAGTCATCGACATATCGAAAGACTTTTATGACTCTTGTGTCCTTTAACCTGTCTGCGAGCATCCTGACGAAGTGAGCCATGACGAGGTTACATAGTGCAGGAGCAACGCAGGACTGAATACATACTCCATTCTTTTGTTATGTACACAACGTCGTTCCATTGAACATACGTTGCATACAAGTAGAATTCTAACAAATCCAAAAAAAACCTTGAACCGAGACAGCACATTCACTCGAGAACCGTACAGGACCGAATACCAAAATCGCATCTTCAACACTCGATAGCATCAAATCGCGAGGGAGAGTGTAATATAGGTCTTTTACGTCCACAGAAAACGCTTTGAAGCACTTCTCCGAATTATTGTGTCAGAAATTCTACCAGTTGCTCAGAACTTTTAGTTTCGGTTTCTGAAAGGCATACCTGGCAAAAATGTATAGCGGAATTCTTGCAGCGCAACCTCGGATTGTTGAAAATTGATCACCCATTTGAAACTAAAAGTTTCAAAAGCATCGCCAGAACGTGTCTCACAAACTCGCTGAAGAAACCTTGCAAGCGCCTCATAAACTCTAGTTATTACGCTCAAGTCCGTCGCCTTACTTCAGCAGAATATCCCGAGAGCATGATTGTAGCTGTGGCCAACTCGATTCGTTTGAAGGCAAAGAAGACGCAGGAAGATTCACAAGAGGTGACCCAAAAGGGCAAAAATGTAGCCGTCATCCCGTACATGCATCGCATATCGCCCAACCTTAAAAGGATTGGTGGAAGGGCTGGCGTGAAAGTTGTCATGTCGGCCTCTGATAAACTGTCTAGACCCTGCAGCCAAACGTGCCCTGTGAAAAGAGGAAAAACAAATGCCTCATTAATCACCAAAACCAGTACGTGCGTTGCGCGGAAGGGGTGGTTTATAAGTTGCCCCTCACTTGTAAAAAAAGCATACGTAGGCCAGACGGGGCGGTGCCCCAACACTCGCCTACGGGAACATTGTTACAAGGTACGCAAAGGCAAAGACAGTAATTTGGGTATTCATTCCCAAGAGTGCGACAAGTGCGAGCCTATGTATGATGAGTGCTCCGTCACATTTCGAGACGCTGATCAGCGCACGCGAGAGAGATTGTTGAGGCCGCGGAAATGCAGCGGATAGGTGACAGTGTCAGCACAACGTCCATATCTTTGAGCCCGAAAGAGCTGTCCTTTTTGGATACGCGTGCATGACGCGCGCGTGGGAAACTGTGCAGTGACACGAAAGACTTCATGGACATTTGAGCGTGTTCTTCTTTTCCATTTCTACGTCCCGTGGTTGTTATTAAAATTCAGTTGTAGGGTAGCGCTGGTCCTTGTCTCCCTCGTCCTGTGTGTTCTTTACTGCGCTTTACGAAGTAACAATGTAGTACCAACTAGCTCGCACCCATACCCTTCGCAAAAAAACTTGTTGCGTTGTTTCTAGCGAGGCCCATGGATGATCAGAACGTTATTTATCTGCTATATACCCATTTCCGTTCATGGTCCGTGTGGTTTCCAGAGCGCGCGCACCGCGGCACTGTTCAAATTAAAAGAAATGAGAACACCCCATCGCTTTCACATTTTGATATGCGACTTCCTATATGGCCCAGCCAGAAGTATCCCCCGAGCAATACCTTTGTGTAAGCAGTAAAGCCAGATTTATAGAAATTGGATGTGCAAGTTTATTTTTTATCTTCAACAATGGCTTTTCCACATTGCTGTTATGTACTCGAGCAAACCCTATTGTAAAAAAAATTTAAAAGTTTTATGATAGGCTTCTGCGCAATGCTGAACTGTGGAGCAACGAAGCCCGCTGATGCAAGTTTGGAGTTTTGGACGCCCTCACCCATTTAACGAAGGAAAAACAGCCCGAACGACGGGACAAAAGCAACGGATTCACGCAACACAGGCGCTGTGCTGTGTAAATCTCTTTATTTTGTCTTGTCGCTCACGCTGTCTTCCTTCGAAGTATAATATACCAGCTGGCCTATTAGCGAACTCCTCTGCCGGTTAACTAAAAATAAACAATATACGTAAAAAATAGGCGAGCTAAAGACAGAACAAAACCAAAGAATTAAAGAAAATGCTTCCTGGTGCTGTCGCCAGTGGCGCCAAACACAAATAACACAACAGCAACAAAAAAATAATGAAACTAGCGTCAATAGCTGCGTTCGGCTTGACTGAAAAGACGCAAAAATGTAAAAGCAAGCTGGCCGATATCGGTAGATTAAATGTTGTGAATACAAATATACCAATCTCAGGGGCAGCGGTTGCTTATTAACGCATATAATGCCAAAATCGGAAAAATTGGTTATCGACGTGCCATACACTTTCCCGCATTCCAATTTGTGTCATCACAATCGCAAATACAGGGTATCACATGATTTGTCGGGCTTTTCCTAAGCGTTTTGGGAAACAAGCACTGAGACAGGGACGTATAAGTGTGAATAAAATCAATTTATGCAAGAATTTTTCTGGTCACGTACTTTTTAAGACGCAAACGTCAGCTGGCAAAAACTTTAAATAAGCGCCCGCCGCAGGCGGAAGGTTTTGTTTCTGTTTGAATTTCGGGGAAATATTCTGTCTTGCGTCACAAGCGCAGTCAAAAGGGGCATGCATGCAGGTGACCGCGAGAGCCTGCTGCACCTCTCGTTACATCACATAGCTGCACCACCTTGCCAACGACGCTGGACACCGTATAACGTTTCAGTAACTTCCTGGTCACTGTGGTGTTTTCGGAAATGAGAAGGCAGATAAAGCTGCTCGCAGGGACCTGAAAATACGTAATGTGAGGAAGGTTTTCTTCACTAAGTGTGATGCCTTAACTCTGACGGAGGCACTTGTTTTAACGGAATGAAACAGTCTCTGGTCCTTTCCAGAGCACCACCATGCCTTCCTACGCCATACAGAAACCTGAGCTCAAAATGAAACGGCCAGAGGTTTTTCCAAGCCGATTAGAGACGCTGTATCACCGACTACGTTTAAACGCAGCTCTCACAAAAGTTATAACTTTTTCGACTTGGTGCTACCACAAACCCTTACTGCGACAACTTTGAATCGCGGAAACCGCGGAGCATTTGCTGTTGGAGTGCTCCGCATATATGCAAACAAGTTGCAGTCATGTGCAGAAACTAGAGCGTCTCAGACCAGGACCAATGACCTTGAAAGTACTTCTTGGGCCATGGCCCTTAACGCAAAGTACTGGCGGCGTTGTTGGATTACCTGGACGAGATTAACGCTATTGAAGTGATTTAAAGTTTAGAACAACAGAATCTTCAGACTGCTTCATCGCAGTACTGACTCAAACTGAAAGTTCGATTTTTTTTCTCTCTTTTATTTTATTTTCTTTTTTCCTCTTTCTTCCACACTGCAATCTATCGGGCCTTTTTTTTCTGCCTTCCCCCGCCGTGCAACACGTCGGTGTCGAAATTCCGGCTAACATCTCGGCTTTCTCTTCTAATAAAGAGCATTATCTCTCTCTCTCTCTCTCTCTCTCTCTCTCTCTCTTTACTACTGTACCTACTTACTAAAAGCGCATGTATACAAATGTATATACTATATACACACCAGCCAGTGGCAAAATTTAGAGATCATTAGGGCGATTAGCCACGCTACCGGGACGCGGGAGCGGTCAAACTAATCGCCGAGCAACTGCGCGTGTACTTCCTACACCATATTCCAGGCGGCAGCACTTTACCGAGAAGTTTCTTCACGGAAGAGACAGAGGGGTGGGGCTTGGTTTTCCTGACGCCGATATAGCAAAGTGACGTTAGAACAATAGCATTATCACCATCGCCGTCGTCATTAGAGCACGTTGAGAAAGTCGGCTTTACCATGGAGGAAGAACAAAGTTAGGAGACGGCGCCACCGGAGAAACGCGAAGCCTATGCATAAAAAGTAAAATCGAAGTCGGCCCAGGCGTCACTGCACCATGTGACCCCACCGCGCCGCCGCCGTATGGGCCGCCGGGCACTCTTCAATTTCGTCTGCTCGAAACTGCTCTGCGGCCCGTTGTCGCGAAGCCTGCTGTATGTTTTTTTTTTCCCACGGCTTCTGTCTTTCGCACGTACGCGGCACTTCTGCCCGCACGCTGGCATGAGATCGCCGAGCAGACAAATGCAGGAAGGACGGGGAAAAGCTACCGCCAACCAAACACGAGAGATGCGCCGGAGTCGGAGACCACCGCCGCCGCCGGCCCAGCCGACCATTGAGGTCACGTGCTGGGCCGACTCCGGTGGCTTTCAGAAAGGGAAACGGCGAGGGAGCGGCTTCAACGGAGGTGGGCTTGCGAAGGCTAGCTGCGTGACGTCATGCCGTCTCCTAACTTTTTCTTCCTCCATGGGCTCTACCGTGACGGCGCAAATCAGCCAATACAAGCGTTGCTTGAAAAGACGCTCTTTTTAATTGGCTTCCACCCTTTTCGACGAAAGGAAAAGCCAATGAGAGCCGGCTTTTAGGAAAATCATTCTGGGGCGGTATTCTCGAGTTTTGTCCCTTTGGATCCGCAACTTCCTGAACGCTCGTCCAATACGAATTCAAGGATCGCACCCAGGCTGGAGTCCTCGCACATACTACCTTGACCGCGGGGTACCTCAGGGATCCATACTTTCTCCGATCCTATTTAACCTCGCCATGGCGAGGGTAACTCGAAATCTCGAGCGTGACTCTGCTGCCCGCTTCACAATATATGCTGATGACGTAACCATATGGACTGAATCAGCCGACTTTTTATGCCCGGAAGACATGCAAACCGAACTCCAAGCCGCAGTAAATAGCCTTGAATGCTCCTTGGCCACTCTTGTTCTCGAATTGGCCCCTGAAAAAACCGAATTCTTACCCGTATTTGGCCACAAACCCCCTCCGCACTATAATCCTCTAACTCTTCTTCTCGCCGGTACCCCTATAACCACTAGTTTCCAACCCATGCGATTACTCGGAATCCCAATCGGACACAAAAATAGCCCGTCAATATGCTACAACAACTCAAACCTAAATGGAAAACAATTCAACATGCCATACGTCGCCTGTCGAACAAATTTGGTGGAGCAAGCCAGAAGGCGACCCAAACATATAGCACAAGCTGTCGCCATTGGTAACTATAACTTACGCAGCCCAATCCTACGACCTTAACAAAACGCACATGAGAATACTTCAAAATCTGCACAGAGCCACCCTTCGCACCATCAGTGGACTACCCAAACATACTCGTCTTGAGAACCTGCAAGCTGCAGTTGCTCTTCCCCCTTTGGAAAATATCATTCAAGAGCAAGTACATCAATCCCTTCATAAACGCTCATTAACTCATCAGGTGTCTCCATCGTCGCCTGGGACAATCTGAAAGCCGTTACAAACCAACGACATCCCACCGCCTTTGGCTCCCTGGAACCGCCCTTCTGTCACGGACTCTACAGCCACCCCATCCCGTCCCCGCGTAACGCCCACCCCGTCCGCGCAGCCCGCATCAACGCCTCCGGAACAGTAAACGCCCCCAGAAATTGATATTTACACCGACGCAAGCATAGCTAATCCACTAAGTTGGCACCGCATGGACATCACCTGATCTCCCCTCCATCCAAGGCAAACGAACCCTTAATAATCCATGTGCTACCATTCTGGAAGCGGAACTCCATGCCATCATTCAAGCCATCGACTTCCTCATGTTCGACTTTCACTCCTCCGTCCCTTCACAAATACGCATCCTGACGGACTCATTCGAAAGCACTAAAGACACTACAAAGTCCCACATCGAACCAATGCCATTGCCAACAAAATCCTGCATCAGATCTCCATCCTAAAATCTAGCGGCATCCATCTTCGCATCGACTGGTCGCCTGGGCACGAGGAGTCCTCACCGGGGAACCAGGCAGCTCACTCGGCTGCACGGGAGTGCCTGGACACGAGGGGTCCTCACCGGGGAGCCAGGCAGCTCACTCGGCTGCACGGGAGTGTATAACCTCCAGTCCTCCGCTGCTACCCGACTTGGCTCCTCCGCCTCCTGAGTCATTACCGCCAGCTATACAGATTCTACGGGTACAAAAAAGACAAAAAAGTCCGCCTCAAGACCCTCACTCCAACCGGCTTTTTATCTGCTCTACCCCCGCTCCCAAGATCAGCCGAAATTTTTATGAACAAATATTTTGCAAATGCTAGCTTAACCCCAGATACATTCCGTAAATGGTACACCCCATCCCTGCCGCCTCGATGTCCCTTTCTGCGCCTCCCTCACACCCGCCAATCTCCAGCACCTAATTTGGCACTGTCCAAAATTTACGCGTTACAGAAACTTCAACCCTCCTCCAAATGCCTCCTCCTCATACATCGACCCTCGAACACTGGAACCCTCCACGCTGACTTTAATTGCGCACTACTCTCTAGAAAGCGGTCTAGCGCGAGCAGTTTAGAGCCGTGAGCCTGCTCTCCTCACCCCACGTGGCCTCTTCCGCCTTCGTAAGGAGCCAACCAGCTTCAACTTGAACGGTTTATTTTCAAGATGTCCCAAGCCTCGAATATCCCACCCTCTACTCCCACTTCCCCCACTTGACCTAGCGTCTTCGTAATGTAATAAAGGCTATCTCCTCCTCTCCTCAAAAGTGTCCCTTTTGGCGAGCCCTGATTGGCTAAAAGCAAACAACCGGAAGTGATGTAACGCAAGCGCAACAAACCTACTGCCAACGCCCACTGCTTAACCGAAAGTACGTCACGATGAAAGGGACTCAAAAGGGACGTTTTCAAAAGGGACAGTTACGAGAATACCGCCCCTGGTTTAGCTATCTTTATAAGCCGCACAAGAAATCTTCGTCTTAAATTCCTGTATACACTGAATCACCTCGCAAATAATTTCGCATAAACCCTGATGCTTCTTTGAACATCCGTGACACCAGATCGACGAGACAAAGGCGCTCTTGGAAACTAGAATGAATTATTACAATCTTTATTCAGCAACAGATGCTCCTGTTAGGGCACCCCCCCGGTGGAGGGGATCCTCAGTTCGGGATCCCCTGGATGTCTCCGGCTGCGTGGGCCCTGTTCACCATGTCCTGCGTTTTCTTGCATTCTCATGCCTGATGGTATAGGGTGCCGAGTGCTGGGCAGTTACAGGTGGCTTGATATTCGGTCGGATATATGGCATGGAGGAGGGTGCGGTGCGGAAACGTGTACTTTTGGAGTCTTCTGAAGGTGGTAGCTTTATTTTTTTGTGAGTTGCGCATGTGGATGGGGGAACATTCTCCGTCGGTGTCGATAGTGGGCCAAGGGGGGTGATATCCTTCCGCCGTGTAGCGCAAGAGGGGTTGCTGATCTTTAGACGGGGCTTTTCGCCTCCGGGAATGCGAACCCGGGGGGGGGGGTGATGATCCTACCGCGAGAGAAACGGCTGCGAAATGTTAGTGAATGGCGTGCATTTGTCCCAGTTATCAGTCAATTGCTGCAAATAGTGCACTAACTCTAATGACCTGATGGCTGTTGTTTTTACTCATTCCTGTACGTAATAAGCGTGCACAACCATGCAGCGCCTGGCAAATTGGGTCGATTGTTTCTGACGCACCTGTTGCAAGCATGCTGGTGTCGTATTGTTGTTTATGGAATATTCCGCATGGGAACTGTCTTATTTCTCCATCTTGGCGTGGTACCTGTCCACAAGTGTGTCATTCCTGCACTTTTGTGGTGGCATATAGGCTCACTCCTGTGACAATACAATATCCGTGAGGGATTGACAGTATGATGTTATAATAAAAAAAATGTTTTGTCTTACTCGCCCTGCTGCACGTGACAATATTGACGTTTTTTTTTCCCTTGTAAATGCTTATCCCTAACGTCAGTGGAGTCGCTCCGGATGCACAACGATACTGTTCTAGTTGTTCTTCAAACACCTTGCCCATGTTTTCGTGGAGTACCTGCTGGCAGCGGGAAAAATGAAATTGTCTTCTATAAAAGTAGACAGCCTCCCCTCGGCATGGCATCACAACAGCCGGAATAAGGAAATATGATGCATGCCTCAAGAAAAAAAAAAAGCACTGGCTTAGCTCGGATATGCCAGGATATACGTAGCGTGAGCTAAGGTTCAGCTGGTTATTCTTAGGTTTTCTGGTTGTCTAGGAATATCATGCGTACTGCTGCTAAAATGATTTCCAATCCAATCCAATCCAATCCAATCCAATCAACTCCAGTCCAGTCCAGTCCAGTCCAGTTCGGTCTAGTCCAGTCCAGTAACTGCTCCTCGCGCATGCGCAGCACGGCTCTCCAGGAGCCACGTGAAACGGCTTTCAAGCGGCTCCGGTGCGGCGTCAGACTTGGCTACTGCGCAACGGAGGCGCACAGCTGGGCACGCGAAAGTGCGTCTGCCGCGGCTATGACGTCGCTCCTCTGTAATGCGCAGACCGGCGAATGTACAGACCCAATTCTCTACACACCCATACTCCAATTGAATTGAATTTCCAATCCAATACAATCCAATTTAACGTAATCCAATCTAATTCAAATCACCGAATCCAATCCAAATCCTATACAAATCCAATCCAATCCAATCCAATGCTCCTTTCGCTTCCCAACAAAGCGAAAGGATAAAATTCTGCAATGAAGGATAACGTTCTGCAAATACACAACACACACGCACACGCACGCACGCGCACGCACACGCACACGCACACGCACACGCACGCACGCACGCACACACACAAAACGGTGCCTGCGAAGGTGATGTCAGAGCTTCCTTTTCTCGTTAGAAAGCGTTGGCATGACAATGAGCCGTCGTTCCTCAAAAAAAAAAAAAAAAGGCAGTCCTCAATGACATGCGGCGTCGGGCGATGTGCAATCAGCCACACGAACTATCTGGAACGGCAAAAAGGCCGATCGTCAGCTCCGCTATCGTCAACATTTGCATACTCTCTTTCGCAGCCGCTCCAAAGACATTTCCCGTGGTTACCCTAACGAGACCATCTAAACGTCACTTAGATCATCCAGTACCCATCCAGCTTCCTTTCTGCTTTGCGTTTGTCCGATCAATACACCTATACCACCTATACCACGCCTATACCACGCTTTTGTTTACAGATTTTCGAAGACCTCGCCCAGTCGGCGATGCTTATCTGAGAAACGGTGTTATTTCACTTGAGCGGAATGCAGGCCTTGCAACCTGAGGGATGTTGGATCAATTTAGGGAAAGGAATAGTTGAGTAGAAAGCGGAAATGGCTGGGGCAAAGAGTACCGGAGAAGGGGTTCTCAAAGGGGAAAGTGTTATTCGAACTCGCCAAGGAAATCAAAAGCAGAGGACGAATGGGGTACAAATAAAAAGGAAGAACGACCGAATCGTGAAGATGGAAACGCAAGTCTGGCGAATGGGGTATTCTGACGAGTTTTAACCATTGAAGCAAACATTAGACGTTAGCGCTGGTATGAAAAACAAGCGAGCATAATGCATAACTTTAATTCATAAATGAACATACCTTTTTTAGGTTTGTCAAGCGTACGAGTCTGGGCCGTCGTAGAGGCCGTCGTGCTGGTCTGAAAAACAAGGGAGCATATATAATGCAGAAAGCAACTTATAAGAGAACACATCATTCGTTCGGTTTGTCAAGTGTATAAGTCCGAGCCGTGGTGCCACGGCATCTGCATTACGATACGACTGGTCCGTAGCCCTCCTAGGTGCCGCCACTAACGTGAAGGCAGCTGACCGACAAGAGCTTTTGTTGTTTACGCCATGACCCGGGTTTCACCAGTCCTCCCGAGAAGGGATGCGGGAGCTGAGGTCTGGTGTATGGTACTCCCAGTAAAAGTTTAAAGGAGCTATTAAGAGAAAATCTTTTTGAAAGAACGACGCTTTCGGCATGCCCAACTTGAGATTTATTCCTTTATTACTTTCGATTTATTAATATTTATTTCTAGCCACACGGCCGTACTTTCTAATTGTAGTCCTAAAGCATTGTTAGGAGGTGTTCTGCAGTCTCACTCAGCAAGACTATGTCGTCCGCAAACCTCAAATGATTCAAGTATTTCCCGTTTATCCTTAATCCTGTGTTTTCCCAGTCAAGCTTTCTGAATTTCTGAGGTGGTATCTCCCTGTCTTACCCTTTCCCGCTTTGCAGACATGTGTCTACTCTATTCCCTGGTATTTTTATGCTTCTAGCACGGCTGCGGTGAGTACCGAAGCAAACGCTATCTTGTAATCTATAAATGCCATGTAAAGGGGTTTAGTGTACTCTGCGGGTGCGAATGCACTTCTTAATTAAGCGACCCTGAATCACGCGTGTCCGTCCATCCGCACCACATACCCACTTAGGGCGATTCGTTCCTAATTTCTTTAGCACATAACCACTTAGGGCGATGGCCAAGAGAATTCTTTCGCATCACCCGTGCATTCCCACTTCCCCATCGACGACTGCTGCTTCGCCAGGAGCTGAAGTCGGGGGCGCGCACTGCGGCGTCTTCCTCGTCGGTCACGTCTACGCGAAACCTCGTGTCGCACGCCGTGTCCACCTCGCCGGTCAGGGACGAGTCGCCGTACAGTGCCGTCTACAACCGACGCGTACTCGGGCGACGGAATCGTGGTCGTCATCCTCTACCTCGCGCCAAACATCTCGCGCGACGACGTCGTCGAATACGTGGACGCGGCGATGGAGAGTGTGGCCAGGCGCGTAAAGCCCTCGGACCCGGTCGTGGTTGTTGGGGACTTTAACGTGGACGTGCGAAAGGGCGGCGAGTGGTTTGATGGAATACATGCTCGCCAACCACTCCATGACGTGCCTACCGCTAGGGCAGCTACATCGACCTGGCCTTTGCGAGGAACTGTCCCTGATACGCGCGGTCTTGCAACAACTCTTGACCGTACATTTCAGTGACCACAAGGCGGTCATAATGACCGTCAACTACAACGACAACACCAACAAGTGCTGAATAAAGAATACTGTCGTTTCACTTTACTTGCGTGTGTGTGTGATCTCCTCGAACATACACTTTAATTCACCAAGATTTCCAGAGAACGACTAACGGGGTGTGTGAATCCCCACTTGATCACGCGGGGGTGTTAAATGCAACTAACGGGCGAATGCCAACACAGTTCAACATAACTCCCCCTCATAGCATCACCCGTGCATTCGCACTTCCCCATGCTCCCCTTCGGGGAAATGCGGGTGAATTTTTTCTATTACTTGATTGTTGACATGGATGTGATCCATGGTCGAGAGCCCTTTCCTGAAGCCAGCCTGCTCTCTGGGTTGCCGGAAATCCAAGCTGTCACCTATGCGGCTAACTATAACTTTGGTAAACAGCTTGTAAACAACTGACAGTAGGCTGATGGGTCTGTAAATCTATTGAGGTCCTTAGTATCTCCCGTTTTATGAGTCGCAATAATGTTGGCGTTTTTCCAGGTTATGGACACTTCTTTTAAGCAATCCGAAAATAGGGCAGGAAGCTTTTGAGTATACTATCACCTCATTTCTTTAAAAGATTCACGGTTATGCCGTCGTCACGTGCAGCTTTTCCAATTTTCATGCTTTTGAGAGCCTTTCCAACTTACTCTTTAGTTACTAGTGGGGCATCGCAATTTGATCTTGTACGCTCAGTAATTTCCCTTGGTCTAGCGTCACTGGTGTACAACCTGGTGTGGAATCGTTCTGATACCTTTATTATCTCGTCCATGCTGTGTGTCGTCTCTAAGTGCATACATCCTGTCTTTGCCGATGGCTAGTTTCCTCTTAGTTGCTTTCAAGCTTCCCCATATTTGCAGCATTTCCTCAATTACTGCTATGTTGTACGCCCGAATGTCGTTTGTTTTACTTCTGTTAATCAGTTCCGACAGCTCGGCTAATTCAATCTGATCCACCGCACTTGACACTTTCATGTTCTTACGGTTGGCAATTAGTTCCTTCGTTTTCTTAGTTAGTTTTTCAGTTTGTTCCCTACATGTTGCTTCTCCCACCGTTGCAGCTGATTCTTTGATTGCCGTTGTACGTTTGTCATTCAGCCTTTCTACACTAACCTCGTCCTGCTCGTTTAGAAGCGAGAATTTGTTTTGACCAGGGCAATATAACGGTTTTATATTCATTGTCCTCTGGACAGGGATTATTAGTTGGCTCAGGAAAGCGAATTATTAGTTGGCTCAGGAAAGCGAGCTTAGTTCAATGAGGGTTTCATTCACTGACTGGCGGACTAATTTATTGACGACTTAACAATCGATAATTCATTTTTCAGGCGAAGCTTGTATTGCGTGACTTGATCCTTCGGTGGTGGCGTACGCCGAAACGCCTTGCGACAAAGACGACTTTATCCACGTGCTCTAATGACGGTTATGATGATGGTGATGATGCTGTCTGGCACATACCCACGCAAGGGGATCTGGTTTGGATAAAGTTTTGACTGTGCCCCTGTTAGAGCTTATAGATTTACGTGCTCTTCGGGTGCAGCTCTCGTTCGCCGTTCGCACCTGGCGGGGGCGCACGCGCCGAAGTGTCGCACTATATCACGTCACAATGTGAACCAATCAGCGTCGTTTCTCGCGTCACACCACATCGCACGTGTGCGGGCCACTCGCTCTCGTCGGTCAGTTCACCTTCTACCGCGGCATGGGTAGGTCGCGCGTGGTTCGCTCCGCGGAAGGGCTGGCAGCCATTGGAGAACGTAAACGTTCCCGATAATTGTAGAAGAAGGATCTGAAATAAGGTATACCAAATATTTGCGTTCGAGTAAACCTCAGCGAAATGAAAGGGTTTCGTTTCGGTTGATCGATGGTTTTGTGTTTTCATTTCATTCGTTACCTTTTGGTTTTGGCAGAAGTGTTTTGGTTTTTGTTTTGCGGTCATTGCGTTTCGATTTTGGCCATTTTCCGTTTTCACTGAGACCAAGCTTCGCGTGCACGCCTGTTTTGAGATGGAAGGGGTTCGTTAATTTTTTATTGCCTTCTTAAGTAATGCGACACGCGGGGGAAGGGGGTAGGAAAGTTAATAAAGTCTTCTTTTCTCTCTCTCTCTCTCTTCTCTTCTCTTCTTAACCAGCCGACCACTGAATGAATAAAAAATATCGTCAGGGTTAAATCCCATACTTTATATACGCGAACATTTAAGACCGATATTCCTTACCAATACCAGAGAAGGGAAGAGTGCTCTAACGGTACTCTCCAGTTTAATGTCAACACTTCCCGGCCTTCAGCCACACTCCAAAACTCAGCCAGTCTCCTGTCACTTCGCCGCCGACTTCATGATAAAGAGTAAGTGAGCTGCAAGTGCTCACATTTCAACCAGCTTTAGCTGGAGCCTTGAGGTCTCCTTTTTCCTCACCCTGATCGGCCCATTTTGAAAAGAACGGGAGCCGTCAAGGAAGGGCTAATTTGAATATCCCGCCCTGATCTGTATTCGCGACCCATGCAACGGCGCCTCCGACGCCGTCTTTCTTGCGGATTCCCAGCTAGGGCGAAGAATAAATCTGTGACGAAGAAAAACACTTTCGCGGTTTATTCAAGCCTCAAACCTCGTATTCGTAGTGGTCGGAGCCGGAGAAAAAGGCCTTGACGGTGACGAGTGCGGGGCTATGTGGAAGGGCGAGGTGGGGGCTGTTGAAGTTGCGCGCCTGCTCTGAGGGTGTTTTGTCTCTCGAGGTTAAAGAATTTAGTTTCCAAGATTTTGCCTTGTTCTTTTGCCGATGCTGATCTTTCCACAGCCGCTGAATTTCTTCGTGCCTTTTTTTTTTCGCTCAGATTCCTTGAAAAAGGGCACATTTTTCGTTGATTTCTTGGCATTTACAATGCAGCGAGTAAGAGAAGAAGCGGCTGAAAAAAAAAAGCCAGGTTTTTCGGCGCCAATCAGGTGACTTTTATAAACTGTCCCGTGACAGCGCAATTCCTTAAACCAGTTCTTTCTTTTACAGCGTCAAGAATGATGTATATCTAGCTTCTCGGGCCCTTTTCGACAAATTGGACAGTACTAGTCGGGATTGAAAGGTTTCTCCGATTTCTTTGGGCCACGCACGTATTTCCCAATGGTTCGGAAAAATAAAACCTCCAATAGAACTAATGCGTGGCCTAAAGCAGACTTTGTAGCATAATTAGGTCTGTCTCGCAGACGTTATTTTATTTACATTTTCGCCTAACTTCTGCTCAGGCTGGTGCTTTTGGGAAAGTAGACGAAATGGAATTATGCCGGCAAGTAGTCTGTGGGCTGCTAGGCAGTGGATGTCACGTGACTGTTTGTATCTGTAACGCCGGTTGCAAGCCAGAGAATGGATGACATGCAATTGTTACTTTCCCGTTCACCCTATAGGCTGAGTGTAGCAAACGAATGCAAATAGAAATATGATACAATGTATACCGTTGAGGGGAGGTGATATATATTGTGCTGTTAAACGTTGAGGAAGTGGTCATTTGTCAACAGAAGTGGAGTTTAGTGGATGTATGTTATTTTTTTGTTTGTTAGGACGCTCTTCGGTATGTTGCAACAACTTACTCGGGCTGTCTTTTTCTAGAACGATGCATTCTTTTGTGAGCAAAAAATTTAAGCGTTTTTTTCTGTCTGGTGACCGTTGGTTTCGAACACGCATGCATTTTCCTCTCGTTTGTTTCATTTGGGAGAGAAAGCTGCCAGCACCCGTTTTCCAGGTCACTAAATTTGCGCAGTTTGGGATCCTGTGACCCAGACCGAAATCACGTCCAGCGTTTTCCCGAGACAAACGACTCGTGTCGGGTTCGTTTCTCTTCATTATGGTCGTCACGTCAAACCCGCTCGCCCTTCTGCCTTTAGTTCACTTGGCAGAATTCTGTTTCTTTCCTTGGCGACAGAGATCCTCGCGCGTAATTTTATTGTCAGCTGAGTATGTTCAATGTTCTGGCCCGGTGGAGCAGTTATACTGGTGGTAATTACGTCGTTCATCACAAAATTCTACGAAACACGTGGGTACAGCCAGTCCCTACAGTAAAGTTAAAGCTTCATACTAACACCCTCCAAAATTTTTATTAATATCACGCGGGCGACGACCGATCGGCGTGTCAACGACTTATCACAGTGACCATCGGCGAAATAGGAGACAGTAAGCGCGCGCATATTCTCGCCTATCACCCAGCAGGTCGTCTTCTGATCCGTCGAAGTGGTTTGTAATTGAAAACTTCATAAATGACTTGGCCCCAACGTCAACTCGGGCCCGCGTCCACGGGTCTGAAATCCACCTTGCGACGGTTGCCTAGAAAAAGGGGGGCTTAGATTCGCATGAAAACTTTTTTCCTACTTTTTCTTCCGAAAGTGGTGGAGGGTCCTTAGAATCGGAGGGTGCTTATAATCGCAAAAATACGGTATACAGGATAAAACTACATAGTCGCTCCAAGTTTCAATAAGTAGTCACAAAGCCATAGTCACGACGTTTATCAATTATAAGAAAAATAAATACGCGTACGTCCTATAATTACATGTGTGACGTGTATTTTACACAGCTTGGCTGGACAGCCACCTTCACAAAGTATAATGCCCCCCCCCCCCCCCCCTCCTCCCCCCTCCCATTGTTTTTGCTTGTAAGTAAAGCATCTGCACAGCGCGTACTCGCGCACGAGATGCGCATATAGAAGCTGTACGTAAACCATGGTCTATAAAACTATTCTTCGCGAGTGAATTCTGTAAGGGGCGGGCCCACGGACGTCTCGGGCGCAATAAGACCCAGCGACAGCTGCAGTTCACGTCTGAGAAATCTTGCTGAATTACGGACAGCAGCAGGACGACCTGGCTGTTGCGTCAAGGTGGCCATACAGTTCCTTGCCCTTCTAGCTTTTCTTTCTTCGTGTTTGTGCCCCTCCATGACGACCATTGATTGATTGTAGGGTTTAACGCGCCGTCGCAACGCAGCTGATGAGGCGCGCCGTAGTGGAGGGCTCCGGATTAATTTTGACCACCTGGGGATCTTTATCGTGCGCCGAAATCTCGAACACACGGGCGTTTTTGCTTTTCGTCTCCATCAGAAAAGCGGCCGCCGCGGCCGGGAATTGAACCCGCGACCTCGTGGTCAGCAGCACTCGAGCCACCACGGCGGTCCATGGCGACCAGGAGCACGTGTGCATGCTGAATGCCAATCTGTTATCAGGCACACCGGAAAGACACGTTACATTTCGGTTTACACCGCAACAAATTTCGCAATTTTTCGCCGTTTAAAAGAACCTGCTATGCTTCCGAACGCGTCATGGCATGTAGTAACTGATCATTCCGCTACGAGGTCTTCGAAACGTAAAATATGTGTCAGTGGAAAGAGAGGGAGAGAGTGAGTTTGTTGGCCGTATTTCCGGCGGACGAGCGACTCAGAACTTCTCTAAAGCGGAAAGAATTCGGAGTAGTGGGGGGCGAGAGTTCCTTCACCCGCGAGACAGTGAGGACACGGTGCGCGAACCGAGGTGTCAAAAAAAAAAAAATTAATAATTCCAGGGCGCGGGAGCGGAACACGACGTCATCAGCAACGCGAGAAAGAAGCACGCACAAAGGCATAAAGAATTAACAGCGCAATCGACAGAATACGCTGGAGGAAAGTGCAAACTCGGCGGTGATAAAAGGGGAAAAATGGGGATGGGAAACGGAGAATGCGACGAAGTCTGGAGAGCAGCAGCAGCGGTGGATGTGTAAGCGAGCCAAGAAAGCGCGCTGGCGGAAAACCAGGCGAGTGGGCTGGAAGAGGAGAAAGGGGACGGAAGAAGGAAAAAAAAAATAAGGGAAGCGGGAGAGTTTACTGGTCTCTCAAAATAAGGAGGAGGAAAAGGAAGAGATAGGAGCGGAGGGGAAAGAGGAAGGAGAGGGGAAAAAGGGAAACGCGGAGCGATCACGCGCTGCTCGCGCCTCGCGGACGTCTCCGCTCCACCGGCCAGCGCAGAAGTTTAGGAGCCAGTGGCAGTGACATCCGGTATCGAGAGGTGGGGCTGCGTATCGTCAACCTCCCTTTTCGCAGTCGGTCAATGCTCGTCGCGCGTCTCTTTTTTTTTTTTCTTTGTTCGACGCTGTCGTTGTGAGCGCTTCCCTATTTTCCCTCGAACAGCGGTAGTGTAGTGGGCGGAACGCCGCGACTGCGCGGGTTATCGCGGGAGTGTTCGCGCGTGCATCGTTAGCGCTCTGGGACGACGACGCGCCGGAAAAAGTGGACACGGACGCTTGGAGGACCCCTTTGAATGCGGTGAAAACCCGGCTGTGTTTACCCTTGGATTGCCGAGAACAGACTGCTGGCTACTCTACTCTTCTCCGCGGTGAGTGACAGCAGAATATAGGTGTGAACGAATGTTCTCTTTTGATGGTTGCTCATTTCGTGTCGCGTGTTACGGTTACGCCAGACTCGTTTAAGCTGAGTTCTCAAAATTGCCGCAAGATTTCATAGGTTGAATAATGTTATCTTTGTATAACGGGAAATCAGAACGCCCGCAACGAATGTCTAATGAGTACAGGAGATTTTTAGTGTCTCGAGGTGTTTGTCTCAAGAGGAGTGAATTGTTTATTCATTCCTGAGTTCAAATGGTTGGTGGTAGCTCAGGACCTCTTAATCTCAGTTTAGTTGTGTTTTTTATGATTTGCACCTGTTAGTAATCATTTATAGATTGGACCAAAGGGATAGTTTAGCCCCTGAATGGCGCGCTTCTCGTCCCCTTCTGTAACCCATGCGTTGCACCTCACCATGGTGTGCTTTACGCAAGAACACTAACAGACTAGGAGCACCGGCATCATTAACCAGTAAATGCCATCGGCCAGAGCCTACGATCGTTGAGGGTTGCGAGGAACCCGCTGTCTACCGTTTCATTGTAAGCATTACTGATTCATATTGAAAACAGGCGCAGAAATACGTTGACTAAGAAGAGAAATACACAGGACGACGTGCTCTCTTCTTGTCAACGTATTTCCGCGCCTGTTTTCAAGATGAATCAACAGAAACTTGCCTAACTTGCCATCCTGTTAAACTTTACTGGCATTGAGCGAAAAACAGACTAACTAAATAAGTTTGTTCAGCAGACAACTATGCTTTACTCACATTTTCTGTAAAAAATTATTTCCCATGCCTGGGTCACGCTTGGCGCAAGTACTGCTTGAAAGCTTAGCGTACGCCCCTCTGCTCGTCCACTGGAATAATAATAAAATTCAGCAATTGACTGCGGTGGTACTATGGAACAATGCCGCGTTGCAAGCTTTTTTGCTGATAATCAATTTAAATGTGCTGCGAAGGCAGCGTGACAAATTCAGCCTAGAACGATATGACGTACCGGGTGGTGCGGTACAGGCGTTGCCTTAAAAGTGTTATTTTGTTGTATCCACACAAAGCTTTCTAGTAAGGTCAGCTTTTCTCCGTCAGTTGACATGTCATTCCTTTTTTTTCTTCTTTCATAACTCATCTCACGTGGCGATAAAACATGGGCAGGCTCTGCGTGTCTTGTTTTTCTCGCCTTAGTTTGTTACGGGGTTTTAGTAGCGCAGTTAATATGGTAATGTTTAAATTTGTACACAACTTCCCAATTGCTGTGCTAAATTCTCCTTCAAAAGGTAGCAGTCCAACCGTGTATTCGCCCTTCTGCAACGTCTGGAAAATTGAACACATACGGAATGAAATCTTTCCACACGTTTCGCAGTGCTAAGATTGCTAAATAAGGCGACATTTACGCCGCCTTTAGCCTCGGCACCATGTACATCATTCTGCCAATAATAAACTTCAAACTTCAAAACATCATTGGCTGAATTACACAAGCGTTAGTGCAGCCATGAATAGACGGGATCCAATATTGACACTAGCGAATGCATTTCTTTACCTTAGGAAAACAGCGAGGGTGGGATTTGAAAGCCGCGAGGAAGATAGCTAAGCAGCTGGAAAGTGCGAACACAAATTGAAGGAATTGTTCGGAAAGCCTCTCGGCCGTGGAATTTCCGCCAAACAAGAACTTGCGTGCCGTGCCCAAACTTCCACCGAATCGTATGTGTTATATATGCAAGGCCTGCTGGCTCTGTTCTCACAGATCGACCACGGTCTATGTCCGAGGCATGCAGACAAGGTGAGACACAGACTCAAGAGAATTGGCCACAATGCCTTCTGGTCACCAGTCTGGTACCGCTAGAGTACGGCTTTGGCAAGCCAGACAATTTACGCCAATTGCCGTTGACCTAACACGCAGCATTGCAACAAAACTGTGGGGTGCAAGAGCAGAGGTCACTCGGTGGTTGTTGGGCGATGTGTTCCAGCTTCGCTTGGTTTATGAAGCCTAATTTCGACGCTTCAACGTTTCGCAACGTGCCAACTTTGAAACCATAAATCGGGAAGTCTAGCGAGCAATCACCGGTTTTCCTGCCATTGCACAGATACTGGTGCTCCAAGAACAGCACCAGCTTAACACAGCTAACGATCTCATCAAGCGACGCCGAGCTTCTCGACAGTAAAATTACCCACGTTTCCAAAACAGTCACGCACTGTAAAATGATTTCAATAGGGACATCTTTGCGTGTCCGAAAACTTAAAGTAACCTTCCAAAGTAACCATACCATAATTGCCACCAAGACAAGCCATCTGCATATAAGGTGGACGGAGAAGAGAACAGTACCTTCGCCTTCCCTCCCTAAAAACCCTGGTTTCAGACGAGGGGCTCGTCTTACACATCGATGCCGGTGCACAGGAACACGCGGAGGCGCGGCGTGGGCCAGCTCCACTTATCCAAGCTGAGAAGGCCGTATTTCCTACACGTCTTCAACAAAAACTCCGACCCTGTTAATACTCCAGGCTATTCGTGACGCCCTTCATTGTGCAGTCACTACGCGTCCATTTTTTACATATATATATTGATAATAAGCAGCGATGAGGAAGCGAAAATATCTATTTTTATTGAACTTTTAACGATTAGAAATTGCCAAGGTGCCGAGGCAAAAGGCCACTGCAAAAAATTAAAGCCGCTCCACTCAACGCGAAAGCTGTCGGAAGTGCAGAGCAGTGATTCGCCATAAAGGGTTGTAGTACCGTTGTCCGCTTACTGCTACCACCCAATGGGATACAAATTTTCCGCCTTCGCAGTGCTCGCGCTCCCCCTGCCTTTTGTGCTTCTTTTTGTGCTTGCTTTTCCTCCCGCACGTGCCGGCGTCGCACTGCCACTTTTTTCGCTGACTATCGTAAAAGCCAACCCAACGAGCGCTCCTAACTAAATGAACGCGGGCGCTGCCGGTTAATTACGTATATTTTATCTCAATTGTGCCTACAGTTTTCTTTGCGCTAAACAGCGGGGAGATGTATGACGAGCGCCAGCGGCTCACGAGTTTAAACGCTTATGACTATATAAACCGCTTGGCTTTCGGAACCTCTCGGTTACGTCGCGACGACGGAACGCCGTGTGGGCCTTGTTATAGAACGGGACGCGGACGCGCGTCCCTGGCTGAGTCGAACCGAGTTTATTCGCTCCTCTCCTCTACCCCCGATAGTAATGATAGTTGGCGGTTAGCCGCCTTTGTCCTCTTTCTCTTCCTTACTAAATCCGTAACAGGTCTACTTGGGCCCAGCGAGCGAGCTACGACGACAAGGCGAGCCCCTAAAGGGCTCTGCACTTAAAAACAATGCACCCATCCGTATAACGACGGCGATGGTTGAACGCGAAGCTTTCTCGTGAGGGATATCTCTGTTGATAAGAAAAGCTAAAGCAGGCTTCACCTGTGAAAGAGGATGTGTGAGGCAGAGTACGCTTTACAAGCGGAAGTTGGCTTTTCTGCATTGGTGTTGAGGTGGACTACAGACGCCATCAGCGAGAGATTGAAAGCTTCGCTTTAAGCTTCGACCGTGTCGAAATGGCGCATCCTATAAACGTCGGGTCCATAAAGCGAGGGACGAAGGTTAGATTACGTCCACAGGAATCGTTTTTTTTTTCACTTTAACCACGATCATCATCATAGTCCCAGAAAGCTGGCTTTCCTGCTGTGGGTTTTGAGGTGGACTACAGACGCCATCAAAGAGATGTAGAAAGCTTCGCTTTATTATCCGCCTACCTAAGCCTCTAGCACCTGACAGCACAAGCGACAAGGAAGGAGCAACCATACATGCCTTAATACATAGAAATAAATGCAAATATAATACACACTTCTAGCGCAAAAAAGAAGGAATTAAAATAATGCATACTACAAATATATATAAGTGAACAGAGATACACGCTTTTTGGCGTAACAAAAAATAAAATGATAATATAACATAAAAGTAAAAAAATTGCCGCACAATCACTGCGCTTTTACAAAGGAAACGAAAATAGTGTAAACGTATTCACAAAATAACGTGATAATACAAGAAAATGTTACTCTTCATGAAGAAAATACATTTTTGTTTTCCATCTAAAAGCGGCTACCGAGGAAGTGTGTTCAGTCATGTCAAACAGTACAGGATGACAGGACAGGAGATTAGGAATTTGCTATTTAAGTGTTTGTGTGCCATACAATTCGTTCTAGTTTACACTTTACGATTTACACTTAGAACGGTGTAGAGAGAAACCAGCACCGTCCTGAATCAAGTGAAAGTGAGCTCAAACGTCTTCTTTGTCAACCTCTTTCTCCGGCAGCCGTCCGAACCGTTCGACACCGGGGTGGAGGCGTCATCCCGGTGCTGCTTCGCAAAGCGAGGCTAGCGGGAACTGTGATACGGCTTGAGCCGCACGAGTCACGCCGGTAACTTCACGCAACACTTGCTAGGGTCCAGTGTAGCGAAGAAGGAGCTTTGTAGACAAGCCTACGTGTCGTCAGGGGTTTCACAAAAGTGCCGTGAGCCTGGGACGAAACTCTAAGTCAGGATGGCCCTGGTTGTAGTTGCGTTTCTGAGAGGCCTGCGACGCCTTCAGGCAGGTAAAAGCGTTTTGACGTGCTAAATCGGCCCTGACAATGTCTTCGCGGACGTATTCCTTGTGTGGAGTCGCAGGAGCGGGTGCCAAGGTGAACCCCGTCGCAAACTTCAACGCACGACACAAGATCCCAGTGGAGGGCCACCCCACCACGCAAGAAAGACCGGCAAATAAACGTTTTTCCAGTTCAGTCCAATGGTAAATTGGGGGGCCGGCTGTAGAGGAGGTGAAAGGAAGAGTACGCAGCGGTAGAGGGGGAGAAAAAATTGTATGCGAATGTCACGTATGGTTGCACAACGTCCCAATCCAGATGGTCAGGGGAAACGTACGTGCGCGTAAGGGTCTGATTGAGTATCTCGGTTAAACCATTGGTTTGGGGATGGGTAAGCGGTGGCCAGTTTATGTTTGTTAGAACAAGAGCGGAGAATGTTTTCGATTACCTTCGATCAGTGAGCAGTTGTTTAGGGGGGCCGTGAAGGAGTATGACGTCATAAAAAAGGAAGTCCTCAGTGTTCGCGCGATAGCGTATCGAGTGATCGGGGATAACGGCAACCCACTTGTTGCCCGAGGTGGAGGTAGGGAACGGGCCAAAAAGGCTCAGCCCAACGCGAAAAAATGGCTCCTTGGGAATATCCAGTGGTTGAAGGGGGCCAGCCAGGAGTAAAGATATGGAGCGCTGCCGGAGATAGAGTATGACAAGGAAGAAGTTGTGGCTGGCTGGCGCTTGGTTCAGGACGGTGCTGGTTTCGCTCTACCACCATTATAAGTGTAGATAGTGTAAATACGCTTTCGCTACCTCGTCGATGCTTCATATCATCTTGGTGGAGGTTGCGGTGTTTATTTCTTGGCTTCTATCCATCCATTGGCCACCACGGAATTATGCAGCGGGCGCACAGTTTCCCGACTACCATTACTACCAACGATGATGCCACCACCTTCACGCCCGCCCCGCCGGCCATCCTCTGAGCCACCCCGCGAACCGACCATATTCTGCTTCACTAACAGCGTCGACGTGGAGTCCTGTCCCAACATGTACAATCGCGTAAGCAACCACAACCTGTGGGACTCGACCATAATCTTTTATCTCCTCATCATCTTTATTTATAATATTTTAAAAAATAAACAAAATCATCTTTACCACTAGTAAATTATAATAAATATTCCAATAAAAGAACAAGTTAGTTTGTTACAACGTTATTACGCAAAAAGGTGGCGCTGGCGTCACTTGTTAGTTTGGACAGGAAGGTAGCCTGCATCGTTGCTGACTTCGATGCTGTCACCGCGAAGCAGTCTTCGTTTACGGCGTCGTTCGAATTGGAACCGTGCTTAACATGGCGTACTGTCCGCCAAGGCGGCAACGAAGCCGTCTAAAGGGTAAATTGGAACGCGCCCAAAGGCCGACCCGCCTGCGAGTGAAAGTCCACGCTCGGACGACAAGCAAGGAATCCCTCACGAGAAAACTTCGCGTTCAGCCATCGTCGTCGTTAGACCGAGGGGTGCGAGCTTGCTTTGAATGCGAAAGCCTTATATCTTGCGTAGGAAAGTTACTTTTAATGACCCCGGCGTGGGGTCGACACGAATGGTACAAACACTCAAAGGTCATACGCGTGGCAGCAATGGGAGGCACTGGTGGCCAGCGCTTGAAGACCAGATCGGTCTGATTAAGCGGGCACGCAAAGCAGCAGATGCCGTTGGAGCCCTGGACCAAGGGTACGGCCCTCGGTGGAGTGCCGCCCAACCACTAAAGAAAATATAAATAAACGTTTTCCCTTCCTCCCTCCGCCGTGTATAAGAGATTATTAAAGATTATCAAAGTGAAATAATGATTCATTTGGGACTAATAGGGAGGATTAGTAAGAGAAGTTAAGGCAGGATTAAGGCAGATTAAACTGGAGTAAGGTGACTTAACAGTAATTAATGTGAATTAACGATAAGTTAATGATTGATAGTAATGATGAGTATGGTGGTGTTACAGTGTATAAATTAGTTGAAGTGAAGTAATGTGTAACGTGAAATTAAGGTGGGCTATAATAGATTAAGGCGTAATAAAATGAACTATAATAAATTAAGGTGGATCAGGTTGAATTAAGGCGGATAAAAAGGCGTTTCTGACGTGTTGAAGAGCAAAGGTACCAACCACAACAGTAGGCCAGGTTTTCCCCTTCAAAACACGTGAGCAGGCTTAGGTGACCCAAGAAATGTTTTCCTGATACCTAAGACACGTGATTATTAATGCAGCAATATTATGGACGCGTTGTAACATCTGGCGGGGCTATCACTCTGGGACTGAGTTGGAATCTGCCCGTGTCTAAAGGTAAAAAGACGAATATTAACGTCGTCGTGGCCCTGGCAAGAGCCGTGCGCATGCGCATTCCACTTCAAGGACAATTTAATCCTGCTTCTTGAAGAGTCTTTTCCCAACCATGCTGCCACCAGCGCGAAATTTCCTTTTTGTTTGCATGGGAAAATGATCATTTTTAAACCCTACACATCAAGGACAAAAGGTTGTGCGGATATTACGATGATACGAGTTACCCAGGCGCAGCTTCATGTCCTGCTTCCCTACTTTCTCTTCCTAGCTGATAGAAACATTTTTCTTAGCGAGACACGCATGTCTAGAGATATTCCATGGTCTCGGAAGCAGCAGGCGATTGCATTCCCGGCAACACACTGGCCTGCATACCGATAAGCACGGCTGTCCTTAAAGAAGAAAACAAACAAAAATGGGCACGTGGCTGCGGTTATTGGCATAAATCAGGATAAAAATGCGGCGACAGGATACGAGCATCTCGTTCATCATATGCGTAACGCGATGGCTTCCGCGTGTGTAAAAACAATCTCACGAGGTCATCGCGCGAGATTCCATTGGGCGGCGAAAGTAGCTAAAAGCAAAATCCGCGCAGCCCACGCAGAAAAACGCGGCGATATTCGAGCAACGCCCCCATGATGGAGGGCGTCGCCATTGTTCACAGAGAGGACCCCTTTACTGCTTCCAGGATGGACGCCGCAGCGACGCGACGGAAGGCCCGCTGGATGGAGGCAGCAAGAAGAGGACTATCCACTCATCGGGCCGAATTGAAAACAAACGGCCGCCGGTCAAGCCTGTCCCCTGCGCTTCTTATTCCTCGCTTCTTTGCACGCTCCGGAGACGCGCAGTGAAGCCAGCGGCGGGGGCAACCTTTACGGCTTGATCTATGGATATTCCTCCCTCATACGTGCGTGGAAGGCCGATCGGATTGCGTGTTCCGCGATTGCCGGTGGACGTACGCCAACGCAGGAAAAATGGCGGCTTTCTTTTTTTTTGTTAGCGCAAGTGGGGGCACAGACAAGCATTAAGGGCGCCGGCCACTGCGGGAATACGTCGCTGCTGTGAAGTCTCGGACACGCAAAGAAGCGTGCGAGGCACGCAGCAAAACGTGAGAGGTGCGGGTGACAGGAGGGCGCCAATCAGATTACGCGAGGTTCGGCGTGTTAAACCTCTGGTAGAGCAAGCGTTGCGTTGTTGGATTCCCTTTAGCGGCCCCACCTTTTCTTCGGGCCGAGCCCGAGGAAAGAGGAAGCAGTTGTCGCGAAACGACCATTTGACCCGTGTGCGAGGACGGAAAAGTAATAAGAAAGGTGCTCTCCGGTCAACGTCCTTCTGACGTCCCGCGGGTTCAGCTGGAAGTGGTTACTTAGCGGCTAACGAAAAGCCTCGTGGAACGTTAGCGGAAACAGAAAATGGAGCGGGAGGCTTGGCTTGCGGCGGTCGAAGCTGTTCAAGGAAACGAAGCTGTTCAACGAAGATGTGCAGGAATTACTGCGCCTGCCTGAGGTGTTGGTAAAATTTGCGCCTTTGATGGCATTATACGCGTCCGGTTCTGAGCAGCTCTCTGTAAAACTGGACAATTAATTTATTGTTCCTCTGATAACACAGAAAAAAAAGTTAAACTCAGTAAACGTCGCCAAGTTATTCCTCTTGTATTATTGCAGAGAGATGTCCTCGTGTACAGAATTTAAGTGAAAACAAAATGAGAGAGAGATAGAAACTTTTTTTTAAAGAGCAAAACGCTGATAGGTTTGCCGGCATGAGTTCGCCGACATGCTACGACTCTAACGCTACAATGATTGCTCATTTGGACGGTGGATGTTCAGCAGAAAGCTTTGCTTTGCAAAACGGGTTTTTATAATTCAGAAACCGAAGCGCACCGAGCGCAGAGATAACGTGTGCAGAGGTAGACAGTGATGCAGCAGGAACTTGACTGTGTGTAAACGTTATGAATCGATAACGCTCCGCCTAAGGTGGTGCTCCAGCTTCTCAGTTTAACCGGTGGCTACTGCCTTTAAATACGCAGTCCTAAAACGGAAAAGATATTTTTTTTGTGTGATTTGTGCACGTGCTGCAAGCCCCCGTCCGAGTAAACAGAAGAAGACACTCCCGCAGTGGGTGCGCCGTGCCGTGGCAGCATGATGCCCATCGACCTATCCGGGGCGCTACTTGAGAACCGGCGACGGCGACTCCGAAGCTATTCAGTGCCGCGCCCCCTGAGTGCTCCAGCATGCCTGAACCACCTGTCGCAGCAGCAGCAGCAGGAGTGTCCCGAGTTCGCGCATCTGTGCTGCGCCCGGAACCACCACCGCCTGCACCAGTGTCACCCCGACCCGTCCGGAGTGCAGCGGGAACAAGACTTGGCTCTGCTCAAGGCGGCAACCATTCGCCAACACTACTACCCCGAGGGAGGGTGGGGGTGGGCCGTGTGCGCGTGCGGTTTCCTCTCGCACGCGCTGGCCGATGGACTGGTCGCCTCGCACGGCTTCATGATCATCGTGGCCCAGAAGAAGTTCAGGGACGCGGCGTCGGCTCCCGGGGACGGAACGTCGTCCATGAAGCTGAGTGAGTATCTCGTCCTTCTGTTTGGCCCACGGGCTCTTTCTCCCACGTTGGCGGTTGATGTTAACGGCAGTGCTCGAGGGCAGCACAGGGGAACATCTTGATACTTTCATGCCGAACTCAGTTGCTCCTTGCCCGGCTTTTTTTACAATAATGCGGAACTGCCACAGAAAGCCTCTTGTGTCTTTGTTTAAGGCCCGGCCTTTCGCGTTACAAATATATCTTGTGTAAAATGAAGGTGCTCAGGCTATCTCCCAAAATTCTTTATTGTTATTTCGAAAGGTTAAATAGTTATATGCTAAAATATCTGTTTTTGTGCTCGGGAGGGGGCCAGCTTTGGGCCGTGTGTCAGGGGACTTGGCAATAGCAGTAACCATTTTTCGGAGATAGGCTGAGTGGCTTCATTATGAACAAGAAGTTGCCGTGGCACAGAAATAAGCATCATTGAAAACTTCGGGGCATACCGGGCGTGTGATATGGACAGCTGCTACAGTTAGTCATTTAAGTTGACAAAGGGTAATCCCGGGCCACAGCAATGGTCACTGCTGTTAACTTGTGCCACGGGAGGCCAGGACAAGTCCTGAGGGTGTGCTCTCGCGCGCCGTAAAGTGCCTGTATATTTATTTGTGCTGTACAAACCAATAAAGGACAGGCAAGCTTACCGCAGAAAGCCCGAGCAAAGTGCGTTGTATAGTTGAAACACTGACTTCACGGGCGTTCCCCACGTCTTTCTGCCGATGATCCGAAGAATATGGACCACTGCAGAGAACCTCTTCTTCAAGGTACATACGTGGGTGCTCCAAGAAAAACGCCTCAATAATACGTCGAAAAACATGCGATTTTTTATATAGAAAACCCTTTTGCCATTAATACACACAGGGCATGCGTACATAAGTCTTCGTGTATGCGCAAGCACTGCACGTCTGTTCCTAGCCTAGGGGCATCCAACACCTGTCTATGTAGATAAGAAGTGGTCAAGTGTGCGGCCTTATGCAGCCACACGCGCACATGCCGATGAGTAACTACTTTTTCTTCTCAAACTCATATACCATCCGCGTATATCTACAGGTCAACAACTCTTGGAAGGGTTTGCGGGGCCAATCACTGTGAGGGTAAACAGCGGGGGGCTCAGGCCCGTTGTACCGTTACCGTTACCGAGTTGAAGTTAGCGGTTACCTTTTGAACGTAGCGAAATACCATGACACCGCGACATTGCGGTATGAACATGTTTTAGCACATCGTTCGCGGTTTATGGCCACCGCTAAGCACGAGTAGGTGCGCCCATATTCCATGCGCTTTTGAGAAACTTCTTCGTCTGACGGGCTTCTCATTATCATTTAACAACCCTCACTTGGCAAACAAGATTAGTAGTGGTGCTTTTGCTGTAATCAAGAATCGATTGTATACTTGGTCCACGTTGGCAGCACGGCGGCGGTAAGACCTGTGCCGGTGGGTGCCCGCTTTTGGTAGCTGCCCGCACATGCGCAGTGGACTCCGGCGATCACTGTAAATGTTTACGTCAACACGGTAACGGTACTCAGAAACGTCTATTTCCCGTCATCCTTCACGCAAGCCGGGCCAGTCAGCGTTCTCACCAACGGTCGAGCTCAATGCATGCCGCCAATTTTCAGCGGGAACGGAAAAAGTTGTACTTCGTAAGAGGGAAAGAGAGAGAGCGGAAGAAAGAAAAGAGGCCAAGAGAGGAGGCCAAGGGACAGCTTATTTATTGACTCATGAATGGATGCTTCATGCAGGATATGGAGACTAAGATGGGCACACACGCTGCCATGCGAATGCATGCTCCACATATCGCTTCCTGGAAGACCAGCGATCATGGCGTGCACCCCTCAATGTCTTCGTGAATTCGACCATTTCCACCCCACCGTCAAATCTCTCTTCCCCCGCCCTCTACCCCCATTTATTTCTCTATTCTTCTGCCTTCACTTCTTCTTTCACGTCATCCATTCATCTTTCAGAACCGCTTTTCGTTTCACCGAAGCGACTCCGAAAGTGAACCAAAGGTCTTCCTGTGCCGCGCAAAGAGAGAAAACCGACGCGATTGCTGGCACGTGATCTAGGCCCTGAACGGCAGTCGGCCGACTTGACGGCACTTTTGATTTCTCTCCGAAGGGCCACTTTCCATCGTTTCGCGAAAACATATCAATAGTGCTCGTTTGTTAAGCTTTGTAGGACATGTTTTTTTTTTTTTCAAACCTTCCATCGCACAGTTGTAGGAGCGTTGCTTGCGAGTAAAGGATGCGTCGAATAGCCGTCGTTAAGAAACCAAACCCCCGGAAAGAAGCAAACAGTGAGGGCGTAAGGAGGGGTGAAAGACAGGGATCAATGCCACACAGGGAGTAAGAACCGAAAGTTGGCGCAGTTCTCGAATCAATAGTGGGGCAAGTAAGAAGACTGCGAAATATAAGAAAACGCTTTTAAGAAGCTCTATCACGCCCAGTTATTCGCTTCCTTATTCAATCTTACATAAATACAAAAAATCACGTAGAGCTCCTCTTGAGTCGTTTGTTGAAACGGAAGAACATGTCTTGTAAAAATATATATATATATTTTTTTTCTGAGGATACGCCTTGTTAACCTTGTGCCTTTGAAAAAGCAAGCATCTATTCCCATTGTACTATCTTAACGTGAAAGCTCCAAACGCGGTTATATTAAGAAATGTAAGAGAACTTAAACGTGTTCAATAGTATCGACAGTTAAGCTTGTTGGTGCTTGCACATCGTTAAACAGCGCTGGTGGCCATGTTGCAAGAACGTGGATTCTGTACCAAAGGCAATCATGTTAAGTTCCGTAATGTGTTCGGAGTCAGCGACAACGCATTCCTGCTCTGGTGTACCTACCGGTGCCACAGCTTTCTGTATACGCGTGCACGCACACGTCCGCACGCACAGTTTCTTAATTCCTTTACGTTTCCTCAGGGGCAAGGGAATTGCTGAAGGGAGGGAGGATGTTACATAGCAATATTTCATACTGGTAGGAAAAGAGAACAAAAGCAACGTTCTTATCTCTTCAAACAAAAAGGCGCAAGCAGTATAAACACTTGAGCTAGGTGGTACTTCGCGACAACGAAAACTGCGCAATAGACGTGGACACAAGGAGTAGAGAGACACGACGTCATGCCTAATTTCTTCTGTCCACGTCTATCGAGCAGTTTACATTTCACCCCTTTCATCCCTTCTTGTCTACCTTTTCCCGCCAAGGTGTCTTGCCCTTTTCTCATTAAAATCAATCAATCAATCAATCAATCAATCAATCAATCAATCAATCAATCAATCAATCAATCAATCAATCAATCAATCAATCAATCAATCAATCAATCAATCAATCAATCAATCAATCAATCTCAAGGAGGTTCGCCACTGCAGATGTGATAGTCATTAATATACCATGGAGTTTTCTACAACAGCACGTGGAAGCTGATTTTGGCTAACAAAGTGCTTGATATTACTAAATCTTGAAAACAATTTGTATGGAGAAACGGAGCGCCTCTTTGTGTCCGTGATCATCGCGTTCTGAGATGTAAAAAGGATCGATTAGTAAACAATCCTCAGGAACAAAATTGTCTTCATATATTTTGGAAGACAACCACAAGTGCGATATAATTTGCCTGGAATGCTCGAGAAGATGTAGGCATAAAGTTGTCTTCATTGCGGAAACCTGGCGGACACTTAGCGGGGACGTTCTTCGCTACTCTCCTAATTGCTACTCCTGTAATTAACGTGCGCAAATTACTCATGCAGGCTCCAGTCATGTCTCTAACACACGTTTCCAACCCAACGGCCACAACTGCAAGATTAAGAATCCATTGGGAACGGATGTGTTCTAAGTGCTTGATCATTTCTGCGTGTACTTTGGGAGAAAACCCGCTTGTCCGTCAGTAACGCTTGACGTGTCGCGCTTCTGCCGTATAAAAACAGCTATTCACAAAACGTTGGCCGCGTATCTGCCCAGTTCGCTGCAAATGTCGTCTAAAGACGGTGGTCTTCGGCCGACTCTGCCACGTACACGCCCCTCGTCTCTCCCCTGCCCACCTGTCACGCTCTTAACCTTCCGTTTATTTCCTCCCGTGGTTAAAACGGATGGGGTTTGCCAAACGCAACTCACTTTACCGACGTTCCACTGCTGGCGCCATCTAGTGGGACCTGTTGTTACTGTTGAACTTGGAACATTGCCACGGGGTCCAGGTTCGCGCGAGCTCTTTTTTTGTTGTTGACTCAGAGCATTGTTTTTCAACGCTTATTTCTTATTCGCTGTCGCAAATATCAAGCACACGTTTATGTGCAATGAAAGGACACTGCGAGCGCCAGTTGTGCATTGTTGTTTTGCCGCAAACATGCCTAACGTTTGCTTTTCTGCTCAACAATGTTGACAAGTATAAAGTATGTTCCCAGATTTGGTGGTTCAGAAAGGTTATGGCTACATATAAACTTCTCGTTCAAGCATCCTTTCAACCTTTGGTCGGATGGCTGAATCGAGCGGGGGACAGACAGACAGACAGATGGACGGACAGACAGACAGATGGACGGACAGGCAGACAGACGGACCAATATTTTCGGGTTTTCTAAATGGGCTCGATTTAAGCGCTCCGTAAAGGGATAACAAGGTTTTATGCAAGTACATCATAAAATGCGCTAGGCCTTTCATACATTGATATCAGACTCCTTATTTTCCCCTAAAAATGTGTTCCCCGCAATTAATGTGTTTAGTAGTAAAGCCGACTTTAAAGAGGCTCGCTCGGTATATTGCGCTACATTGGGATATACCGATGCACGGTGTCTTAAAACGCGCTAGGCTCTTATACTTTCATATAAGACTCTTTTTATTCTCCCTCATTAAATGTCTTCCCAACAATGCGTTTGTTTGCATTAGTGGAGCAAACTTTTAGGGCGCAAGGTGTATAGCAGGGGGGGTGGGGAGGGAGGGTGCTTACCCACCCATATCCTACATTTACCACTAGGGTGTTTATGAATTTTTGTCTTGTGATGCAAGCTGGAAACAGCGCGTCGGTATATGGCCAATGTTTTCCAGCTCGCCAACATTAAGAAAGTACAAGATTTCCCCTCCATCCCTCCGAACTGATGCCGTCGCTTTGAACCCCGTTTTTTTGCATGATGACCTCAAAGGTCATCAGTACCGTGCCTCGGATTTCAGGATTGCTCTTGTTGGTGCTATGGACCTGAAATACATTACCAGTATTGGCCAATACAAGAGGAGCCATTTATGGATAGCAACGTGCGTCAGCGGTCTATCGAAGCTGAAGCTTGTAGGCACCAGAAATTTCGTCGCGAAATCCTTAAAATGCACGGTTCGTCCCGGACTACTTTAAATCGCCTTCAGACAGGACCGAATAAAGGTATTGTGGTTGCCCGCCTCTTGGAGAGCGTACAACTGTGTAATTCCACAGAACCATACCACAATGTTGAATTTGTGACTCGGAAAGCTTGGCGCTGCCCGAGATGGACCGCATGGAAACTTCGAAACGGGATTTCTGCCTAACATTGAAAGAAGGGGCCTCCGTGAGCGGTGTCCTATATATGCTAGATGTTTATGGGATCCGGCGCCTAGTGCTCTTACCGGGAAGGCCGCTGCGGCAGGGTTGGATACGTCGGCACGCCGTACACCTCGGTGCTACCAGTGCCGTCGTTGTGGGCACGTGGTAGAAGTCTGTGCAAAGGTGTACGCTGACAAACCGCGTCAGGGCCAAGCAAAGATTGCAGATGGCGAACCTTCAGAGCACCTTACGGACGCATCTGAAGTTGTGGATGCTTCGGGTGAAATCAGCGTCCACCAGGTCCTGGCCACCGTCATTCACCCGCCTCTCTCTGCCATATCACAGAAAGCGCAGCTGTGGTGACAGCGTCAGGTGAGTGTTCACGTTTGATCTTGTTCGCTTTCCAGGTTTTTCCGGCCCGGATAACACTGCTAAATGGCGTTGCATGACCTCATCGCTGATTACGTCCAACTAAACGACTGCTGTCGTGTGCGACCCCTCAAGAAACAGCGACCCCTCGACAAAAAGGGGATCGCTCCAATTTGACAGTAACGAGCACGCTGGCTCGCGGAGGCAAGGCAATGCTGTTGTCGCAAACATGAAGCGCAGGTCTAGACGGGTCGCTGTTTCCGTCCACTAACCACGGCGATTAATTTGTTGGAGCTTAAGCTCCAGCAAAGTAATCGCCGCACCGTATTTTGGGGGAAGTCCAATACGAGTGTCAGCTGTTTCGAGCCTTCCGCAACACAACAACAACGGACTGTCCAGACGGACCAATAGTCTTCTGTTGCCGTTGTCGCTTTTGGGTTTAAGCGAGGCTCTCCGCAGGGCATTGCTGTTCTAATGGGACACCATCAATTCTCGATTGGAAAAAGGGGAGCAGCAAAAGAGCGTAAGCGTCTCTCTATTCTCCACCTCTCTCCGTAACGCCTTTGTCGAGGCCTTCCCGATAACATGTTCTCAGGTTTTATGCAAGTACTTCATAAAATGCGCTAGGCCTTTCATACGACGCAACAAACAAAGGGTGATTGATATCAGACTGTTTGGGGAGTCCTTGAAGACGAGATTTTCGTAGATGAAAAAAAAAAGCCCTATTCCTGGTAAAGGAGCCGCGCGAGCTTGCGGCGCTCGCGGAATGATGGTGGCAGGCGCCGAAGATATTCATGCCATCGATGTAAGAAGATTTTGAATCGAAGCTTTCTTTTTGACGCAGTTTTGTGTGGAGTCCTTAATGCCGCAAGGAAGCAACTAAGAAAAAGGCGGAAGTATAGTTTAAATACATTCCATAAAGAAGGTCGTATGGCATGAAAAACTTATAAAATTGAATAATTATGGCCCAGCTTGCCAAGAAGTGAGTGTTTATTTTATTGACTGTGCCCCTGCCGGTTTCTGGAACCCGTCGTAGGGGAAGAAAGGCTGGGACACTCCGATATCGAGGTGATTGAGCGTTCGATTCCCGACCGTCTTTTTGATGGGCGAGGCAAAATGTGTCGGAGCACGTTAAAGATTCCCACGTGGTCGATAAGACCCCACCACGGTGCACTTCATGCATAGCCCAGGTGTATCTCCGGAGCGTAAAACCACAGACGTGTACCTGAGATTTCGTCGGCGCTTTCAAACTTCTCTGTATTGATGACCACAACGAAGCAGGCCTCGAAACAATGTTTTGCTTGCCTTAACGACGCGAACAGCGAAAGCAAAGAGCGAATGACAGCGGATGTTAGGGACCATATATTTGTGCTCTAATTTTGCTTGAATTGTAATTATGAGCTGTCTGTGAACCGCCACACAAAGAATCTCCAATGAGATCTAAACCTTTTCGTACCGTCGCGAACCTCTTTCAATTCCTACAGCTCATATCCAACCCCTAATAAGTCAAGGGTATGCCACGTCATCACACACGCGAGAAAATCTGTGGCAGTCGTGTTTACTTGTAGCTTAGTTGCCTGCTCCGGCAAGGTTTGAAATCCCCGGATACCAGTCCAGGCTACACCAGATAGGTGCAACCGTACTGAGAATGTTCCTTGAGACACAAAAAGCATTACCTCCTAAGGTCAAGATTCGGAACTATAGTATAGCATTTGGCCGAATCTTCGCATTTCGGGAGATGCATTCGTCCTGCAGTGTACGTAAATAGGCTAATGATGACGATGAGCGCTTATAAGAGGGGGGTGAAGTAGATAATAGCCTTCTAACGAGTCCAAGCGCAAGGGCTGCTTACCGAACCTCCAAGGCGCGGACATTGGAGTCCAAGCTTTGGGCCGGCATAATATATCTCGCACACGCTGCCAGCTTTCGGCGCCACGGCAATCTACGAAATCTCAAAACCACCGACACAAAGATACGCCTCAACATCGATCGTTCAAGAGATCGACCATGCTTTCGGCTCGTCGCCACGGGGTTGCGAGGCGTAGCGTTGCGTAAGTGCGGCGCCAGCAGGGTTGGCCCGCAGCACACAGCGGGAGATCGTCGCCTTCCCGAGAGGAAAAAATGAACTCCTGGCAGCAGCCGAGTCAAAACAACGCTGCGGGACGCGCTGCTCGGCGATGTATTATTGATCTGACAAAAACTCTATCTTCATCGGTTTCGACTCTGATGCCCAGCGGCGGCCGGCATGGGCTTGTTTTTCCTCGTACTTTGAAAAGCATGTTTGCGCGGACGCGTTCGCGCAAACCCATTTTGAGGGTTTGTTTACTCCACAACGGTGCACCTATGTTGCAGTGCCTAAGGGGACAATAAAAAATGCACGATGGGGTTTCCTACTTTTGAGCTCGTGATACCACCCCCCCCCCCCAAAAAAAAAAAAAAAAGAAAAAAAGAAATGCAGCTGCTTACATCTGCGAATGTGAAAGCAGAACGTTTTATTTCAAGCTATGAAATCAATTTTGTCTTGTGGTAGGTCAATCGTGATTATGTCATCTTCTGCTGCTGCAGTGTCCTTGTCATCAGAGGGATATATTTGTGGCGTGTGATCTCCGCGTCGTAACGGCTGCGGTGGTGTCGGTTAATGGTGGTTAAAGCAGTTAAAGCTGCAGCGAGCGCCGGCCCCTTTGCGTGGCGTCGCGGAGCTGGCGAGAACACGGGGCGTCCACAGCGGTGGTCATCGACGCCAAGAACGGCGGCACGATCACCGCGGCGAGCGTACGCCCGAAGGAGGCGCGGTGCGCCAATGAGGTGGCGACTGCTCTAGCCATCTCGGATTCGGACTGCAAGACCGTGCTGTGTGACTCTAAGAGTGCCGTGAAAAACTATGCCAAGAACAGAGTATGCTGTGGAGCAGTGGGGGTGCTCGCGGCGCTGGACCTCAATCACAGACAAGTGACAGTGAAGTGGTTCTCGGCCCACGCCGGGAACGAAGTCTCGGAGCGTTACGCGAACCACAATGAGACGGTGAACTCGACCGCACGAGAGTTAAGAGGCCGCGCGGCTGTAGCGAACCCGTCTGAAAAATGGCGGGGGGGAGACCAAGGATATACTGGGTACATGCAACAATATAACGAAGCCAAGCAGGAGAAGAATGGCTCCGCCCGACCCGAGTCTGACTCGGGAGCAGGCGGTGGTGTTCAGACAGATGCAGACGGGTTCGTTACTGACCCCAGTCATCATGAAACACGTGTGCCCCGAACAGTACGAGGACGACACGTGCAAAGTGTGTCACAGTGCGCGAGCCACCGCGGCTCACCTGCTGTGGGACTGTACGGCAAAGACCAGCGAAGCGGCAACAACAACAATGATCCCGCTGTAGTTCGAGGCTGCGGCGCGGAGCAACGACAAGAACGACCAACTCCAGGCCGTCCAGCTGATTCTGGCGGCCCCTTGAAAGGCAGAAGTCGGTCGAAAGCCGAGAGAGCCCGGCCCCCCATCTAGGGGTGGCTGAAGGACCTCGAGGGGAGTAGAGAGGCGGCTGTCGAGTAAAGGGTCTCCGACAGGATGACGTAGGCCGCGTCATGGTGCTCCATTAGGGACACCACTGCAGGCGATTTTAATAAAGTCTTCACTCACTCGCTCACTCTTGCACGGCGTGCGGCGTTTTGGTGTTCCCTTGCAACTTCCTCTGATGCGTACTTAGGTGGGACGACCACATTTCACAGCTGCCGTCTGAGGTAGGCGCTTCAAGTCGATCGCAGCCGACACAGCATCGACAACGGAAACGTGTCCAGTCGGTAGATTGTGTCCTCTCATTACCGTCGTCATTATTCCGACTTCTCCGAGCCAGATACTTTGGCCGCAGGAAGTTTTCCCGTGGGAACGCGCGGCAGCATCGCCACTCAAGGCGAGCCAGGCTTCCCTCCGCTTGACGCGTCCTTGGCGGGTGCGCGGACAGCCACGTCGTCCACCGCCGCTTGAAGCCGAGACGTAGGAGGAGGAGGAGATAAAGAGGAGCGAACGGAGAGGATTAGGGTTGGACTTGGGGTGACCGTCTTGGGACGCAGCCGTAGGAGCAATCCGAAAGCGCGTCCCTCCCAGGAGCCCGCACGCTGCCAGCGTTTCCTGCCCCGGTCTACACCTCGAGCCCGCCGAGCTACCGGTCCTGCCGGCCTCCCCTTCCTGACCGCGGCCTACAGCTCGAGCTCGCCGAACTACCGGTCCGGTACTGCCTCCCGTTTCTGGATTCACCGCGCAGACCTTTCGAGCCACCGGCCCCGCACTGCCTCCAGAGACCCAGTCGACGTTTGACCACCCCTGCAACCCGAACGAGCGAGAGAGAGAGAGAGGAGATGAGAGATGGAGAGAGGAGAGTATTCATGAACACGATTCTACGTCTAAATATCTGGAAGTTCGGTCCATTAGGTGGTGGAGCTGCAGCTGTTGTATGAAGGAACACTTGGATGCAGCTGTGAAGGCGGCTTTGCGTTCCAACACAAAAGGTATGTGCTCATGAGTTGGGGCCACAACGTGGCACGGGTGTTTGCAAGAGAAGTGACCAATCTTTCCCCAGGAGTAGGCGTGGGGAAGCGTGGGGTCAAAGGGAGGGCGGCGAATGAGTTGCATGAGGAGAGGATCGGCATGCGTGTTGGATGTTCGGTTGACCCCCACATTTCTGACAGTATGGGAGGCCCGTGCGGTTGATGTATTGGATGTTAGAGAAGGTAGCACGGTAGAGGGTTAGTTTGGGCTTGACGGATGTATGCGGCTTGACGGCTTGTGAAGTGCGGTGAGGGTGGAGGAAAAAGACGAAGGGAGCGGTGGAGTTCTTTCAGTTTCTGACGCCTATAGATTCGATGGTTAGCGCGCTCGTCCATCGGGTCGTAATCCTCCGGCCAAGGAATGGGGCTGCTCGGGGAACTGTCGCGAGGGCTTTCGTTCTAGAAGTACATTAAGTGCACATTAAGTCCGGGATGTTGTTTAGCTGTCCATGAATGTGGATGGTTAGCATGTTGTTTTCAAAATCACGGAGCGCGTCCTGGCTGTCCGTCCACACGGTAATAGCGTGCGTCGTACGGGGGTGAAATAGGAATGCATCGCCGGTTTCTTGAGTATCGGCAGCGGTGGGGGAGAGAACGCCAATATGGCGGTGGACTTCTTGGCGACGGGGCCCAACAGATGGAGCCGTGGCATTAATGACTAAAAGATTTGACCCATCACCCTTGTTAGCCCTGCATACACGCTATTAGCGTAGACATGCTTCGGTAGATTTGTAATTAGCATACTCAAATTACTCCTACCTCCAGTGGTGTGGGAGTGTGCCTTCTCATCACCACCGTCACGTAATAATCCTTTTCCCATTACGGCGTTTTCTTCGTTTCGTATATTTCCTTCTCCCTGTGCTTGTTAGTCCTATATATACGCTGTTAGCGTAGATATGGTTACCTCTTCTGTAATTGGTGTGCTCAAATTACTCCTGTAGGCCACAGTACACGTTTCTAACACCCCTTTCCAAGTCGAAGGCCACAACGAACTATTTAGGCCCACTTTTAACAGCATATAGCTCTTTAGGCCGACACAAATCCGTCCGCGTGGACAGAAAACCTGAAGCCTCAAGAAACAATGTGGTTAGGGAGGTGCTTGGCATCGAACCCGGGACCTTTCGGCCGTGAAACCGGTAACCTAACCACTGGGCCACCCTAAAGGCCCGAGGGGTACGGGTTAGCAGCGCTCGGTGGGGAACAATAACATGTGCAACATGTGTCATTCGCGTTATAAAACCGGCGTCTATCCCGACTAAGCTATAATCGCATTCAGGACGCACACCATTTCCTTTGGGTTGGTAGCGCGGGCATTGGCTTTGGACTAAGATGCGGGTACTAGCACGTGGTAGCGCGGGTCACCAGATGTGAAAGCCTGCGGACGAAACCATCCGGGCCTGCCAGTCATGGAGAACTTTTCGCGGCAAGTCCATAAATATAAAATCATGCACTTCTCCGTCTAACGGCGACGATGATTGAACGCGAGGCTTTGGCGTCACGACTTCTTTGGTTGTCGCCTGAGTTTGGACTGAGTTTCAGCCATGTCGAAATGGAGCAATCGGATAGACGCCCGCTTCATAACGCGAGGGGCCCAGGTTCGACTCCGACGAAAGGAAGAGTTTTTGTTCTTTTACTTCACCCACGATCATCATTATCGTCAGAGAAGGTTTGCTTTCCTGCAGGGAGTCGTACGTTACAGGCGCCGTCAGTGGGAACACCAAAGCTTCGCTACCCGCCGCGGTGGCTCAGTGGCTAAGCCGTTATGCTGCTGAGCACGAGGTCGTGGGTTCGATTCCCGGCCACGGTGGCCGCGTTTCTGATCGAGGCGAAAAGCAAAAAACGCCCGTGTGTACGAGATTTCGGCGCACGTTAAAGATCCCCAGGTGGTCGAAATTAATCCGGAGCCCTCCGCTACGGCGCGCCTCATCGCCTGCGTTGCGTCGGCGCGTTAAACCCAACAATCAATCAATCAACTAAAGCGTCGCTTTAGAATGTGAAGTCACGACATAGGGGAAACTTGGCGCCTCACTAAACAACTTGAAAGCAATCTTAGGTCGGCTCAACGGGCCATGGAACGAACAATGATCGGAGTAACACTTAGAGACAGGAAACGGGCTTCCTAGATCAGAGAGCAAGCTATAGAGGATATCACTGTTCAAATAAAGAAAAAGAAACGGACATGGGCTCGCCACGTAATTAGATGAAATGACAAGCGGTGGACTACCAGGGTGACAGAGCGGGCACCGAGAGACAGGTCTAGAGAAATGATTAAGACGGAGCGACGAAATAAGGAAATTCGGAGGCGAAGAATGGACTAGGCGGCGCGGGACAGGAGCGGTTGGAGGTAGATTGGAGAGGCCTTCGTTCCTGCGGTGGACCTAGTTTGCTGTTGTTGATGATGATGAATGCAACCGGGTCTCCGACGAAGGGAGAAGGGCCGCCAGCTCTGCTTTTTCTCACAGCCTTGTACCACTAGTGCAAGCCGCGCCATTTTTTTACCTGGCTGAAGCCTACGATCGGCAGTGGTATAGGGTATGTGTACTTGACTTGCATTTTGTAGGCCCGGGTTCGAATCCCAGGGCCGGATTCCCCGATTTTTCCCCTTACTTGTGTTGTCTTTGCGCCGTCGGAAATTTCTGGGGCAATCGCTTGGTTACGCCAAAGCCGGATGTTCGCATAATGGGGCATTTATTTCTTTCGCATTAATAGAAGGGGATAAGGCACACGCAGCCAAGGCCCAAACTAGGGGGAAAGGGAAGAGGCAGTTACTGTTAATCGCATGAACGCCCACAAAAAGGAAAGATCTATCAACAATAATAAGAAAGGCAGCTTGCTGGGTTGGACTCAGAAGAGGCCTCGGGCGCGAAAATAAACACGTGAATACCGTCCGGCGTACAGACACAAAACAAACGAAGGAAAGAAACGGAGAGAAATTTCATTACTGGCCGGCTTATCGAAAGCGGATAGAGGCGCGGTATTTTCTTTTTTCTTTTTTTGGCTGCCCGCGGTGGTCGAGCGTTCGCCGAGTTCACTTCGCTGCCTTCTGGCAACATTCCCTCCTGCTCTCACATCTCCGTCTTCTTCTGCATATTGATGCCGTCCGCAGTGATCGACGAACAAGCGTCCACGACACATCTTCGCGTGAAACTCATTTTGCCAAGGATTTGTTTCTCGTTTCGGTTTTCTCAAGGACTTGTTTTTAGTTTCGTTTTGCGCTTCGCTTTTTCTTTCCAGCTAGGCTTGCCGGATTCGTTCGTGTAACTAAACCCAGCGCTTACGGGCCGGGTTTCTAATTAAGTGGGTTAATTATACGAGTCCGTGAACACTCTCCGCCACCCGAATTGCGGGTACGCGAACCGTGCGCGAATACATCAGAGTTTAAGAACAAAACAGTCTGGCGGGATAAAAACAAAATGAAAAAGGAAGGATGCGTATGAGCGTTATTGTTTGGGTTTTATTCCAGAAAGAAATTGGAATAAAAAGTAGCTGAAATACTGACAATGTATCAGAAGGGGAGCGAAGTATAAAATGAAGCTGGCTTTTGCAACTAAAATTAGCCACGTGTATTTGTAGACCTGTAGAAACACGGGAATACCGTCCGGCGTACAGACACAAAATCAACGAAGGAAAGAAAACGGAGGCAAATTTCATTACCTGGGCGGCTTATCGAAATCGGATAGAGGCGCAGGTTTTTTTTCTTCCTTCAATGAACTCAACTTTCTTTTTTTCTCTCTCTCAATCTTTGCAACGTTACGCAACTTGCACCGGGGTTGGTTGAAATCTGTCGCCGTAGATTGCTATAATGACTTAATGCCGTCGCAGTGAAACACGCTCCCCCGCGATGGGAAACGCACTCTTACGCCTGAAACGTATCCTAGGCCGTTCTGGTACGGGTGAGGTACGTTTTGTTTCTGAATTAACTCTTGTACGTTTTGAATGCTTAGCTTCGGGGGCCCGATACGATCTCGCGATGCCGAGCCAAGGTGATATCGTCGCCCCCCCCCCCCAACAGGGTGCGCCCTCATCCACCACGTGGTCGATGCTTCCAACTCAGCACACCTTCTTGGCGCGACATAAAAAATGATGTTTCTATTTCGCGTGATCTGGAATCCTCTTCGATCATCGCCGCGGCGCCGATAAAACTTGGCCACAAGTGGCTGTTGCCGAGAACTTTATCCCCGCGGCGGGAAATGAAACATCACCGGACGTGTTATAATGATCCTCTTCATCATCGCCTGCGCCCTCTGATTAAGAATTTTTCTTTCTTCCGACATCGCGGTATCTCCCGAGAACTCGAACCACACCGGCTGTTGAGCCGAGGCTGCATGTTTTAATTTGAACACCTTTTGGACGAACTCTAATCGCCCCTGGGCGGTGTTTAACATTCCTCCGCTGTTTATCGGTTGGATCCTGATCCTGGATGGAATAACCGGCTCTACAAGGGCTGGGGCAACGGCGGCTACAATTTCAAAAACACTAGGAGGACACTTAAGCTAATTCGGTTGTGTCTTGTTGAGTGGTCCTGCGCGTTTCCATGCGAATAAGTCCCTCCCCGGGGCTGTACCACTTCATGAGTATGGCCTGCCAGGATGGAGAACTCATGTGTGAATGCGTGCACGGACAGCGAGATTGGCCTTTCGAATAGCCTCTTGACCGACGTACGCACATACACAAGAAACACTGTACAACGTAAACGTTCTGGGCCGGAATTCTGAGTTGCGTCCGTTTCAGAAGAACTGGCGAAGCTTGCGCCAAGTCGCGCAAGGCTTGAAACATAGCGAAGCTGTAGGATTTCTTTCTGCGTGATCACTGTAGGACACATCAGCGCGCATTTGTACAAGTTTGAAATTGTTTATTTACATGAACCGTCGTCGCTTTGCACTGTGATAGTAGTAGTCATCATAATATGCATCGATATCGTTCTTGTTCCTCATGCCAAGAATTACATGTGCGGTAGCGCTTGACGACAGCTGGGGCGCAGCGGCGGCGCGTAGTCGCACGACGCATGCGCGGCGCTCCTGGAGTCGCGTCGAGGTTCCGTGGAGCCGGTGTTGCGCCAGCTGATGGCGTTGTTGGTTGTTGGGAAACGCGAGGCGCTCCTCGAGGTTTCGCCAGTCTTTTTTTTTTTTTTTGCTAAAGCCACTGCGCTAGCCGGGGACGCTCTGCAGTTGCCGCGAGGCACGCACTCCACTAGCGCTCGGCATTTTCTCGGTATTTTAAACTCGTTACGCGCCACATATACGGCCAGTTACAGCAGCTCCGCTGATAAAATGTCCGTTTCGCGTCAATGTCAGTCGTGACGGAGTTGTACTTGCGATGCATCTCACCAATCAAATGCACAGAAACCGACGCCCCACCTTGCTTGGGCTGCGTCACATCTGGGTCGATTGCTTTCAGCCAATAAAGGCTCGCTCGAAATAAACACTTCGAAACGGTCATGAAAAATGACAAAACTGAGAATTCCGCCCCTGCATCGTTAATTGAATGAACCTACCGGTTGCAAGCTTAAAGCCATCGAAGTATATAATCTCAATTCTTCATTTTCTTTTCACTGCCAGAGCCGAGAAAACAGGGGAGCTGTATATCCTGCTGCTCACAACCCTTACGCAAAACGTAAAAAGTAAACGCATAGCGCAGACGATTATGGCTACATAGCTCCCGTCCCCAATCACCCCCGTCTGCGAGAGACAGCGCCCAAGTTTACGTTGCTGACACGCGCAAATTGCGAGTGTATCACGTGCAAGCGTATTACGGGAGCGCAAGATGATAGGCGCCTGCCGACCTTTCTGGGGCAACGAACGGGCACCCGAGAACTGAACTCAATCGATGGGTCATCGGTGCTCGCCGCTGTCTTTACCCAGTAAGCGGTTATAGACGATAGCAGCAAGCAATGCGGAAAAGTGGGCGGGCTTTCAAAAAAATTACTCTGAGCGAGGCGACGAAATCGTTTCTTATACCGTGCGCTGAATCCTGTCGGCTGGAAGAAACGGCAGAATTATGGCCCTCTTCGACGCATGGAACGATCCCTCGATGAAGGGTATACGGTCGGAGCTAATAATCGTGACCTGTCGTCGGCTTTACGGAGCAACGCCCCGCTATGTTTGTGTAGTTGTACTCTTTCCTTGCCCCTTTTTCTCTCCTTGTTTCGGCTCCCTGCGGCTTGTTTTACCCTTAATATTAGGTAGCACCATGCAAACGTGTAATCCTGACCTCCCGGTGACCTTTGTTTGCCGATGGCAAGTCCTGATGGACCCCGTCTAGAATTTAAGTTTGCCGGTTCGTAATAACATTGTTTTGCGCAGGCATTCTGAACAGAATTTTTGTCGTTTTAGATTCTGTTTGCTTCAACAGATAAAAGTTCGTTTCGGCTTTATCTCCGGAACAAAACAAAGATTGTCCGTAACGGTTTTGTGTTGGGTACAAAAAAAAATCTTAACGAAAATGAAGGAAGCGAATTCTTATATTTATAAAAATATTAGACCTTTCAAAAGCTCTTTCAACTGCACACAAAAATGGTAACGCTTATTGCAACGTCTTTCAAGGCGCCGAGAATAGTCTAAAAGCGAGACATGATGTAAAAACAGCAAGGTAGGACGGAGAGAGAGAAGAGAGAGAGAGAGATAGATTAGAGAGAGAGAGAGAGAGAGAGAGAGAGAGAGAGAGAGAGAGAGAGAGAGAGAGAGAGAGAGAGAGAGAGAGAGAGAGAGAGAGAGAGAGAGAGAGAGAGAGAGAGAGAGAGACTTACTATCACTGAGCGAAAATAGGTTAAAGGAGCGGAGTGGCCCCCGGCGCGAGTGTGGCGGCGACAGTAGCAGCGCTGTCCACGAATGAGGCTTGAAATCCCGGGTTAGAGCTACCCAGCGCTCCCTCCCAGTGCTCGTCAGAGGTGATTGGAGGGAAAGGGTCAAGGGGGCAGCCCCACATGGAGTGGGGAACTGTGGCACGGATACCACGTGCGGGGCCGCTTGGTGATGGGCACAGGGATGGATGAATGTGATAAAGTACCGCCCTGCAAGGGAGAGTGTGGGTTTGCAAAGTCGCCAGGTACGTTCTTGTGAATGGGTGAGTTCTGGATGTGCGGGGGAATGTTTACGACGGGTGAGGCGGTAATAGGTGCCGATATCGTGGAACGTTGCAGTCTATCCCTGGGGGATCTGGCCACATGATACATGGAGACGGGGCTGGGGCCCGTTGGAATCGTAAGTCCTCGAGCGACGTCATGGGCTGCCTCGTTTCCCCAAAGGCCGACGTGGGCCGGGGTCCATATCAACTCCACCAGGGAGTTTGTCGGGATTTTTGGTAGAATTTTGAGCACAAGCGGTGATATGCGTCCGCGAAGCAAAATATTGGACGGCGGTTTAGGAATCAGAGATTATAATAGCGGGAGCCGGCCTGTTGGACAATGATAACGCTATTGCCGCCTCCTCCGGCTCAGCTAGTTAGTAGGTGCGAACCGTGAGAGAATTTGCGGCGGGGTTGGGGGTGGGGGATCGGGTTTATTGATCGCAGCCATGGTATATACGTCGTGATGACGGTATTCAGCGTATTCAGCGGCGTCTACATATTGTATATCCGGACGAATTGGAAGACGCTTTTCCAGCGCCCGTGCCCTCTGCAATCTTCGGCCTCAGCGTTATGCGTTGGGGCATATTGCGTGGTAGAGGCTGAAGAGTTAGATGTTAGCGTGGGTGGAGTGAGGGGCGGGGATTTTAATGCGTAGCATTCTTTGCCGAGTACCCCCACAACCAGGACCGTGTAACACCCTGGATTTCCACAAAAATGCAGATATCGCGGAAGTTCCACCTGTAATCGTTATAATAACGCAAATGGAGATACTTGGTCGGACAGGATTTAGAAAAAACCCAAAAATTGGCTGTAAAGAACTCACACTCAAGACAAGTGGCATAAGAATGCTACGCATTAGTAGGCAATGCTCTGAATTTTTGCAGGATTTTTTTTTTCGGTATAAATCTGCTGGAATATTGATGCCGACGTGCTTAAAATGCACAACCCAGTGGGTGTAGTAGCTAGACGGGTCATTTGGTCGGAGAGATGGGCTTCTACCAGCTCCTCTGCCGTGTTGTGGACCCCCAGTTGTTCGAACCTGTCCGTGGAGGTATGCAAAGGTAACTGCAGCTCCGCCTTGTAGGCATTCCGAATAAGGCAATTAATTTTTTGACATTTGGTGACGCTAGCGTGCAGGTAAGGGAGGGAATACGTTATTCTGCTGATGACAAATGCCTTAATCAACGCAGCCTCTCCCCTTCTCGTAGTCCCTGTCGCCGGTTAGTTATTCGTTTGATAAGACCGATTGCTTGGACTACACGTTTATTCAATTGAGGTATAAATTGGGCGCTTGCCCTGTTGTGCTGTATGAGTAACTCCAGCACCTTCAGGGTGCATACCTCTGCAATCGGGTGGTCATCAAGGGAAATTTTAATGTTCGATGGAGTTTTCACTCCAAGTTTAGGTGGCAGAAGAAGCAATTCCGACTTGGTGGATGAACAGGTAAGGCCAGCCAGTTTGGCTTCCTCCTCGACTATTTGAGCGCCGGTTTGGAGGATTTCCTCAATGAGGGCATGAGGGTGCGGTAGAAAGCTGCAGCCCCCCATAGTCTGCACCTATAGATGGTGAGGGCGTCCCCTTATATTGACGGCGCTTCCCCGCTCCCATGCTCGCTGCGAAGTAAGAGCTAAGGTCCTGCCGTACCGACAACCTTGCGTTGAATCCGATCATACACTGGCGATGTTTGCCTGGCTTGCGCCCGATGACCATGGTCTGGACGCCATTCACTCCAAGGTACGGTTCTTGCTCAAGCGGTCACAGGTTGTCGCGTATCGCGTGTAGACGTTCAACCGCATGCGGTGCAGTACTGCTTCATCAGATAGGTGCGGGTCGACGCGTAAATAATGCTCCAGCTTTGCCACCTTGACAATGCTGCAAACATTTCAGGCAATCCAGCCAGCTTGTGCTGATCTTTCCAGTCCGTCCGCCCCACGTTTGCAACGTAGATGAAGCATGGCACTGGTAGGGCGACAATGAGATGGCCTGACCTCCTGTTCCGTGCATGAGGGCACCGTGGATCATCGGCTGCGCTGAAGTCGTTGGGCGAATTTATATAGACATTCCGTCAAGGTAGATTTTCGGGGAATTGCAGCCTTTTTAAAATGATGCTGTAGCGTATATAGTTAGTTTCTGGCGGGCGTGAGATGGCGGCACCAGGTGAGTGACCTGTCGAATGTGGCCAGTAGTCCGGAGTGCGTGATTCGTATTTGCTTGCCGATTACGATTGCTCGCTGCAGTCTCGACCGCAGCACACGTCTGTTTCGGCCAGAGCTCCATATGCAGATGTCGTCCGCGTGATTTCCAAGAGGCCCAGCGTGGGGAGAACAAGTCACTCTGTACAGTGCTGAGACATGTATACATACCTATCGGAGAGATAGTCTGATAGCTATCCATACATGCGGCCTCCTATTTGAAGATCGCCGAGCGGCATCATGCGCTACGCAGAGGCTGATTTGATGTGCAATGATGAATACTTAGCATGCAAGGGCAATGGCATTATCGACTTCATCTGTGTGCTGCCAGTCCAAGGTACAGCACCATCTATCAGACACAGCTCAGGATATGGCCGTTGGAATTAGAACTGGCGCAAATTTCGGTACCATGAGCGGGTTTAGAAGGCACTAAACTGTATAACGTCGTCCGGAAGGATGGAGGCCAGTGCAGCCAGCAGTTCTGCCATTGAGAATGAAACGTCCATGGCACTCGACATCGCTGGGGAATCCTCGCACTGGGGCGAAGATGATGGTGGTACAGGTGTCGGCGCCGTGGTAATTTTCTTACAGAAGGCATGGAATGCGGAAGTGCGCCGGATGAGTTGAGATGCGACCCAAGGCGGGCACGAATGATATGTTCAAGGACCTTTCCCATGCACCAGGTGGGGGAAATTGGTCTGAGCTGTTCAATAAACAATGGTTTTCCCGGCTTGGGAATGAGGGTGCTTTTGGCATGTTTCCAGGGTGCCGGCAGGGAGCCTTATTTCCAAAAACGATTAAAAGACGCCTTGAGGACCAACATGGAGTCATTGTCGAGATTCCGGAGCATTTTATTTGTAATGCAATCCGGTCCCGTGCCGACCCTGGTCGGAGTTTGAGGAGGGAATCTCGCACCTCCTTCTGCGACAAAAATTTATACTTGTGCCCATATACTTTCAGTATAGCGTGAGCTTTCTCCCTCCAAAGTTCTCGTGAAAAGCCCGGTGTTCAATCAGTCGGCGTATTGACCGCTAACATCCATCGTGTCGGGCAGTCGATGACACCCTACTTAAGCCTTAGCCTCCTTAATAATACCCATAGCACTTTTACGCGAGTCTATAAGTATGCGACACTCTGTGATTATGGGGCGAGAACGAATGCGATTCTCGAAAAGCATAATTTACGGCCATTTTCAGTCTGTGAGTGGTGCACATAACATGAGGTATTCGGCCTCCAGATCTTCCTTGTCAATTTTTTCGAAGCATCGCTCGGTCACGCCAACGGCGGATTTACATAAATGTGGCATGTAAATGCTCTGGCATTAAAACCTGGCTGCTAAAACACCTGTCAGTTTCAATTTCGGCGGGTGTTCCTTTTTTTTCTTGAATGTCCCCTGCAATGTGACCATACAAGCCTAGTTGTATGTGCTTCTGATCCCAACTCGTGGACGGCCTCCTGGGAAGAACTTTCGCGCGTGCGTAGCGCGTCTCTTACTTGTCGATGAACGGATTAGTGACCGGCGACCGACCTGTGAGGTCCAAAAGGCGCCTGAATAACGCAAAAGGCATTGACAAGGCGGTCATCTTTCTTTAAGTCGATTTACAACGACGCTGTATACGTCTAGTCCCCCCATTTCTCGCGCCCGTGTGGAACGAAGGCTCGGCGTGTGGAGCGAACTCGGGGACTTGTGTTCAGCCTATGAAAAAATTCATCATCATCCTCATCATCATCACCACCATCATCATCAGCCTATCTACACCCACTGCAGGGCAAAGGCCTCTCTCATAGATCTCCAATTATCCCGGTCCTGTGCTAACTGCGACCAATTTATCCCCGCAAACTTCTTGATCTCATCTGCCTATCTAACCTTGTGCCGCTCCCTGCCACGCTTGCGTTCTCTAGGGATCCACTCTGTTACCCTTAATGGCCAACGGTTATCTTGCCTTCGCATTACGTCCCCTGCCCACACCCATTTCTTCTTCTTAATTTCTACTAATATGCCCTAAACACGCGTTTGTTCCCTGACCCACTCCGTCTCTTCTTGTCCCTTAATGTTACACCTATCTTCTTCCGTTCCATTGCTCGCTGAGTCGTCCCTCAATTTAAGTTGAACCGTTTCAGTGAGCGTCCAAGTTCCTGCCCCGTAGGTGAGTACCGGTAAGATGCAGCAGCTGTCATACACTTTCTTCTTCAGGGACAATGGTAGGCTGCCATTCATTATCTGAGAATGCCTACCGAAAGCTCTCCACCCCATTCTTATCCTTCTAATTATCTCTGCCTCATGGTTGGGATCCGGGGTCACTACTATAAGCAGATGTAAGCAGATATATTCGCTTACCACTTACTTCCACTGCATTGCCACCTATCTCAAACCGCTGCGCTCTCCCGAGATTATTCAGCATTAATTTAGTTTTCTGCATATTAATTTTCAAGCCCACGGTTCTACTCTGCTTGTCCAGTGCGGTAAGCATGCTTTGCAATTTGTCCCCCGAGTTACTTAGAAAGGCAACATCACCAGCAAGTCTGAGGTTGCTGAGGTATTTTCTATTAACCCTTACGCCCACCTGTTCCCAATCCAATGTTCTGAATGACTACGGTATACTGTGTTTTTACTTTGGCCATTGCCGATTCCACATCTTCATAAAAGAGTTCAACTAGCTGGTCGTCGTGGCTGGATGTAGGCGCGTAGCCCTGTACCACCTTGAATTTGTACCTCTTATTAGGCCTAATTACAAGACCGGCTACCCTTTCCTTAGTGCTATAGTGTTAGTTAATGTTTCCAGCTATGCTTTTATTTACTAGAAATCCCAATCCCAGTTCTCTTCTGTTCACTAGACCACGGTAACATAGGACGTGTTCATTTTTCCGCACTAAGGGCTTCACCTGTCCTTCTTATCTCGATAAGCTCTATATTCCTCGGACAACACCTCTAGACTCGCCTCGCTGGATAAAGTTCTCGTGTTAAACAGTTGCCAGGTTCAGATTCCAATGGCGGCCTACCCGGATCCAGTTATTCTTAGCACCCTCTGCTGCGTCGCAGGTCTGACCGCCGCCGTGGTCAGTTGCTTCGCAGCCACTGGAGACTGAGGGCCGAGGGTCAATTGGCGGATTCATTGGAGGTTGTGGCCATTACTGCACCAGGGTGGCCAATCCTGCTCTGGTGAGGGTAGTGCGTTACCGGCAATGGTCGGCTGGGATCAGGCCGCACCCCAAAACTCCTTCTACAATTCCATCAAGCACGCTGATTTTTTTAATCCGAGTGGAAATTTTGCTGTCACTGCGATTCGAACCATGATCCCTTCTGCAAGCTAGGCTGATGGTCTATCTCTACACCAGCGCTGCACCTGGACTCGCAAGTAGCATACCGCAACTAACAGCTCCGCCGCACATCACCCTTCGCTCTCTAGATCCTTAAGACCATTCCGCAGCCTCCCGACACCTATTTCGTTTGGACCTCTGGACCCGAGTCCCTGGACGGAAATGAGTTGGCACACGCCGCTTCCCGAGTACACAGCCTCCCCCCCCCCCCCCCCCCCCAACCTCAACCCTCCTCCACCTTATCTACCCTACCCAATATTACAGCCCCTGCAACTTCTACCCCCAGCCCGGCACCCTGTACCATCCGGTACGGGAATTTCAACAATCCCCATCTCTCAAACCCAATCACGTTCCCACGTACGAGCGGTGGGTTGACCGGTTTACCAGCTCGGACCTCTCCACTCAGCGCGTGCTCATAGATAGGGCACGAGCAGCCAGCCATCAAGGACCGGGGCATCCCGGAACAGCGGACGCACCCCACAGGGCCGGTGCTCTCACCATCCTGCACCACCGTGATGTTCTCTCTCTCCCTTCCTCCCCCTGCCATTTCAATGAGTGCATTAAAGGGGGGATGAGGGGGTGTAGGCAGGCTTCACGCGCTCACCGATGACATACCCGTTCTGTAGGGTGGAGATTTCTATGTGGTGGGCGTCTCACGGCCCAGTGCGACATGTCTGCTTTCCTCCGTGGTCGAGGAGTCTGGATTGGTGTGCCACACAGACTGCAAGAGGCCTACGACGTGGGAGGGAAGCGGGCAGCCTGTTTGTCCGCCAGACTTAAGCTCTAATCCGCCTAAGTTTTATTCAGCTAATTGGCTTAGAAGTAGGCTCACCCGCGAATTAGAAGCAAGCGTGTTTTGTTTCGTGTCCTCCTTGCACTGTGCCTAGCTTCGTTGGTCGTCCTTCGCCGCAGAGGGAAAGGGCACGTTTTTTTTTTTCTGTGCCCGTTACGGTGAGACACCGCAACGTGGACCTGCTTTTACTGCCCAAATGCCAGCAAACCAACCGCAATAGTTCACTTTGCTGAGTAGAACGAATGCTGAAATACCTGAGCTTTACACTTCAACTAAGAACCAAAACGAAATCTTCAATTCCACTCCGGAACAAAATAATAAATACGTTTCGTTTACGTTTTCATCCGGCCAAAAAAATATCGTCCTTGTTTTCGTTTTCCGGTTTCGGTTTTCGTTTCGTTCAGACAGCCTGGTTTTACGCAACGGAGGCAGCGACACCCGAAGGGACATTAACTAACACAGACGTGTGACACGGTGTCTAGGCATATAGCACTATTACAATATCACCTTTGAATCACCGCTAGGCCTGTTTATTGTCCTGTTTATAAACCTAGCCAGATTTATTTTTCTGAAACTCCTCATGCTGAAACTCGCCCCGCCTTCTTTTTTCCCTTCCTGTATAAGGTCAGGCGACTCCGCCGACACAATTTGAACACATTTCCAGTGCCGCATATTTTGTTAGCTTTTTTCTCTCTCTTCCTCTCTCCTCACTGCCTTTCCGATCGCTTGCCTCGAAGTGTTCCAAGAGCATCCCGCTCGTCGCAGCCGCCGCCCTCACCCGCAGTTGGAGAGGCTCAAGAGCGATCATTACTGGCTTGCTGAAGATGAAGTATAATACATCGCGTGCTACACACCTTGCCAGCCGCGCCCTCGCTCGGTGACAGGATAAATCGCTCCTTCTAACTCGTAGAGTGTTTCCCTCCCACACATTTCATACCCGCAGTAATCAGTTTTATCTTTACTGCCTATAGAGACAGGCAGCAACCTTATTTCGACGCACCCGGACCGTTTACTTCTTTGAGTGGTTTTCGTCCCGAGGCTGCCGACGTGTGATTATTGCATTTGCATGATTACCGTCGCTTTACAGTCGTTTACGTGATTATACCGTCTGCGCGCTGCTAAAAGGTGTGTCGGCAAGCCCTACCAAATAGATGTTCCGTGGGCGGGAACAGAGCTCCACGTGGCCTACCGGTTTGGGAGGTCTGCATCTTGTTTTCTGCAGCTAGCAGAACGGCAAACATCGCTCGTGCGCTATGAGAACGATGAGAACGGTGTTTAGAACTAACGCGGATAGATCGACGACACGATGCGATTATGAAGGTGCGTTTTTACCTTTTTGTTGCGAGCAGAGTTGCCGCAATTGTGACTGAAGGGTGATCTTTAATGTGGGTTATCCTTCCTCCAATTCCGCCTTCAGTTCAGGAACTGTCGTTCAGGCTGTTGTGCTGTTTGTCCACGCAAGGTGCTTCCGATTTCAGGAATTTAATATCATTTCATTTCATTTCATTTATTTCATCCTTAAGGGCCCGAGGGCATTACATAAGGGAGGGCAAGGGACGACGTACAGCGCAATATTCAAAATAACGCACACAAAAGCAAACAAAAACGCACAGAAGCCAGGATCGAATTCAGAAGGAGTGTAGAACAACAAAAACATGAATATTGTGCCAAAATTATAAAGAAATACACATATAAGAATTAAAAACCTAGGGTAAGGACAGATCTAAACTACAGCCCAAAAATAGAGTGGTCGTTATTAGGAACAAGCAAGTTGCACAGACAAATGGCCGGTGACCTTAGTGCGGAACGTTTCGCGGTTGGTGCATGATGTGAAGTGCTCCGGTAGGGCATTCCACATGACTATTGTGCGCGGAAAAAATGACGAGGTAAGTGCTGACGTATGGCCGGCGGTACGAGCAAAGGGACTGCAGTGATTTAGGCGTGCTGGAGTTCTGTGCGCTGGTTGAAGCAATGGATGACGTGAGCGAGGATGATAGAAGTAACGGTGGAAAAAGCATAGACGGGCAACCATTCGGCGGGATTCAAGCGTTGGGAGAGAGAGATAGTGTTTTATTGCAGTGATGATGGTTCTATGGGAGTATTGCGAAGAAATGAAGCGGGCGGCTCGGTTTTGGATGGACTCTAATTTGGTTGTTAGATAGGCTTGTGATGGGATGCCAGATTGGCGCTGCATATTCAAGTTTTTGTCGTACGAAAGTGATAAAAGGTAACTTTTTTACTGCAGTGGATGCGCACTTGAGGTTGCGTAGAAGAGGTAGCTAAGAGTTCTGGATGCTGCAAAGAAGGTAGTATCAATATGGATAGTCCATGATAGCGATCGATGACTTAAAGTGAATCCCGAGATATTTATAAGATGAAACACAGGCGATGAGAGTGGAATTGGTAGAATAAAGGTAAGAAACTGCTGCACGTTTGCGAGTAAATGATAATGATGTGCATTTAGCTGTGTTTAGTGGCATGAGCCATTTATCACACCATGCAGCAATGGAGTCAAGGTCGCCTTGAAGATCCGAAACATCGCCTGGTTTGTTAATGACAGTGTAATGACGCAGTGTAAATGAGGAAAATCATCATCAGCAAAAAAGGCCGATCCGAAAATGGGGGTTTTATATTTGCAGGTAAGTCATTAATGTAGATGAGAAAGAAAGAAGGACGGTGATAACGTCACAGGCGTGAGCAGTCTTCGGCGGGACACCGGAAGTTACGAAGTTTTCTGAGACGAGGTGCATGAGTCATCACGTAGCTTGTCCGGGCCGTAACAAAGCTGCATGCGCCTGTTAGAAAGTGCTTAATCTAACTTAATATGTTAGCAGGGAGACCAAGAGAGCTTAGCTTGCGAATTAGGTGATTGTGAGGTACGCCATCGAATGCTTTGGTGAAGTCAAAATCACCGCTAGGTATGGTGGCACTCACAGAATATATCGGGGAGACCATTGATGACCTTCCCAGCTGGCCGTGAAGAAACCAACCAAGACGACGCTAGCCAAAACGACACCACTGTCAACAGGCGACTTAGGCATTGCCCTATGTACCCCTTGTGGTTGTGCAGAAAATGTGTACTACGCCACAATAGACTGTGTGAACTATTACTGAAATCATTGAGGGCGTACCCGAACAGAAGACATCCGTTTAGCGCGTCTGATTCTGAACAGTGATACTAAGTTCCAGGATACCAACGAGAGCGACTCGAGCCCACGCAAGAAACAAACTTCGGCACAAGCCCAGTAAACGAAATGTGACGGCTACGTTAAGGATGGCACCGCAACATACTGAACATTCAGGAACACTGGGGCCACATTATACTGTCTTCCACTTTTAGAAGGCGAGCCAGGGGACAGTCGAGGAACGTGCATTACCGATCAAGTCGACGTGGTACGGCAGTTACACACAAGAAAGCCTGCAATATATTTTCTGCCACGAAACGGAGTTGTGTTAGTTCGCCATTATTGATCCTATAGAATGTCATCATTAAGCAGCAATATCACATTTCAAAGCACCGGTGTAAACAGAAGCTGCTAGCGACAGGTGTCTGAATGGCTTGACGGATCAGTACTAGGGTGCTGAACTGCTGAAATGATCGTCGTTTCATTTTTTAGGCGTGTTTCCTCCGTAAGCCTTGTTTATGTACCGGCGTCAGCAGTATGGCTGTGGGCGTTCGGATGTCGCGGGAAAGGGCAAAGACTACTTGTGGAGGGAACTATCGCCATCATTAGCTAGAAAAAGAAGAGGTGTCAATATATTTAATAGCGTTCTAAACAGGCCCATCGCCCCGTTTATATTTACTCAACACGCGTCCATTACGAGGAGAGGTTTCGCAGGATTACAGTTAAGCGTGCTACTGATGATGATGGGAGTAGTGGGGTTCGTAAAAAATCTCGGTATTACTAGCAATACCCAGGAAAGACATTCATCCGGCCATCCTTACAATTGGAAATTCCTGTGATTTATCCCTGTGAGCAGAATTCAGGTATAGTGGAAGTAGGGGGGGGGGTGGCGCTGGAGGCTGTTACACTGGCGACGGCGTCCCCGCACTGAGCTCCGTCTCTTCCGTCATGTAGTGGTAGCGTGGTGGACGAGCGCCGAGCAGAAGCTGCCTCGGAGTTGACGACAAGAGCCGAGAGCAAAACATAACTGCTTTATTACATCGCGAGAGATGAACAGCAGTGATTATAGGAGCAGCAGCCCGCTGGCGTGCTTACATGACTCGAGCAGAACAACGCCAGGACACGATGCCGTCGACGTTCTCAAGGGCGCTCAAGGAGAACGTGTGTTTACAGCCCAAAGCGCCAACGGTTTTTTGCTCATGCTACTAAAAAAATGGCTGCGGCTTAGGTCCGCTAACCTTGGATATGCAAAGCAAAAGCTTGGCTTAGTCTGGTTGAGTCTTGGTTTCGCTTGGTTAACCTTTAATTTAGCTGTATTGCCGACCACGTCTCAAAGCCGTTCAACGCTCACAGAAGGAGACCGGGTGAACGCGGCATTCGCTGGGGCGAACGCGGTGTTCATTCATGGCGAACGCACCGTTCCTCTTCGCCTGGCGCGAAACGAGTCACGTTGCCCGAAACGACACAGCGCCGCATGCATGGGAGGCTGCGGGGGTGGTTGGCTGCCTCGGCCGCAGCGGCGGTGGCGACCGCTGTGACGAATCACGCGATGCGCTTCGAGGGGTGTGTCGCCGGGGGTGTCTCCGGCCAAAAGGTCCTTTCCGCATCCTCCACGAAATCTCTGGACGAAACTAGTAAAGCTTTGTAAAGCTTTGCTTTAAAAAGTACAAACAAAAACCCAAGTCTCATGATGCGCTCCGCAGGGCCGGTGCATGCTGTTGCCGGAGAGAGGGAGGGAAAGAAGGAGTCTATTGCAGCGAAGGTGGCGGTGAGTCAGCCGCGACAGTCGCCGCCAACGGCCGTTAGAAGGGTTATGGCCAAGCCGCATTTTCAGAGTTCCATGATCGATGTAACTGGCCATCAATGCCATGTAAGAAAGCATCTCGGCGCGCTGGCGTGCTGTGCGCTAAAGAAGCTCGCACACCACGTCAACACGCGCTCACACAGTCGATTCGTAACAGGGCAAACCTCGCGTTGAAGAGATACTAAAGGCGTAATAACTTATTGTTTTAAGTCAAAGACAATGCGTTTGGCTTTTTTCTCTGATTTTGTTCTGCTTTTATTTGCGCTGTTTGCTGAGAAATAAACAATTAAAGCTGGAATTCCTCTCTACCGTCACTCTTTCATTCTTCCTATATGTACGCTGTATATACAGACATGCTGTACTTCTACATTTCACCCGCGCTAAGAGGGCTATGAAGACAACGTGCAAATTTATGTTATTCCAAAAATGTGGCGTCTTAGAGTGCCCTCAGCGCTTGTCCAGTAGAAAACGGTGCTTTTTTCGCTGATGAATTTAACAAAGCCCAAATTTCAATTCTCCCGCTGCATCGCATGTTTCATGACATCAGAGCCGATGCATTAGAGGCAGTTACCTGGAACGGACAGTTTATTATGTTGGCTTCATGGAGCATTCAAGGTGCAATTTAGCGTTCCTTCATGCAGGAGGTCATCACAAAACTCGCTTGGTTACCTTCGGCCTTCCTAGATGGCACGTTGACGCTTTTCAGCAACGATTGCGGTTCAGCTTACTTTTGATCCGCATTTCGCCGTATTTTTTTACCACTCAGAGTAATTGTTTGGTGATGTAAGTGGCAGCGTCGCTTATGCTGGTCAACCGGTGCTTGTGCCAGAAAACCGTCTGCGCGCCGTCGGTGGTTTCGCAGCGTTGGCGGGCGGCAGTTCCGCGGTGTGTGCGGTGCGTACGTGTTTACATGTTTGTTTGGAACTTAGATTGCATACCCCGCCATTGCTTACTGTTATAATTAGAATATGCGCCGAAGTATGAAGCGCATACTAGATCGTTTTGCGAGCGTGCAATTCCCGTTTTATTCGCGTTTAGTTTTGTCTCCCTCAGTACGCATAACCGGGCCGTGATGGGATGACTCAAGTGCGGGAAAGTGGCTTGTGAGTTGTTTGAGAGAAATTTGCATTGAAACTGGTGTCAGTGTTATCCTAACGAGGTGACCTTTCGAATGAACCAAAATTGTATTTCGTCTTCTTGGGCCCCTTAAAGCATAGGGGAAATCCTGCTTTGGCTTTTCCCGACGTCATTCCTTCAACTTTTCATAAAAAATCTCACCTCGCCTTACCTTCAACTGCAAGTAAAACTGTAAGAACTTGGGAATATTTGTGCGCACACACAAAAAACAAACTACAGGGGCGCCTAATCTTTCTATTGCCGTCTGAGGACACGTGACCATCACTTCTCGCTGAGTTATGCCACCGAACTACGGTATGCCGCTGGGTTTGTGCAGCGAAGCTTTGTGTTGCTGAGTGCATGATGTCGCGAAACACGCAGGAACTCAATTTTTCTTTTTGAGTAGCCTTCACTGCAAGGCTCCACGTGGGAAAGGCAGCTTTAAAGAAACCAACCTTTTGCACCGAACTCTCTTAAAGACAGCTTCATTACAGTGCAATATTATTACAGAACACTGAGGACCAGTAGAAGAGGAGGTTGACCTTGGAAATAGTGCCGGCCGCTTCCCAATTCGCTCGCTCGGCTGTTCCTGCATATCGTCACTGTAAATAAACCCGTTTCATCAACCAAGACCGTGTCAATATGTTGTTTGGCTAGTTGGTGCATACATCTTGAAAAAAAAAAATAGCGCTGGAAAAACGACACAAAAACGAAGAAAGACAAAAATGAACCGCACATGTGTCATCGTTCTTCGTTTTTCGTGTCGTGTTTTTTAGCGCTCTTTTTCTTCAAACGGCTTTCTATATAATTTGTAGAAAAGCGTTGGCCGAAAGACATTTTTTCCAGGGGTAGTATAAACAGCCCTATCAACGAATGAAGGCCCTAGAAACTTTTGTTTTTAAACCGCCCGCCGAAATTTACCAGCATGTCCCACCACGCTTTCTGCTGGCCATGCTGTTTGGTTGAGCCAATTTTTGTACTTAGCGTTTTTTGCCAGCTAAACCAAGTAACGTGTGGTGCTCGTGCATTAAGAATTCACAGAGATATTTAAGACTGCTTGCGTGTGGGAATGAGACCGCATTTCGAAAGTGCTCGTGAAGTAGGTGCTGTGCGATCTGTTGCGCACACTGACACACGCGCTGCAAGCATATTGGAAGGCGGGATACATTTGCTTCTCTTTGAGCACTGCTTCCCCAGAATGAACGTTCTCCGTGGCTGGGGTGCAGCTGTTCTCTTAACGGGCCGCCACTTGCACCCGTCGCGCGATATGACGTCAGCGTTCCCCGCTCTCGTTCCCCGCCGCAGGCACGTGCGTCGTTAACGCCGTTAACGTCATTAGCGACGCACTCCGTCGTTAACGTGCTAATTAAACGTCGTGGTAACGCGCTCTGCTCCTACTCTACGGAGACTCTTGTTTGATTCCCTATTTTCTTTCCAAATTAATTTGTTTAACTGAAATTCGATCATGTACACACACACATTGGCACAAATTCCGACATTTTTTGCATTTTTTATTCTTCAGAGGTGTGGCCGTTTTCTGTACCGGACTAAAACGCGTGTTTTTCGCACAATGGGACACTTAACCCCTTCGCAATAAGTTAAAAATGCAGGCATGAAAAAAACAGGAAATGTTTCTTCACGTGACGCATGCTCTTAGGGAGTGCGTCTTATAACAACCGTCATCGGGATTCTTGGTAAGGGAGCGGTAAAGGAGCGCAAGATCTTAGGCGCTGATTAAGTTACCTAGCTGACTAGCTCATTATGGCACTCAACGGTGTGGTAGCTAACGGCAGTGGTGATTCGGAGCAAAACCACTTCTCGGAATGCGTTACGTGCGCTCTAAAAACATGACCTGAGCGCTGCTTGCCGCGGAAGTACCAGTCCGTGGAATGGACGTAAAGAGAGAAGGCAAATGACAGGTTCAGCTGTCTAACCACCAAAAGGAAATTAGTATCACTCGGAGCAGCGTATGCTAAAATCTCCTTCCGCGCAATGAGAAGAAGGAGCAGTTATCTGCAATTAGAACAGCTGGAAGCGCCTTTCGTCAAGTGTCTATACTTTCGTGGTACACTCATTAGGGCACATGTGTCGTTCGAGTCGTACCGCAAGTGCAAAGGCGACGGGGTAACACGGGTTTCATTGCACATTCGCAGCAACGATACACACCAAGAAGGTATGTAGATGAGGCTAACTATTGCACTCGTCGGGTCGTCCCACTACGATTCCCATCGAGCCACCCGACGCACGGCTTGGCTCGGAACAGCTCGGGGCTGACGTCCCCACGGAGCCCTCGGGTGGCACGCAATGACAGAGGGCCGAGCGCGTCTCCTGGATCGTCGGTCATCCGCCAATTGGCGCGCAATTATCCGCGAGGGGCTAGCATGGACGGCCGCGGAAGCAGCGTCACTTTGGGGTCTGCCGCTTGGACCCTAATTGGAGACCTTCTTCGGACCTGTTGCCTGGGCGAAAAGTGATCAGCAGGAATCACTAGAGCACGGTGGGAGGGGGGAACCTGGAAGTTGGTGGCGAGACGCAGAAGGAAAAAAAGACGAAGCAAAAAAATGCGGACGAGCTTTCATCTGTCGTCCACATTGGTCTCCCAGAAATGTCCCCGCAATTGCAGGGTTGAGGTGGCCTTCCACGGCGAGCCTCCGCCCGTACAGGTTTGGAGACCTGTCCGTTATATGCTACCGCACTGGGTGCCATCGCTTTAACGCCTTGCGGCTTTGTGGCAGGGGCCCCTTTAACGGCCCCCTTCGTTTTCTTGTTTGTTTTCCTTGCGGCTAATGATTGGGTGCCGGTCGGCAGAAGTGCGGGAAAGATGCAAGTATCGCGTACCAGAGGGCGCTCGCTGCTAGGACATGTATATAAGAGGCTGCAGTCGCCGTCGCAATTAATATGTACTTAGGTTAGAGGAATTCGCGTCTTTCGCGGCGTCTCCGAGTCGCCCTAATCACGTCTTCGCCAGAGGCCTAGCGATATGCGCGATGGTCGAAGGGGTAGCACGGGAGGAGGTCGATTATTTGGCACTCGGCGGCGTGAGAAAATTGGGCATCGCGTTACTGCGATAAGCAGTTTCAGGAGTCACGTTTTTATCGCGAAAGAAAAAGAAAGTCTAATGCGATTAAAGTTATTACACAGAAGCAGAAGCCCTACACCTCGAGAGCTAGATTAAAATTATTGTGTGAACATGATTCACGGTACGCGGAGCTGATCCGCAGCTTTAAATTCCAGAGTTTTGCGGTTATTCTCTACACACGGTGATTAGCGAGGTAATTATTTTCGGGTGTCCAGGTCTTGGTGCTTAAGAACATGCCATGAAGCCATGAAACGTTGCTATCAAATGATCAGCACAAAAGCGTCATCATTCAGGGTTACCTTTGGGATGATGCCAAGCTGACTGCAACAGCCGCCAAAAGAAAAATGAGATAACAAAGAAAGCTGGGCGAGTTGGTAATGGGTTCATGGTGAAACGAAAGCGCCAAGAAACAACGACAACCAGAAGGAACGATTACAACGGGACGGAGCGCTACTATCAACTAAACTTTTATTGAAAAAACACGAACATATACATGAACAAAATACACAAAAGACCAAAAGACACGCGAAATCGTGGAGGCAGCTCACATTGCGAAAATGGGTGATAAGTGTATAAGTGCCCCCTCCGTATCTCTGTCTAATCTTGAAGTAGACTATCTGGATGTTACCCAACAAAAGGTTCGCTTGTGTATGGCCCAACTGATGCAGCATCTTATTTTGTGTCTTTTCTTCATGTATATATGTTCGTGTTTTTTTCAATAAAAGTTTAGTTGATAGTAGCGCTCCGTACCGTCGTAATCGTTCCTTCTGGTTGTCGTTGTTTCCTCGCGCTTTCGCTTCACCATGAAAAGCAAAATGTTAGACCATGGTGAAGCCCACAGTGAAGCCACAAACGGTGTAACTTTTCTCTGCCCCAATTGTGCCTTCGCTAGTACGCATAGGGCACACAGGTAGGCCAGACCACCTAGCAAAATAAATCTACACTGCTCTGGCGCCAGGAAATACAGCGGTACAGCTTCATTCCAGATTCATTCCGGTAGGAACACTAGGGAAGGGTGGCACTGAGATACGTTTGTTTATGACGTAGAGGATCATTCGAGGTATTTCAGTAAATACAGCCCAAAAATACACATTCAGGAACACACCTAGGTAATTAGGGACGTTCTTAGGAAAAGTTTGGCAATACGCTACGATTATAGACAAGGGCGTATTTATTGCAAGTCAGACATACCTCTTGAGTCATTACAATTCACTTTCGAGGAGAATACATATTACTGTGTTCTCCACGAGATCATTCCACTAAGGAGTGTCGTTTATTTGACCGTGGAAACAGCGCTTTATAAATGTCTTCCTAACAGCGTCGGTGTGGTCTTAGTACAGGGCTTGCGAACAAGATAAGTTGCTCTACTACTGCGGACGATCACAACATGCCTGTCGGTTAACAAAAATAAAAATAATTAAGGTACACTTCTAAAAGGTCCTTAATCATCCCGAAATTTTTGCTGGTGCCATTGAGGAATTAATATATGGTCAACATGTCGGTATTAACTTACAATTGACCTCCTGAATAAGCGCCATATCTGGTTGCGACTGCTGACAGCATATCCTCGGTAAAGGTAGTCTGGCTTAAACATTTATTGTTGATTTCTTTGCGTCCCTTTTGGGTAGTTCGTTTTACGCTGTTTCTTAGTTGTTCTTTTTTTATCCAAAGAATAACAACAAATACAAAGGCGACGCACCAACAGAAAGAAGACCGGTCGCTGCAAAAATGCTACGGGATAGGAAAGTAGAAAACTCCTGTTTCTGAAAAAAATATAGATCATTATCCCGGATCTTTCGCACGGACACTTGGTTCTTAGCACAAGATATTTTTTTCCTTTACAAACTCGTCAGCTTATTTTGCTCAGTAAACGCCACCAGACACTTATGCCTCGCAGGTTATTGCGATGTAATCGATACATATCGAAACAGCATTTTACTGGAGGTAGAAATACGTTTCACCGGTATATATCCATGCAGAAATAGAGGAGATCGAAATATTATCCGAGATATACTGTCGTGATACTGCTTGACCCTGTATGAACGAAAACAACCCCACGGGAAAAAAAAATCATGAGCCATTCCACTCTGTGAATGTAGATGACCAGCGAAGCTACTTAACCGAGGTGACACAAAATTTTGAACAAACGTACAAACTCATTCATTGTCAACTGACTATTGCAAGTAAATAAAACTCGGCGCATTGATAGAGTAATCGTAGTGGCCTAGTTGTCATGTATTGTTCGTTGCGATAGTTCCGATAAGCCAACAGTTACAGCCGTTTTCTGTAACCATGCTCCTTTTGTATGTATACATAGATGCCCATATACATTTGCAGTGGACGGGAATTATGAACAAGCTAATTATGAAAAGCTATTAAACTTGGTGTATTCATAGAGTTGAGTTATACGGCCAATTCTCATGTAAATATGTTTTGGGAAAGCTTTGAAAAAAAGTTACAGATTTTTACTGCTGAGCATTCGAGATAGGGTTGGCTTTGCTGCAAGGCGATTTCGTCCGCGGAGCATAAGAATACACGGAATTCTAGCCATGTATAGCTTCGCTGTAAAACGTAACAAAAAAGCCCATGTGTTATATATTTATGTGAGCCTTCTACCCTATCCCCCTATTCCTATGTACTCTTTCCTCCCTATACCACCTCCCCTACACCAGCAGGCGTTCCGGTGTCCGCCCCTAGGCGAGACAATTTACGCCTGTTGGTGGACCTTCTTACCTTCTTTTCTTTCTATTGTACAATTAATACATACATACATACATCTCCCTTAAAGTGTCGTCGAATAAATACGTTCTTCTAAAGCGAAGCTTTGTATGCCTCACCGATGGCGCAGTTCATCGCACAAAACAAGCAAACAAACAAACAAACAAACAGACAGTTAAACAAGCAAACAAGCAAACAAGCAAACAAACAAACAAACAAACAAACAAACACTTCCCGTGGTCGGAATCTAACCTGGGTCCTTTACGTTACAGATTTTTACTGCTGAGCATTCGTGATAAGGTTGGCTTTGCTGCAAGGCGATTTTGTTCGCGGAGCAAAAGAATACACGGAATTCTAGCCATGTATAGCTCTGCTGTAAAAAGTAACAAAAACGCTACACCTCCCCAAGAGTGTCGCCGAATAAATACGTTCTTTTAAAGCGAAGATTTCTATGTCTCACCGATGGCGTCGTTCGTCGCGCAAAACGCGCCACAGAAAGGCCAACTTTACACAATCAAGCGCCCCAAGAAAATAACGCTTCCCGTGGTTGGAATCTACCCTGGGTCCCTCCCGTTATGAAGCCGACGTCTAACCGATTGCGTCTTTTTTGTCTTTAGTATTTTTTTCGATTGCGTCATTCTGAAATGACGGAAGCAGTTTTGGATTTTTGACTTTGACTTTGACTCAGGTTGCATGGGAGAAAGATTCGCGTTTTAACCATCTTTTCCTTAAGAAAGAGGCCTTGATTTTTTCGTTAAGTTCTCGTGAAATTAACAAGCAATATGTCGTGTGGTAAGGGCACACACACGATTTAGATAGTACGAAAGGCATGATGAGCCACGCATCCACCTGAGGGAAGGTGCGTGCGCTGCTTTGAGGGCTCGGCGTTGTGGTTAGAGTATTGTACGTTAGTTTCAACGTAGCGGGCAAACGTATGGGATCTAATTCTCTAAACAAAATTAGGATTAACCTTGATTTAGAGCCGTTTTATCGAACACCCTGCAGGTCACAGCGTTTGCGGAAGCTTCGGTATTACATAGTTCGTTTGGAAACAGTGAATGGATTATAATTGTATACGGCTACAATGAGTACAAAACGTGGCTGATTTTTACAGCCTCTTTAGTGACAAACGTGCTGGATTGGTTTCAAGCTAGCCGATGTATCTAAAGCTGCTGACAGCGGGAACAATATTACCGAACAAACATTGAACTCCGGTGCTGTCTCGGTATTAGTAAAAAATATCTGACATTTTGCCCCGTTTTGTATTCGTAGTCCTATCAGTCAAACGTGCCACAATTTGCCTATGATACATACACTGGGACGCTAATTACAGTCATTTTTCTTGGCCATACCCGTTGCATATGCATTTGGATGTGGGTAGGCAACAAAAGCTGCCAAAAGTTGCTGCAACTTCACTGTAAACGAGGCTATGAACCAGAAATGCGTGAAGTTTGCCTAAGGTTATAAAGTCGTCTTAGCCAAAACTGAGTGCAACTTGTTTAAAAAAAAAAAAACATGGCTACTAACACCGCGTGAATTTCTTTTCCAGTCTTGGCATTGTACGCACGTGACCACGTGGCTCCGCTGGGCTCGCTACAAGCAGACCCACAGGATACGACGGTCACCATGATCCCTACATAAACAGGAATTAAACGACTGTGCCGTGAGAATACACCATCATACTTAAGGACTCTTCCGTGAACTAAAACTGCCAGGACAAGTTTTTTGGCTCATTGTACAGTTAATTGTCCCGTTGTGTGAAGTATAGTCCGTGCTAGAGGTACTGTTACGCTAGAGCATGACCGGTATAATACCTAATGAGCTGCCCATAGCAACGGACGACAATGGGAGCCAGCGGGCTGAAAAATTGCTGCTATATAATTCAATCGTCAACCTCGGCAGCTTCGCTTCACTTGCAGTGCGGCCTGCGAGTGCTCGCATAAAATGTAGCCGTCGTATTAATCAATACCGAGTGTGCCGATCAACACCTATAATACCAGCCAACTCCAAGAATTTACGGTTCAGTCTAAACCCTCCCCTTAGCTAGTTCAACGTACACAAGTAGACCGCACTGCTACCATACCTGCTTGCTCGACTATAATTCTTATATTCGAGCATTTCCGTTCATTTAAACATTCAGAAGCTCATCGACTCTGGCGTTACGTCGAGAAGCCTTATTTGTACATGAAGCTCGTCTATGCACGTGCAAAAGTTCATAGGGAGGGGAGGGCTTGAATTTGTGTAAAGCAGCTCCAACAGCGCCATTCCGGGCGTGGAAGTGCCATCATTCTTACGCGGAAATAACTTTTTTTCTGCGGAAGAGAGCACTAATGGACGGCAAGCTTCTCCTCTACCCCCAATACCTGATCCCGATGGACGAAAAAATGTATTCCTTCCTTCCTTCCTTCCTTCAAAGACTGCGGCTTTTTCCCCATAACAGGAACAACGCTTGTAGGAACTCCCTCGTGGTGGATTACAAGCCCACAACAAATGGCGAAGGGGGGTATGACAGCCATCCCTGATCATTGTCTGCGGTGAGAACCGCAGTTATCTTCGAGATAACTTTTTGAGCAACTGCCCCCGTACCGAAGTGACGGCAACCATGGTGAAAAGAAATCTCCTTTAGCGTGCGACTGCCGGCCTCGCTCAAGTGCACGCAACAAATATTGACGTGTACGATATGTTCAGTGAAAATATGATCCAGAAAAGTTGCACAGGACCTTTCAGCATGTTTTTTTTCGCAAAAGCGTTTCCTTTGGCTAGGTTATCTCGCCAAGCCTTCTGCCGATGTCGAGTATAACCCACAACCTCGACATCAGAATCACTGCAGCTACCTTTTCCTGAATCCCTATCCGGGCTGCTGCGGCACTGCCTTGAAGCAAGACTGCGGGCGAAATTTCTGAAGCACGCTAGTTTTTTGGTGTTTTTTTTGTTATACTCGTGCTATGAGGAGAGGGAAAAGAAGGGAGAGGAGGGGGAGGAAGAGGCGAAAGAAATGCCGGGAAGGCCGAGAGGTTAACCAGGTGTAGGGCCCGGCTTGCTATGAAACGCGAAACGCGTCGTAAGCCAATGGGAATTGACCGCACACCGAGTGTTCCTCCGTTTGTTTTCCTGATGCACTATATGAAACATTGCGCGCCAAGTGCTTCTGCATGTTTTTCCGATCCATGCTATGGAACCAACGCGCTGAATAGTTATCTGTATTATATTCCTTCTGTTGTGCACGCTCTGTAAAACGCGTAGAACGCTATGGAACGCGTTAGCAAAGGGTTAGCAGCAGTGGACGACTTTCGAGGACGATATCCGGGTAAGGGTGCGCGTTCGGTGGCCGCCTGCCGGGTGCATGCTTTTGCCAACCTAGCCAAGTAAGAATTACGCGTTAAAAAACCAATCATTTAAGCACACTGTCAAGCCCGCAGAAGGTGCGCACTTCCCCCAAGGCGAATAGGCAAGGACTGAGCATGACGGACCGAGAAAAAGACGAAATAACAACGACGGCAGGCGGAGCAAACGCGTTAACAGCGGAGAAATGGGGATAAAATGCAGCGCGAACCAGTGTAGCGGCGTTGGAAGGAACTAAAAAAAGACGGACAAGCAATAAATTCGGCAAGCGGAATCGCCGAGCTTGTGCAGGTCGCTATCTATAACGACGCTGTGGAGACGCCTTTTTCAGCGCGAAAATTAGAACGGCCAACCGTTGAACAGATATTTGCGGCAGTAAGGGACGTCAGGCGTTGCTCTCAAATGCCGAGAGCTGGCCCAGTAAGTGCTTCGTCAGTTGTCATTCCATCTAAAATAATGTTGTCCACACGTACGCATGCACGGATTTTGGACAATATGCCAGATCAGCTTAACAGAAGTCGAGGAGGTGGTTATTTCTAAAGTAACCGCTGGTGCTGTTGCCGCATGCCACGACTTTCGCTTCTATCACGGCAGTTACAAGTATTACATCGAGCGCCCGTGAGGCCTGCCAAATATTCAGGAATCTTGTCTTGTCTCGTGTTACCTCTCTGCGTCATCAGCGTCATCACCTTTCTCGGAGGAGACGAAAATCGGAGCGCATGCGGACACCGCCCGCCTCTCTTCACTTGGAAGTGCCCTGAATTCATTGTCACCAATTTCCAAGCCGAGTTACTACACATTTTTGTATCTATAACCAAGACCGGCCGACTACGCCTCCTCAGTGGTAGCACAGATTCCACGGGCGCTGCGCGGAACTCCGGAGGCAGAGGCTGCGCATCGGAAGCATCGCGGCATCCGAAGGGATTAACGGGCGCACAAGATTAGCAAAAAGGTACTGGCAAAACAAGCGCAACAAGAAGAGAATCAATCGGGCTAAACATTCCCGATGTCTTGGCTGGCCCGGCCGAGCCAGCAATAAGATGGGAGCGAACAACCCGAGCAAACGTACACAGCTCGCAATCTTGATGCGCGTCGCGTGGCCTGATCCCGAAGCGTACTCCGCCGAGCAGTCGCCACCGCCCCCCAGACCGCCCAGGCGACTGCAATCAACACTCAGAAGGCCCAATGGCGCGCAACTGGGTACGCGAGCCGGCCGGGCAATCTCTCCCGTGTCGCTTACTCGCTTTTTTGGCTTTAGGTTCGCTTCATCGTCACTCTTCACCGGAGGGAGCGAGAGAGGCTCGAGCGAGACTCCTCGCCGGCCGCCGCCGTCGAATCTGTCCGAGCAGTGAACGGCCGAATTTCGAGCGCGAGGGAAAACCGCCCGTGGCGGAGCCCGCGGGTGGCACCCATGCTCTCACGTGCTTCACGCCATCGCTTCATCGTCGAAGCTGCCCTTACACACGATCCTGTTAGACGGCGGGCCGGCCAGGTTTTGTCGCGCGCCTCCTCCTGCCGTCCGGCGCCTGCCATGTATCAATCAGGCCGAAAGGCTGCGGATTGCGTTCCACTCATCTCGAAAGCGGCGTCAGGAGAAAATGCTACGTGCAGCGACGGCGGTGTTTTCCACCCTTTCTGCGTCCCTTTTCCGGGCAAGCAACGGCGAACACCGATCGAAGTAAGAACGCGCGAACCTGGACGACACGGCGATCGGGCTGCCGTCACCGACGCGGCATCCTCCGCAGCTGACAAGACCGGTCGCTAGCACGCAAGCTTGGCGCGAACCACCGCAGCTTCCATATCGCCCCGTCGATGATACTGCCAATGCCTTCTCCGATGCACCACGGTAGTTTTTGTTGTTCTCTGCCATTTTTCCATCGACGACGTTGTTTTCTTTTTTGTTCCCCGTCTGTCGTCGTTTCCAAGAGCATCGTTGATCGTTGTTCCAGCGCTAGCCTCGCCGTTGACATGCGCGCCGATGTGACCGGACCGTTGTCCCATCTACATTACTCGTCGCCTCGCTACGCCAGCAGCTCCACAACGCATTTCTTGGTCTGTTTTCTGAACGCCAGCCGTCTGTGCGAGTGTCTGTGCGCGTACGTGTGAGTCCTGTGCTTCTTGACCGCGCGTGTGTACGTGCCTGCAGTGCGTGCGTTTGTGCCGCTTTGCGCAGGCGTCGTTTCCCCGAGGAGAAAAGCATATTGGCCCCAGACGAGCCAACCTGCTTCGTAGTCGGGAGGAACCGGAAATGTATGCGTCGCCGGGATTGTCGCGATCGCGTTGGCATCTGCTCACCATCCGTCGCTCGGCTGTGGTCATCTTTTTCACACGTCGCCTTCTTAGTGCCACATTCTCGCGCCCAGCAACGTCGTCTGTCTCGTCACATGGAATGCGCATGCGCGAATGCTGCTATAGTGGCTGCCATCGCCCTTTGTAGCTCCAGCTTCTGTGTCGACCGATGAGTGCGGAGGTTATGCCCCTATGGCCTCCCATCGACACGTGGTTTGCATCTGACATCCGGAATGCGGTGCGACGGATTTTGCAAGCGTCGCCGAGTTTGTTCTATCGTGTCACTTTTGTGCCAGTATTACCAAACGTGAGTGCGTTCAATCGCTCGTGTCAGGATTTGCACATTGCTAATGCTAACGTTGTCATATGAGCGTTACCGGTCTCCCGCAGAGGCGTTCTTGCCTGCAATGCGGTGATAAGGTATAGTACTGCTGTCTTCGTATAATCAGCTCGTCATACGGAGACACAAGCCGATGGGCGTAATACGCGACAAATTGTGACACTGTCATGTATGCCACGAATTGGACAGTGTTCATCATCGCGTTCAGGCTGTCGAACGCAGAAAGTGCGTTGTCTCTTTGTTATATGACTGCTACTTGTCTAACATAATGTGCGTCCACCATCTGCCAGGCGGCGTTGCTTCCGCGACAATGCGACATCGGAAAATCTGGCATCATCAGATCAGCCAGAAACTGATTGGACCTTAGATTTGTTGAACTGTCTACCCAGAGGGAAGAGGTCAAAATAAATTAGTGGTTACATTTCTGACTTGCCTTTGAACTGTAGTACACCAGCCCGCTTGACTTTAACGAAACGAAGTGCTATATAAGAAACGGCCACCATACGTGAATCTGCAGTGCCTCCTGCACAAGCCACCAAACGTGAGATCGCGAGAAAAGAACGCCGCTGCGTGTGCTAAAAGAACTTACGGAACAACGGGGGCATCAGAACGTCTCCCACAAACAACAAATGCTGCCGATTTGGGCGCACGCTTCGGTTTGATCGCATCTCAGCGCGAGTCACATGGCTGCTGCACTGAATACGTCGAGGGACGAACTCTGCCGGAACAGCAGTGCGGGTTCCACGGACCGCAGCCTGCTGACCTCTTCACCGGACTTCCTGTCACCGCCGCCGCACGACTGCCGTCGCTTCCCCCAGTCCCCGCTGCGTCAGGCGAAGACGAGGTCCAAGTCGCTGGCCGCAACTCCCGTGTCTGGCAGGCTGTCCGCTGAAGGAGATGAACAGCCGACAGGGTTCCCCGGATCGCTGTGTCCGCACGGACGCCCTTGCCTCGCCGCTGCCAGCCACGAAGGCAGCGGATGTGTCCACGGGCATCAGACGTCGTTGCGCGCACCGAGGCTTCGTCGAGCCCGCAGCGTGTCAGTGCTGGTGGGCCAGAACGGCCAGGTGTGGACGCAGGCCGGCGACGAGCGGTGTCCCGTGCCGACGGGCCGCCAGCAGACGGCTGTCTCGCTGGCGATGGACGAGCGGGTGATTGCCACCATCACGCAGCACTACTACCCCGAGGGCGCCTGGGGATGGTGGATCTGCCTGTGCGCCTTCCTGGTGCACTTCCTGGTGGGGGGCCTGCAGGGTGGCTACGCGCTGCTCGTCGTCTGCGTTCACAGGCAGTACGGCACGCCCCCCCTGCCTGCAGGTGAGCCGGCTGCAGCCCCCGTTGCCGCACTTAGCGCTAATGGGCTATGCGTGAAGATATGCGGCCCTCCCGTTCCCTGCTCGTTTCGTATTTTACTGTCGGCTGCGGAGTACCCGTATCCAGCAGCGGCGCGTATAAGATGGTTGTAGCTGCCCTAAGTGATTGCCGGTTGTTAGAAACAGATGCATCACGGCGAAAATCATGCGATCGTGCCTGAGCACCTACCAGTTAGCGAAGGGAGAGAGCTGCCCCGCACGAAGCCTTTCGCCTAAAGGCTAGCCCAGGCTACCCTGATGATAACGGACGTGGGAACTTCGTGTAGCGGTGCCATTGTTGATCAATTAGATAGAAACTGGGTGCACAAAATCATAGACATTTGGGCTAGTTAGTAAAGTATTTCGGGAACCTCAGCCGCGGGGGATTGGGGGATTGAATAGGCACGCATAGAAACGACCCTCTATTCTTTTGGTTTGCTTTCTGAACCTGTCTAGCGTGTTAGGCGGATTCAGTGTATTCACGCACAAGACTGATAGAGGCCCACTTGTGAGGTCTATAACCATCGCTGTACTTCACTATAACCTAAATTTAGGTGTGCAGACAGAGTGAAGCAAGAGGAACAAAAAGAATCTGCCAAATCATGAGGATCGGGTTTTTGACGCTCGAGCAGGTCTTGCTTCGCATTTTATAGCTTCTGAGGGGTGGGCAAAAGTGCACCTTGTATGTCGCGTGCTGTACATTTGAACCGTTTTTTCCACGGCATAGCCGTTATTTTGGCTCCACCTAAGCTCCTTCGTGAGGTTTGCAGCGGCTATAAAACTAAACAACGTGACGACCAGAACTAAAATGCGTGCAGAAACGTCGATTAACTTCTAAATTTAGCTTTTACGGTGATCATCTCAAGGATTTTTACTGCTGTCGCTAGAAGAGACCTCTTCGCAGCGAATACACGCGATGCTCCGTGAGAGCAACATGAGCGGACAATATACCTGTCTCCAGTTAAAGATAAGTCGTTCTTTATGGTACATTTTATGAGTACGCATAAACGCGGTAGTACGAAGTACAGCTTTCTTAAGTGCGCGTTTTGAGTGCTGGGGACCCCAGGAAACCGATCGGGATTGCTGTGAATACATCTCGCAGACGACGGAGGTTTTTACTGCGACGTCCACGAATCCGTACCCTGACGACACTGATTATTTAAAATACTTGTTTCCAGAAGTGTAAGTGCCGCTATAAAGAAAGTGGAGACGCGTGTATTTGATATATCCACAAATCGAGGAAAAATAAAAGCCGTAATAATTTTTTAAAGTGTGAGTGGATCGATCTCGGCGTGTTGTGCGAATTTTATAGTTTGTTTTTTTTACAAACCCTTTTGGGCTTTGGGCTCCACGTTTTCAGCGGGTGAAGGAGCGTTTGGGCAGAAGGAGATTTTGGCGGGGTGATTCAAGCTTCCAGATAATTTTTCCGCCTAAATTGATATGCTGCCAGAGGAAGCAGTAAAGCAAATAAGGCCCCGCGTGCCCCCCTCACGAAGTTTTGCTGCTCTATAACCATGGCTTCTAACCAGTGTTTCCGCCAAAGTCTGCACTATTCACCTCAAGAACGCGTGATTTTGTGCCCATAAAAAAGAACAGGGGGAGGTGGGGTGTTTTTTTGCGTAGGTTGTGCTTGAATTTCCAGCTTTCTAAGGCGAAAGCATTATGTGCCGTATTGTGCAAGGTAACGTCATCGTTGCAGCTCTTGTCCAGTACAGAAGATGGTCGCCACCGTAAAGAGGAAGAAAAAAATCAAAGCCCCTTTCTTAAGTGAACGATGGTTGAAACGCGAAGCTTCCTCCTATGCAACCTGAATCAAAATCCGAATTCCACACTGCTTCGACCTTGTCGGAATGACGCAATCGGATAGACGTCGGCTTCATAACGCGGTAGACCTTGGTTGGACGCCGACCCCGGGAAGCGCTTTTTTTAAAGCGAAGCTTTTAACCTCTACCCCCCAAGGGTACTGTCGCGACCGTTGGTGTCAACAGAAAACTCCCGCAAACAAATAAAAGAAGTTGCTGGCACCGCCAGGAATCGAACCTGGGACGAATAGAGAAACGGAGCGAGAGCCCGTTGTCCTTACCGATTGCGCTACGATCCCAAGCGGAGTCGGGGGAGACAGACGGTGCACTAAACGAGCACATGCGCTGGTTTACCCCTTGCGTTCTCGCTAAATGCCACATGATAGCGTCACGCGATCTCTCGCGCCATTGTGCGCTCCGCACACGGCACGTGTAGCGGCCGTGTGTGCGCGTTGAGCATGCGCTAGGAGTTACAAAATTAAAGGAAGCTCACACCAACGCAAAGCATCGCACTTCTCCGCCGTCGGCAGAGACGGAGAAGTGAGATTGTCTAACATCCGGTTTCAGCTTCCTTTCATTTAATAAAAAAGAAGTTTCCACTCATGTGCTTCAGCAATACAACTCAACCAACCCCGTTCTAGGATCATGCATTGATTTGACCTTCGCAAAGAATATCGCTCTGAAGTAATAAAGGGTGTGGTGAAGTGCATTTCACTTGCCTTTGGTTTCACTCTTTGTAGAGCCACGTGTGTGAATTCAAGTGACGTCGCATCGGTATAATCATTGCGGGCGTAGTTTACAGCTTCGCTTTCCAACCACCCTCACAAGGTGGATTGGCGCGCATTTTTTTTCTTGAAGCGCTTGATCTACCTTCGCTTATCATCATCATCGTTTTGTGAAACCCATTCTGCAAAGTTAGCTTTTCTACACTGCGATTTCATGACAGAACGGCCGCCATCAGGGAGGCACAGAAAGCTTCGTCTTGAAAAACACTCGACTTCGTACGAGATTTGAACCAGGTCTCAAAAGTTGAATCCGAGTGAGTTGCCTTCGCGATACTTCAGCACATTGGCGGCGGTGGATCGAGAGAAAACTTAGAGCGTGCCGTGAGAGAGGTGAACGTAATGGCACGTGAGTGGCACGGTTGCAGCACGGCAGCCAAGGAGTAGTGTCACTAGATAAGATACAGAGTACCGTCACTGAGGCACGCGAGTCAGCGACGGTGGCCATTTTGGTGTAAATCAGTGTTGCCAGATTGCCGCTTCTGCATGCGGCTTCACAGCTAACTTTGACGGGGTCATTTGTGAACAACACTGCCGGAGACGCAGCAACATGGGCATCTTCGGACACACTTCTGCAGCTGACATGCTGCGAACTGCGTTATCTTTGATTCGCGTTCGGAACGGCGCCAGTCGCGCGCAGCCGCAGGTCAGGGAGGGCAAGCTGAGACTGTCACAGTTGACCGACAGGAAACGCATAAACAACAAAATGGCGGTGCCCATTAACCGTCGCAGTGTAAACAAATGTCCCGTGATGCGAGCTGACCAATGATCAGGGCGGCGGCACGGAACAATAGGAGAAAAGAGTGCCGATTCTCTGTAACCTTATCTAGTGACACTAGGGAGGACTCTGACTTTCCCTCCAAAGACGAAGAAACGAAAACGAAGAAAGTGACGAGAACGCGATGCAGCAGTGCAGAAGTATTTGATAAGTGTCGCCAGGGGTGATACTTCTGTCTTCTAAGCACGTAAGCAGACTCAAGTGCTCCCAGGAGTTTTTTCGGGTTTATATTCTCTGCACTCACGACGTTAGCGGTACGACACTTTCATTCGTAACTCTCATTTAAGCCACAAAAATTTTGTTTTCAACCACTCGTCAAGTTTACCACAGAAAGGCTTCAGTTGGGTCTATAGTATGGTTGATAATTTGTCTTATGACGTGCGCTTTTCATTCATTACGAATAAGCAAGGATGGTATACTTGAAGAAATAATAGACGAACGCGCATTTTTTCTAGGGTGCGGTCCTATATCACTTGAACAACGTTATGGCTACCAGAATAGCGTCCTATCCATTTTAAGTAATAATTGGCACAAATTTAGTTTGTGGCATTTACAGTCGGCCGCAAAAGCTTGCGGAACACGGAGAAAGGCTAAGGCAGCACATTGCACCACTGCCAGGCCATCTAGCCTGTTATACTATGTGTTGGTGATTCCTCGCCGTAATAATATAATCTCGGCATGAGAACAAAATCATTAAATAATTTTATTTTGTAGTCTCTATACGCTCGCAGCCACACCAAACCTTCGTTATGACGAAATCGCTTTATTTGAATTCTCACTTCTTTCTAAGTTTTCACGAAGTTTTCATGGCAGGCAGGGTAAGGAGAGAAGTTATCGACGCTTTTAACGAAGTCTTGCTTATAACAAAGTCATTTTTGAGTCCCGAGGGCTTCGCTATAACCAGGGTCCGCTGTATATACATAAGTCCTGAAAATGCAACGCAGAGGGAAAGCAGCTGCGCATGCACTTATCAAGGAGTAGCTAGTCTCCTGCTCACTCTTCCCCCTTTCTTTCTCCCGTTTCATTCATGTTCCCCTCACTTAATCCCCGTTTTTATTTCCCTTCCCGGCTTCCTCCCCCTCCCGCAGGTCACGTGATTCGCCAGTGAGTCGCGTGCCTTATGCCTTGCCCGACCTTTGGAAGAACAAGCGACGGAGGCTGCGTATATTGAAGTCCATTTAGCTTGCGTAAGCACATGCGGTGCTTTCCAGCATTTTCCAGCGTTGGCCAGTTACATAGCTTCATATTTCTTTGGTGCACGAATGCATCTCCATTACATTCAACCCTACGTTGCACTAACTGTGCAGCAAATACTAAGGAATTTAGTCTAGCCGCTTTTATAAGTAAACGGTGTGCTGTTCTACTTTCCCGAACACTTCGCCCTGAAAAAGCGCAAACGTCTTCCTTCTCCATTTAACAACAGGTATACCGTTTTTATAGTGTGCATGACAGCAACTACCTCCCAAATTCACCCTCATGACAGAACGTGATAAAAGAAGAAATTTGACAATGAGTCATCCCTGCTAGAGCAAGAAAAGTCGTTCTCCAGACGGTGAAATAGAAAAAGAGATAAAGGAGCCTGCCGCGTCAGTGGTGTTGATCCTTCGCACTGCGTGACGTAACTAGGTAATGTCTCCTGCTCGCGCCTCAGACGGCACAGATCGCTCCGCTTATTATCGCTCTGCGAGCTCCCAGGGGTGGTCCTCACCTAATAGCACTGCACAGTGCGGCGGCGACCTATTATTTACACTCTCCTCGTATTGGCACGCAAAGCACGGCCTCCGAGCGACTAATTGAGGGCTAGGCGTGACGCGTTCCTTGCGATCGCTGACGGATGCGTACGCCCAAGCTGCAATCGGAGAACTGGCTCGTTGCGGTCACACCGCTCTGGGTGGCTTTCCAGCGTCTTGACGTTGAGCTGAGCTTGAGTGAACGAGACTTTGAGAAGAAAAGCGATTGCGACCGTTCGGGTCACTGCGGTCACGAGCATGGCCAGGCTCCTCAATGTGTGATATTTTATGCCTACGCTGGTGTCTGTGAGGGAATAGGGGTGAATGGAGATTATCTACACTCTAAAGCAATCCCGTGGTTCATCTTCATCACAGTGCACTCGAGTGTCGAATGCATGCCGCCAGCAAAAAAAAATTCGTGAATTACATGAACGTGCGTTAATTTTGACTTAAAAATACGAATACGCCTGAGCACTCCTTATGATATAGGGATTGCGAAAGCATAAGTGTCCAGTTGTAGAACGCGCACGTATCCTCGCATTATTATAATATTTTATCTCCCGTGCTTTTTTCTTCTTTCGGTTACTGTTACTCAGCGCACAACACATTCGCATGGCCAAGCAAAGATGGAATTTAGTGCTAACAAACTTTTCTGCTCGCCTAATCGTTATTGGGTAGTTAGTATGCTCGTGTGATATTGCGCTATGCGGCAGGTCGCACCCTCTGCGTTTCACTCAGCAGCTGTGCATAGGCCCTTGAACGTCGCTGAGCGTGCAAAGTAGGATCGCGCGTACACGTCCCCTTCCCGTGCACGCATAAAGGCGTGACCAGCCGGTGATGTGACCGTGCCTGGACGGGGGAAGACACCGGCTAAAACGTCACTGCAGGAACCCTTAAGAACGACAGCAACACTGAGCCTTTCCGCAGCCTGCCATCTTTTGTGTGCCGTCCGTGGGTAATGTATTTTGAAGCGAACCTTGAATTAACTAACTCGTGTCGCCGTCGGTGTTGGCAATGTTCGACTAAACGCTCCTCCTCCTCATGCCACTTCCTCTTCCTCCTCACCCGCAGCTGGCGGCCGCTCCCACAAGGGGCGCGCCGGGTCACGACATACTCACAGGCGCTTTGTCCCTCCGGAGAAAGGAAAGGACAGTTAGCTCGCTTCCGCGCGTTACTGGCTGCGCGCATGGCACAGCCAGTGCAAGGCCGGCTGCGCCATGGGTAGGTTCGGGCTTGCTCCGCTCCGCCGAAGGGCGGGCAGTCCTGCAGGAACAATAACGGGAGCGGGCCCGTGAACGTGAGCGTACTAGGCGAGCTAATCTCGAGTTTCGGCTATTAGAAAAAAAATCCCGGGCCATCTCCACTAACTTGAAACCTGGGGAAGGGCGACGCATGCAGTGTATTACTGTATTCTTGGCGCCTTGGCGTTTTTGCCAACAGAGGTGAAACCGCTGGGGGGTAGAGGGATACAGCTTTGCTGTAAAAGTCTCTTGTCTTTGAAAGCACGAAGCTTTCTAGCGCGAGGCGTACACGAGTGTCCCGGTGTTTTTTTAGTACGCGTTACGAAGCGCTCCAGCACGAGGCGTAAACGAGTTTTCCGGTGTTTTAGAACCGGGACTACATGCGACGATGATTACGACGACGACATTAGACGCCGACAGCCCAAGCCCCTAAGGGGCTTCGCCCCTAATCCAGGCGAAATGACAACGGCGGGCCGCTGAAGGGGTTCGGGCGAGCAGAAGCCAAACGACGACGGCAAGCCAATACGGATGCGTAGCGACGGTCGCCGATGGACAAGGTCAACGCCGGGCCGATCCAGCGGTTGGACAGGCTCTTCGCTCAAACCACCATGTCTCTTTAATGTGTCCTAACTGTACAAGGTTAGCGTGCACCCCTGTTCCCGATAGAGGAGGGTTTGGTAAATTTTCTTGTAACATACGGCGTCGATATTTTGTGTGCCATGGGCGAGGATTCTCGACCAACATAGTTAACTAGTGCTTTCGCTCTAAAACTGGATCTGCGCTTTGGCAGTATGCAATCCGGATCCTCTTACTGCATTGCGTGATGCCACAACGCGGACCGAACGTTCGAGCCAAATCGCAGCCTCCACGCCGTGATTCTCTGAAATGTTATTGTTGGCTGCATGTGCGTTAAGTAGTATCTAAATCACGGGACTGCCTTAAAGGGTCCCACCAACACTTTTTATCGTTTTTTAATCATAAATGCTTTCATAGTCAACAAACATATCCAGCACTTCGAAGAGGAGGTCGCAAAGTATACCTCAGCCAAAAATTACTGCTTTATGCCAATCAGATAATTTAGAAACTTGCTCAAGAAAATTTGCTCTTTCTTGGTCTTGGCGTTCTTTGAACGCTCGGATTACATCATCAGGCCTACAGCGGTGCAGCGGTATACAGGGTGATCAAAATTAAGTCGACAGGTTTTTTTTAAAAATTGGGCGCTTAGGTTTACGTGAAGACCACCTCTACAGCTAGGTTATGCGCAAGGGGACACATAATTAGGTGGTAATAATTGATGTCCGTGGCTTAATTAACTAAAATTTATTAATTACTTTAGTGGTTGCAGTAAGCTGGCATGTTTGTATTGAAAAGCTAGGCGCAATCGTCTTTCTACGTAGTTTCATTTGGCAGAATTCTTCTAGCGCATCTGTATTCCGAGATATAGAACTGCGAAGTTTAATTGCCGTTCGCATGATTACTCATGATAGACAGTGAAGACCGGCCCAAAGCTCTTCCCTGTTGTGACGTGCATGCTGTGTACGGTGTTTAGTTTAACAACGGCGTGGAGGCATAGGAAAAAGTGATAGCTGGCACTTCTTCAGTCTTGGCTGGCATTATCGCAATCTGATGTACTTGAAGCTGATATCGAAGCACAGAACATAAGGGAGGATCTTTGGGCCTGTCTTCGCTGTCTAGAATGCGTAATCACGCAAACGGCAACTAAACTTCGCAGTTCTATATCTCGGAATACAGATGCGCTAGAAGGATTCTGTCAAAAGACACTGCGTAGAACCACGATTGCGTCTAGCTTTTCAATACAAACATGCCTGCTTACTTCAGCCACTAGAAAGGTAATTATTCAATTTTAGTTAATTAAGCCACCGACATCAATAATTACGACCTAATTATGTGTGCCCCTAGCTGGGCGCATAACCTCACTGTAGAGGTGGTCTTCGCGTAAATGTAAGCGCCTTATTAAAAAAAAATCTGTCGATTTAATTTTGATCACCCTGTATATTGGCAGGCTTTCTTTCAGTTGCAGTAATAAACGCATCCCAGAGCCACTTAAAAAAAAAAAGCTACAAAATCAAAGCAGAAATGGAAGGTAGATCTCCTGCGACTCGCCAATCGCGCAGTGCCGCTCCATTCTGGCGATCACTATAGCTTTCACAATGCCTCCTGACGCGAAGGAAAGAGCGAAAGCGTTTATCGGAAGTGTTGTAGCGTCCCTTTAAAGTGTACTGTGAGGACTCATGTGCTGTGTTCCATCCAGTAAGAGGTTAACGCTGAAGAACGATACGGAATTGGCCGTCAGAATCTGGTGGCATGACTTTGATGATTGCTAATCTCGTCCCACAGGGCCAACAAGCGTAGGTCTCTGTGACTGTACAAAAAGCACGCTGTTTTGATGTCGCAAAGCAAACACCCAAGAAAAAAAAGTGCAAAAGTTGGGAGAACGCGAATGCGTAAAAATCTTCACGCCACTTGTATGCATTGTGAGCATTTTGCAGCGAAGCTGTATGTGGCGTAGCGCCCCCTTCCGTCGTCCACTCAAATCCCCGGGCTCCTAAAACAGTCACTCAATGCTTTGGAGGACTCTGGTAAAACTGCACCTCAACTTCATCGTATGGGATAAATTTCATAAAACCTAAAAGAAGGGTCCTAGGGCTTTCGTATTTTGATACGACAGCTTTTCTGGCCCCGGCAATTCATTCCCCTGGAAGTATGTCTTCCCAGTGTGTGTGTTTGTGTGTGTGGTGTGTGTGTGTGTGTGTGTGTGTGTGTGTGCGCGTGCGCGTGCGCGTGCGCGTGCGCGTGCGCGTGTGCGCGTGCGCGCGTGCGTGCGCGCGTGCGTGCGCGCGTGCGTGCGTGCGTGCGTGTGCGTGTGCGTGTGCGTGTGCGTGTGCGTGTGCGTGTGCGTGTGCGTGTGTGTGTGTGTGTGTGTGTGTGTGTCGTACTATAGAAAGAAAGGAAGGTCCACCAGCAGGCGTTAAATTGTCTCGCCTATGGGCGGACACCGGGACGCCTGCTGGTGTAGGGGAGGTGGGATAGGGAGAAAAGAGTACATAGGATCAGGGGGATAGGGTAGAGGGCTTACATAAATCATATGTAAAACAGAGGAAAGATTAAGAAGGAACATATATACAACGTATAGGTGAAAAAAAGAAAACGAGGAGTTAAAAAAATAGAGCAAAGGACAAATACATATAAACACCAGACATACATAAACATCAAGGTACAGGACGCAATGGTGTAGCAGAAAAGACACCTGCACGCACACGCATCGCCTGCGTTGCGTCGGTGCGTTAAACCCCACAATCAATCAATCAATCAATCAATCAATCAATCAATCAATCAATCAATCAATCAATCAATCAATCAATCAAATCATCAATCAATCAATCAATCAATCAATCAATCAATCAATCAATCAATCAATCAATCAATCAATCAATCAATCAATCAATCAATCAATCAATCAATCAATCAATCAATCAATCAAAACTGTATCACACCATCAGGGTGCGAAAACAAAATCATAAAGAATAAAGAAAGGTACTAAGGCAGTTATATTAAGATAAGGAAATATTAGATAAGATTTATTTAGCTCATAAATGCAGAGCAACATAGTCGCGAGCAAGCCTAAGCCTTCAGTAGGCATGCGTGGCGACGACCTGCAGCAACGATTGTTTCACAGACTGATTGTGTGCAACGGAAAGTTATAACATCAGAGAAAATGCAAAAAAAAGAAGACCGGGGGAATTTTTAGTGTAAATACAAATACAAAACACAGGAAAGCAAAAAAAAGAACAACAAAAAAAAAACCAAAGATGCAACGAAATGAAACTTGCTCAGCACTTCAGCTCAGCCGGCCACAAAAGAAAGTGTGAGAACTATCAGCTTACCTCGCGAAGTTATCAAAAGCAGGTAATCTAAAAGCTCATTAAAATATGCTCGGACATACCATGATCGAATGGCGCTCCCGTACTGTGTTTGAATTTTTGGTATCACAGAACGAGACACATGTCTTGTAAATATTTCGTCTTACAAGCCTTGTAATCACTTTTCCAGGAATATTTCAAAATGACAGATTGTTTAAATACGCTGTTAAAACCACGCAAACATGCTGATTTATAGACACTGATTGATTCATCTCGAGTAACATTATAAAGAACACTTTTGCAATATCTTTCAGGATTCTATTTTGATGTCGGGCGGCTGGTATTGCCCATGACAAAGTGTCTTTCTGGTGAGCACTTGACTGTAGCGGTGAAGCCAACTTTAAGGAAATTGGTGTAAGCTTAGTTTTTGTAAGCTGTCTTTTCCACATTGTGTGTTGCGCAGTGACGTTACAGAGCGAGGCACAATTGAGCATTGGCTATCTACGGAGCTAGTACAATTACTAAAAACGGCGTGCACTCTTGTGTTATCAAAAATACCCCGAAACAGATTACCGTATTCTTGCTATTCTAGGCACCCCTCAATTTTAAGCACCCTCCCCTACTTTCGGAAAAAAATCAAAACAAAATTTCCATGCGAATCTAAGCAGAACACATGATGACGACGACGATGATGGTGAAGATTAAAAAAAAAACGTTTTCTGTGGTCGGAATCGTACCTGGGTCCCTCGAGTGATGAAGCCGACGACTATCGGTCTGCGCCATCATCGAATTCTGGTCGCTCAGCATTTCCTTTGGCTTCGTTGCGCGGGCGTTGGATTTGGAATTTGGCTGAGTGAAATACTACAAAGCAATAAACTGCAAGTCCGCCTCTTTATTCAAACACCACACACTACACCTTTAGCGTAATGTCTCTTCAAACAAAGATCAAATCCCCTGTGTCTAACGACGACGATTGGGGTGCTCAAATTTCTTCCGAGGGACTCGTTTGCTGTCGTCTGAGTTTGGGATTTGACATACAAGCAGTGGGCTGTTTGATCGCTTGTACTTTGACTGCAGCTGCTTTGACTTTGGCACTTCTCCATTTGATTTTTTTCCGCAAGAAAGCTTCGCGTTTCAACAATCGTCGTCGTTAGATGGAGGGGATCATATTTTTTTCACCATCTCTAATTTCGTGTTTTGGTATGTGTTTTCAGGTTTCTTTAACATTTCGTAATCATGTTAGGGCGGTGTATGAGACTGACGTTTCTTTATTTTGTTCGTTCATTTTTATTATTTTTAATTTCTTTATTTGGTATTTTGTAGTTTTCTTTTCTACCACTGATTCCCTCCATTTACATTGATATAACGACTAATGTGGGCCACCTAAGGTTGTACTCACTCACGGTAGCAGCAGTCGTGTTGAGCCAAGCGACATGAAAAGGGATACAGATAGCGTGGCCATCCATATGCCCATTTCAGTAGCAGTCTCAAGAAGCTTGCCCAAACTTACAAGCCGCCTTTTCGTGCTTCTAAACATCGCTAGTAACTTACATATCACGGGTTGTATTGCGGAAAGAAGGCGTAAGGACGAAGATTGAAAGCCGGAAATGATTGCTGGCGTGTGTGTCACGTCTTCCTTTTGTCTGTGCCCCACTAAGCTTTCTGTTCTTTTGATCATGTCTAACCAACCTGCCCAAAGAGCCAGTTCATGCACGCTTTCGGCCGCAGACATGAGCCAAGCGAAAAGGCTGCTTCGTTTCATTCTCTATCGCCACCCCAGAAGGAAGGTCATGACGTGGACTTGTTGAATGCTTGCAACGCCTGCTGGGGATCACGCGTGCGCAGAGAATTCGTCCGCGAATGGGTCCATCGACGAGGAGGGAGAAGTTAGGTGGGGTGCACGACGATCCGGGTGCACGTCTTCTTTTGCACCCTTCGGCAGCGTCTTCTTCTGCGTGCCCTACACTTCTTCTTGCGCCCATTGCCGACACTCACGGCGTTGGCTGCCGGCACTGCGCCCCACGTCTGCCTGGGGTAACTCCTCGCCAGGACCAACACGCCCGCGTAATTACCATTATAATTGGGTTTCGCTGCCGGCAGATTAATGGCGTGGTACGATTCCGCTGAAACTATCTACTCGTGGATCTGCACTCGCTAACGCTCCTGCTTACGCTGCCCGGTCCGTCCCACCTCTACCATTGCCCCTCTCTGGCGGGCTCGTTTCTTTGGCCGCTCGGAGCGTATCTTCCTTTCGATTCGCACTCGCCGACAGGGCGCTTCACAAGGACCGGCGAATACGTTCCCAACGCCGACTCATTGCTGTCCGTTTCCACGTGTCTTGAACACGGGGCGAACACAGTGCAGTACACCCCCTCTGCTTTCCGTTCAAACAAAAAAAGGAACCCAAGAAGCAATATTAGTACAAAAAGCAGACACGCCTTAAATCTTGTGTTAGAATGGAAATTTATTGCCGCGATATTAGCCACCACCCGTTTACGCGTTAATGATGCCTTCTATGCAGGGTGTCGAACCGGAACCGAACCGAAACCGAAACCGGAACCGAACCGGTATTTTTTCCGGAACTGAACCCGAACCCGAACCGTTATTTTTTGAGCACGCTGAACCCGAACCGGAACTGAACCGGAAAAAAAAATAACGGTTACCGGTTCATGCCGAAACGGTTCGACCCTCTGTTGTTGATATTGCACAGTCAATGCAATTCAGGCCTTTTGATTTTTTTCTTTCACGTACCATCAACTTCGTACTTGCTCGCGCACTTTCCCCTCCAGACAATTGAACACTATCACGCTCTATGTAACAACAGGGGAAATGAATGAGCACCAATGTAGCAATGGTCTGTTGCTGCTGGAGGCGCGAGCGTGTGCAAGCTGACCAAACGAAATGTCATTCTCGGCAGCTTGCAGGGGATATAAAATGACTACTTGCCCTTCCCTAGCTGCGACTTCATTGGAGCATCAGGCTGCAGGAGTGCTCCACTGCGCAACAGCGAAAGCTCACACCCGATGTGTGCAAACTTTTTGCATTTCATAATTTGTTTAAAAGGTCCGACACCTGCAAATTATTAATACTTGACAAGTGTGACCGCAGGAGCTGCTCAGTGGCTAAGCCGTTTGCTAAGCCGTTTGCCCAACTCGCTACATTGCTTCTACTGCTACTCGTTCCGGAGGGGAGTACTGCTGTGGAGGAATTAAGAGCGTCTACCCAAAAAGTCCCATCTCATGCTCCACGTGCCAAATTTCCCTTTCATTTTGTAACCGCATTATCTGTTATAAGATTCCGCAATGTAGCATACGGAACGATGGTAGGGGTTCAGGCGGTACGATGACATACTGATTGTAATGCACACTTTCGGTATCGCAAAAGGAATTCAGTGGTCAGAGCAATAATGCAGTGACTGAGCATTAACTAAAGCTTACTTTTAACAAAAGTGTGGCTAACACATTCGATAAGGTGACAGCTAACAAATTATTCAGGGTGACCAAATATTCTAATTCATTGGTAGTATTTATGTGCCTGTTGTAGGATTTTTCTGTTTTGTTACAAATATAAAAAATGTGCGCCATTGGTATTAAGCACTGGTATTTGAACACGCCAGTACGCAGGACTAAATTTAAGGCTTCAAGGTTAGCGTGATGGGCGATTGCATAGCGACAATTGCGATTTCAACAAAAAAGGAAAGGACAGAAAATATATCCCACCGTCATATCTCTTGGCGTTGGCTTTATGAATAGTTGCTAGGACAACATAAAGACTGAGCGATAAAGAAGGTGGTAAATCCTCGCCACTTCATGTGTTTTTCTAATATCTCCTAATTGTTTAAAGTTTCCTTTGCAATTGCGCCACTGCCCTTGGGGAGCAGCAGCATTTTGAATGTTAGTTTGTGTTTTGATTTGACGGTCGTTTTAAACTAGTAAATGTTTTTTTTCTAATTTCAGTGTTAATTCAACTCATCGAACCGGTTCGCGAACCGGTTCAAGCTCCCGAACCGGTTCGCGAACCGGTTCGGTACGTGATTTTGTCGAACCGGAACTGAACCGGAACGAAATTATTTCACCCGAACCCGAACCGTAACCGAACCGGTATTTTTTCGGTTCGACACCCTGCTTCTATGACTGATTAAGGCGGACTCCTGGGCAAGTCGGTATTGCATCATAGACGTGTAAAGCGCCAAAAATTGGACTAAGGACGAAGAAGGACAACATGAAAAAGCGCTAGTTTCAACTAAAATTTATTGGTAAATGCCCTTAAATATATACACTAACCGTGCGCACATCAGAAAAAAAAAAAAAATTAGACGCTACAGCGTATATAACCATATTTGGTGTGATCACATCAAATATTTTGCGACACAGTTCGTGCCCTTACGAACAGATAGCAATAGGCAACAGCCAGAACTTGCGACTTACAAAAAAAAAAAAAAAGGAAATTAAAGACAGAGGAAGCAAGGTGCGGTCATTTGGAGTTACTCAGCGGCAAGATACCCAATTTTTTTTAGACGATAAACCTAAAGACAGCATACGTATGCAAGCGCCACCAAGGCGAGCCATTTCAAATGCCTTAGTAATTTCTCTTGCGAGCAGGTTTTCACTACGGTGTTGTTAAAGTCAGTAGGGCATTTTCATTTCGGAAACGTGCGCTGAGCTTCCCAGTGTGCCCCCTCTTCCCGTCCCGTTCATGCTCGCGCAAGCGCACGTTCAAGTACCGCGATTAATGAACTCATACCTCTAGCGAAATTTAACCCAGGACGAAGAAGGAAAAGGCGAAACACACGCAAGTGTTTCGTCTTTTCCTTCTTCGTCCTGTGTTAAAGTTCGCTAGAAGTATAAGTTAATTAGTCAGTAACCAACTCGCCCAACTCTCCGCTTTAAGTATCGCGATGTCTGTTCTAAGTGTTTTTGACCGCAGGGATAACGCACACCACATGTTCGGCGCACGCAACGAACTTGTTCTTGTGGTTGATGCTGCTGCTCTTTTTCCGGTTTTGCACAGGGCAAGTTGTTTCGCAAAGGTTTGAGAGCTTTTGGGAGCGGAAAATGCCATTTTCACGTTGGTGCACTCACCGTTCTGATTAAGTCTGTAAGGCAAGTGGTGCATACGTATGAAACAACGGCGATTTGTCCTGTGGGTTTCTCCTTCGCGCTCATTTCTCAGCGAACGCTTCACGTCGCCCAGGTGCTTGTTCGACACAGAAGTAAGTTGCCGCGGATACCCGGCCTTGCATAATTGGTCTATTCGCGCCCGAAGACTATGCGCGCATATGTGAAGGCAAGACTTGCTTAGAACGTTTTTCATTCACAGGTTGGCGATGACACGTTTCACAAGGTTCGGGTGGTCCAAAGAGTGATACAGTAAGGGCTTCATTGCTCGAGGCCCGTATTATAAGGAGATGTGTGTGGAAAAAAAATTAAGGTGGAGATCAAAGAAACTGAGGCTTTTGTATTCCGGAATCTCATGTGGGATGACAAGAGGCTTTAAACATGCTGAAAACACTTGTAGCATTGTTGACACTGTTGTGTTGACATCGCCATTACCGTCAAGAAGAACGAGGAAACTGTTTACGTAACATGCAACGATGCTTCCTTACGAGTGCTCTCGTAGGAGTGCAGTATGATGTGCTGCCAGCCCCCAACTATGGAACACTCCGTATGCTCGCAGAGAGCATTGTCCTGCTGATAGTTCAAATTGTTGCCGGCGGATGACAGCACAACGCGTACGCCCTCCATCATCACAGGGGTCTAATTAGAGGATACGTCTTGGAGGGTACTTTCGCAGCTCCACGTATTGCAGAAATTTCCCCATAGCTACTCATTCCACACAGAAACACTATCTAAAATGCGCATCGAAGTCGCGCATTGTGCGTACAATGCTCCAAAGAACAAAAAATAAGTGATCTTGAACCTAAGTGAGCATCAAACGCGAGCGACTTCATAGGAATTCGCACTTCGAGAAGTACAGCCGTTCGGCTGCTGGTGGCAGAGAGATGAAAGTACGGTGAAAGGGAAGGATGTTCTGTTTGTTGACGTTACTCTGGCTTCTCCCGATAAGAGCCCGGAAGAGTTCCGGCACCTCGAGGGGGGATAAGCAGCTTTTCCTGGCAGGCGGCGGCACCGCATGAAGCAGCTCCACGTGGGGCAGCAAAGATCGAAGCGAGCAGTGCAGTCACCTCCTTATGTCGCATGCCAGTCCAGCTCTGGCAGTTAAGCGCTGTGCCAGCTTTCTTGTTAGAGCTAACCGAAGCCCGCCCAGCTTGTCTTATACCGTCTGCCATAATGCCATATCAAAGCTGGTTGGGCTAGATTTCGCCTTCATGTGCCGACTAGACAACTGGCACATGAAGCGCGAACTATAATGCATGGCTACAGATTCAATTAAGGCTGTCCGAGGTTCTTTACTCTGTGGTCGTAACTCGAACGGAGATTTTTTCTTGTCTCTGTGTAGTAAAAACAAACAACAGCGTGCATTCCGTAGAATCTAACTCGAGATGTCGTTACGAGCGGAAATACAGGTTAGCCAAATATAAAATGGTCGCGTATCTGCTCCTTTCATTGCAAATGTCGACGAAAGATGATAGTCGACTGGCGCCCCTCCAAAGTAAATGCTTCAGTTCTCTTTCCCGTTCACCTCTGATGCTGTTCCTCTCCCGTCTCGTTCCTCCTAAAATAACACGCTAGAGGTTTGCTCAAGTCAATTTAAACTTGCCTCGTTCCACTGCTCCAAGCCGGGTGCCTGCCGTGCGGCCGAGACGCGCCTGAATCGAGGCACCCTACTACAACGTTTATAGAACTGCGTTGCCCTACTCCACGAGCGTTACAAGCGGAACGTGGAACCTATCAAGTGGAACCTTTCGTTGCTGTTGCCGTATGAGTTCTTAAATGCTGCCCGGAGCGCGGGCAACAGCAGGCGACAGTTTTCAGCAGTTGATGTAGTATTTCATTTGCTATCGCAAAAACCAAGCACCCCTAAAAATGTTAATAAAGGAATACAGCAAAAATCACTTATGTACTGATTTTCTGCCTCGTATTTGCGTAATATTTTGTTCTTGTTCCACTATGCTGACAAGTATGAATATTGTCACAGGACTTAGACGTTTAGATTTGGGTGTGAGTATATAACACTATTGCGCAGCTTCTGTTTCACTTTGGCCGGGTGGCTGAATCGAGTCACGGAAAGGCGCGGCTTTGCGGCTCTCAGAGCGCGGCCGCAAAAGTACGTGTTTCCAATGCTTCGGAAAATGCGCTCGCGTCTATTCGATCACTTGGAGGCTGAGCTCGCCGCGCTGGGGGAAGAGCAGTTCATTCAGCGGTGGTCCACAAGGTTTATCTGTGTGGTAAACAAACAAATAGAAGTGTCTATTCTACCTTATTGACTGTTGTACCTCGACGTGTTGTCGTATACTTTCGAGGATGTGATCTACAGTGATCTTTCAGAGTACTTGTGCTTCTAATAGTGTGAGCACTAGTGAACTGTGGAGAACTGTGGAGTGAACTGTGTGTGTAGTGAGGGGTGTAGTGAGTGAAGTGATACATGTAGTGTGTATGGTTTAGGCGACCCGTGTAGTATTGAGCACAGCGGGTCTTTGTATCGGCTATTAATAAATTTTCTTGAAGACAGACAGACAGACAGACAGACAGACAGACAGACAGACAGACAGACAGACAGACAGACAGACAGACAGACAGACAGACAGACAGACAGACAGACAGACAGACAGACAGACAGACCAAAATGTCTGAGTTTAAGTAGCCCACGAAAGACTCTCGTCTTTAATGCACGCCATGTGCGCGAAACAAACCACGTTCGTTTTTAATTTGCGATTGAGCATACTTCCCAGCCATTTAGCTTAATGAAACTTGCAAGGACTCCAGCTTTATTCCAGCGAACAAACGTGCGGCTGTCTGCTGTCCTTCTGCGTAGTAGGCATCTTACTGTCTTTGTAGCACACAACCCAATCCGCTCGGCCAGTGAAGACATCAGACAGGTCACATTCTTCGTCTTCCTTCGTATTGGTCTGAGTTCGCGCTGGTTTTATCCAAGAAGGTCGCATTCGTCTGTTGGACGTCCACGTGTAATCCTCCTGCCAGCACACCGGACATGTCATCAGTGAGGGCATGAAACCTATATCTCCCCGTGCACGCCCCCTTCCTACCTCAACTCCCCGCACGTGCAGGCAAAAACTGGCAACTGATTATGTGGGCGTGCTTAAACGTGAAAGACACCGGCAAATAACAGTTGCGAAAGAGGGATCGGCGGTGGCGAAAAGAAACGCCGCAGCGGCGCCTAGTACAGCCGCTTCACCGGAATAAAAACTGGGGGGAGGGGGTTAGACATATGCTAAAATTCAATATTAGCGTGCGCTGCATACTCGCACTACGGACAAGGACAGTGAAAAAAAGACAAACCATATGATGCACCATCGTATGGTTTTTTGTCATTGTCCATGTCCCTCGTCCAAGTATGCAGCGCACGCTAATATTGAACTCTAAACTACATCAACTAGCCCCTAAACAAGCCTTCGTTACTTGGGTTTTTCAGCTATTCGCTTCTTCAACTTCTTGTGGAGCGGCTGCTTCCAGCTCTACGTAACGCTTTTTCTAGCCTCCCGAATGTCGCATAAAGGAGGGTCGATTGCAAGGGTTTCGTCAGTTGTTTTTATGCCCTTCATATGTTTCCTGACATATCTGAGGAGTTTGTTTTGTGCATGCTTCGTAGTGATTGCTTTGTTCAGCCTCTCTCTATACTCCCTTCTTTACTTGATTTTGTTCCAGTGCGTTTGCTTGGAATCCCCTCGTTGTCTTTTGATTTTGGTGCATTCTGTGATTAATGGCCGCGGTCAAGATTTTCTCCGCTGTTCTCCCATTGTGCCTTCTTATCATTGTTCGACAGAGAGAGGTCTAGGAATGTGTTTCTGCTGACGCTGTTTGCAAACGTAGTCGGCTTGGTTGGGTATGTAAGTGCGGCGGTGACGCTTTCCGCGCTTATTGGGTTAGCCAGTCGGCTTTCCTTGGGATTTTTGTAGTTGCAGCCACACATCTGCTTTGCCGAGTTGGAATCTCCTACGAACAGGGTAGCTGTACTTGCTTCGTCACCTGCTTGCTTGAAATGTCAATTTGCATCCTTGCTCGTCGTTGTGCTATATACATTCAAAATAAATGTTTTTGCTGCTCTTGCTCACTGGTATGATTTCCGCGAATGAATAATCAACGCCGTCGTCCTCAAGATCGTGCTTAAACGGAATGCATTCTTTACAAACCATTATGCATAAACCATTGTCCTTCTGGTGTCTCTTGTATCCCGTAATCTTGGCGGTAGTGTTTGCCTCCTGTATTGATAATGTTTCCGGCTTCCCCGGGGTAGCCTCTGTGAACGCATAGTATTGCTTGTTTTTTCTTGAAACTTCTGCATTTCCATTGCCACACTGCTAGTTTCCTCCCTCTTCTGTTTACGTTATCCTTATCCATCGGGAACTCCTGTTTCGTAATCTTGAGACAGATCTTGAGACAGATCTTCGTAGTCTTGAGACAAGATTTGTAATCTTGAGACAAATGAGACAGATGCCGATCTTCTTGAAGGCCTGAGAAGTCAAGGTGTGACGGCAGTCAAGCGCATCACCATTAGAAGAGACGATGAGACAGTACCAACTAAACATATCATCTTGACTTTTGACCGTTCCACTCTTCCTGACCACATCAATGCCGGTTCTATTCGGTGCTCTGTCCGAGTGTACATCCAGAATCCGCGGCGCTGTTTCAAGTGCCAGCGGTTCGGGCATGGTACTAACTCGTGTCGGGGCCAAATAACCTGTGCCAAGTGCGCCCAACATGACCATACCACGGATAATTGTAGTTCACAACAACTCCTGTGCATTAACTGTCAGGGCCCACACGCGGCGTACTCTAGAAAATGCGAGGTTTCAACTTGAGAAGAAAATAATAAACATCAAGGTCACAGAAAACATAACCTTCCCAAGGGCGCGAAAGAGGTTCGCCTCTTTCCCCCTGGGGAGGTACGCCGACGCAGCTCTCACCGGGGGGCGGAGCGGCGTCTGGTTTCGGCGGGGACCCAGTACCGCGAGTCGGACTTGGTCCGCCCCCGCCCCCCCCCCCCCCCCAGGGTTGCCCCCCAGCGGCAGCCCAACCAGCCTCTGCACCGCTCGCTCACCCAGCAGCGGCTGTGGTGGCAACAACGTCTGTTGGGGATGCCGCTGCATCCACTGCTTCCTCTCCACCGGCCCAAAGCACACGCAAGGGCACGGAGGAGATGGAGGCAGTCGCAGCGACCCCCTCCCCCGCCTCACTGCCTGTGCCATCTGTGGTGCTCCCCACGCCTTCGGCACTGGCAGCGCAGGCAAAGAACACCCGAAAGGGTACCACGTCAAGGGGGCCCAGTCCGCTGGGCACCCCCTTGCCTTCAGATGACGACATGGACGTCGAGCCCTTCCGGCTTTCATCGCACGAAAGGAACGGGCTGCGACGTCTAGGTCAGTAGACAAGTCGAAAAAAACCCCCCCCCCCCCCCCCAAGAGTCCAAGCCCCGAAAGACCCTACATAAATAATCACACTCCAGTAGCTCTGAACACATAATAATGGGAAGAGAAAATATTGTTCAATGGAACTGCAGAGGCCTTCTGAATAATCTTGACGATGTGTGTGAGATTCTGCATGCTAATCAGCCAAGTTTAATGTGTGTCCAGGAAACACATCTGAATTCCAAACACACAAATTTCTTGAATAGTTACCTGGTATACAGGAAAGCCAGGGATGGCTGCACACACTCTTCTGGCGGTGTGGCCATTATTGCCCGCAAATCCTTAGCATGCCACCCTGTCACCTTGAACACCGTCCTTGAGGCTGTAGCCGTCCGCACAATAATATTTCATAGGTTGATAACGGTATGCTCCATCTACATCTCTCCTGATCTTGCACTTCTGAGCTCTGACTTTGAGGCGCTGGTCGACCAGCTTCCTGAACCATACATCCTAACAGGCGACTTCAATGCACACAATTCTCTTTGGGGCTCTTCTCGCACGGATGCCCGAGGTCGCCTGATAGAGAAGTTTTTAACATCCTCTGGAGCATGCCTTTTCAACAAGGAACAGCCTACATACCGTAACATAGGACACAATACATACTCAAATCTTGACTTGGCTATTGGTTCGGCAATTCTCTTTCCATGTCTTGAGTGGGGTGTGGGCACTGACCCATATGGCAGTGACACTTCCCCACTTCACTAACATATATAGGTAAAGGCCTGAGCAGTTCATCTTCCCATAATAGGTTCAATGAAGCACGAGCTAACTGGAACACATTTACAGAGACATCAAAACTACACCACACATCCATAGGACACCTACACGTTGAAGAAGCTACCCAACTCCTCACGGCGCACATCCTCGACGCCGCCGAAAGGTCCATTCCCCACGCCTCTGGTGCCCCGTGCAACCAGAGGAGGCCGTGGTGGAATGAGGACTGTAGGCGGGCGCGAGAGGTCCAGAACAAGGCGTGGGGTATCCTTTGTCGGTACCCCACGTCGGGTAACCTTATTTTGTTCAAACGGGCCAAGGCGTTCGGAAAACGTGTGCGCCGTGAGGCGAAACGAGAGAGTTGGCACACCTTCTTGACATCCATTAATTTATACACGGACACACACAAAGTCTGGACACGTATACGCAAGCTCAAAGGACAACAGACACACAGCCTGCCCCTGGTTAGCACAACAGGGGACACACTTGAAGACCAGGCTAACACACTTGCACAACACTTCGAACACGTGTCCAGTTCAGCACACTACACGAACACTTTCATGAAACACAAAACATCTGCAGAAAAAACGCCCTTACAAGACAAAGACAGATCAAAAACTTCTTACAACTCTGAATTCACTCTCTCTGAGTTGAGGGCTGCCCTGAGCTCATGCAAACCTTCAGCTCCAGGCGCAGATAAATTACATACACCATGATACAACACCTACACCCAGACACTCTTGAAACACTCTTACACCTATACAATAAAATATGGCTTTCGGGGCACATTCCACGCTCTTGGAGGGAGGCCATAGTAGTGGCTGTCCTAAAGGAAGGGAAGGACCCTTCCTCTCCCGCCAGTTATCGTCCCGTTGCCCTGACAAGCTGCCTGTGTAAGCACTCCGAGAAGATGATAAACAGGAGACTCGTGTACTTCTTAGGGTACAACGGTCTTCTCCATAGCTTCCAGGCAGGCTTTAGGGCGGGGCGATCTACCAACGATCAACTCGTTGCGCTAGAGTCATATATCAAAGATGCTTTCCTCTACAAGCAGTACTGTATGACAGTATACTTTGATCTTGAAAAGGCGTGCGATACTGCCTGGCTGTACGGCATCCTCAGCGATTTGAAGTCCTTTGGCATGTCGGGTAACATGATGAACACACTTGCCAGTTACCTGTCTGAAAGAACGTTTCGCGTGCGAGTTGGAACTGCACTTTCTAAGTTTCATGTGCAGGAAAACGGCGTGCCACAAGGTGGAGTTTTAAGTTGTACCCTTTTTATTGTGAAAATTAATTCCCTTAGGAAGGCATTGCCACCGTCGATTTCCTGCTCAATTTATGTAGACGATGTACAATTATCCTTTAAGTCTTGTAACCTGTCTGTCTGCGAGCGCCAAGTCCAGCTTGGTGTTAACAAGCTAGCTGGCTGGGCAGATAGCAACGGTTTTAAATTTAATCCAGGGAAGTGCACTTGTGTTTTGTTTTCTAAGAGGCGGGGCATACGGCCGGATCCTGACATTCAACTCAATGGGGTCTCGATCCTGTCAAAAAGGAACACAAGTTTTTAGGTATAATCTTTGACGAAAAGCTCATATTTGTCTCACACATAAAACAACTAAAACATAAATGCTTAAAAACAATGAATATCCTGAAGGTTCTCTCGCACATCTCTTTTGGTGCTGACAAACAACTTCTTTTACGTGTTTTTACCAGATTGATAGGTTCACGATTGGACTATGGTAGCGTTGTCTATGGGTCAGCCACTAAAACATCCCTCAGAATGCTGGACCCTGTGCTTCATCTAGGGCTCCGCTTGGCGTGTGGTGCCTTCCGGACTAGTCCAGTTGAAAGCCTTTATGTGGAGTGCAACAAATGGAACCTACAACGTCAGAGAGCATACAAAGATCTCCTTTATGCTTTTAAAATTTCATCCATGCCTCACCATCCTTTTAAATCAGTTTTTCATGATAGATCCATGAGTGAACTCCTTTTAAATCGACCATCGTTCTCTGCGCCCTTCTCTTACAGAGTTAGAGAGGAAGCGTCAGAGCTTGCTGTCTCCTTTTTAGATACAATCCAAACCTCTCTAACAGATTTTATAGCACCATGGCATCTCCGCCCTGTATCATGCGACACATCTTTCACACATGTAGATAAAAACCGAGCTCCCACATGTGCAATTCTGCAGCATTTCTTGTATTTGCAGCAGAAGTATGAGTGTTCTGAATTTTATACGGACGCCTCTAGAACTGCCACCTCTGTGTCCTGCGCGGCGCATGGGCCCGGCCTTAATGTCACTAGAACTCTGAATAGTCATACTAGTATCTTTATGGCAGAGGCTTACGGTGTACTTCTTGTTGTCAATCATATACTTCAAAGCCACATCCCACAATCCATTGTCTGTACAGATTCTCTTAGTGTTGTCCGGGCATTGTCGTTAACAAAGTCTTCGAAAAATCACGTTGTAAATCTGATTGTCAAGGGTATTATGTCTGTGTATGTCCGCAAATTTGAACTGGTCCTTTGCTGGGTCCCTGGCCACTGTGGTATAGCCGGGAACGAAGCCGCGGATCGAATGGCTGCTGCTGCTACACTCTCGAATGCAGTAGACATAACCACATTACCCTACACCGACGTCAAGCCACACATCAAACAACAACTTCGAAAATTATGGCAAACACATTGGAGTGAACAAACAGACAAGTTACACGTAATAAAACCACACTTGGGACCGTACATCTCCGATACACGCAACAGATACATAGAAGCCGCCTTGGCTAGATTACGGATAGGCCACACGCACGCAACGCACTCGCACCTGCTCACTCGATCTCCAAGACCTCTGTGCAGCGGGTGCGGAGAGGCCCTATCCGTGATCCACATCCTCATTCAATGCAAGGCACTTGACACAACACGACACAAACATTTCCCTGAAGTATACAGACGACACATTCCACAGCACCCTTCATACTTCTTAGCCGACGAACCAATGTTTTCTCGTCAACGTGTTTTTAAGTTTTTAGGTGAGGTGAAATTTCTGCAGGTCTTGTCATATCGCGTGTAATCATCGTGGCCCTATACACCAGCCATCTTCATTGGCTAGATTACGGATAGGGCACACACATGCAACGCACTCTCACCTGCTGACTGGATCTCCAAGACCTCTGTGCAGCAGGTGCGGAGAGGCCCTTTCCGTGATCCACATCCTCATACAATGTAAGGCACTCGACATTACACGACGCAAACACTTCCCACAACTACACACATGACATATTCCACCACACCCGTCATACTTCTTAGGAGATGATGCCATGTTCTCTGTTCAGCGCACCTTTAAGTTCCTATCTGAAGTTCATTTCTTACAACTCATCTCATACCACCCATAATTTTACCCCTGGTCCTATACACCAGCCACCTTATTTATCTTTTAACCACTCATGTTCTTCACCCTGGCCCTTTACACCAGCCGTGCTCATAGTCATTAACTGATTTTATGTTTTACCTCCTCATCAAATAAGTTTGTATTTGGCGCTCTTTGCCCATGTCGGCCTTGCGCCATTAAACTTAAACCATCGTCATCATGTTTCGTAATCTTCCATTTCGACTTGTCTGTTGGCTGTCCAATCTTTCTTACGGCCGCGTTTGCTCTTTACCGTCGAGGTGTGATCAGATAAATTCCATGCGCTTTTGATTCGGAGTGCATTTAACTCGCGTATCTTTTGCATGCTCTGCTGCTGTTACACTTATTGTTGCAACAGTTGCTACCATCATTGCCTCTCTTCCTGCTCTTGCTGCGTTTGATGGGACACCTGATCTAATATTTGCTGTGTTATTTTTTTCGCGATCTGTTCTGAATGCTGCGCTTTACTTGTGTTCATCGTTGGCTCTACCCCTGTGTAGCTCCCAATTTTCCTTCCTAATCTGTATGTTTCTTTCCCCTGATTCCTGTTCTCAACATTTCTGTTCGTCTTTAGATGCGTGATTTCTTGTTTCATTTTTATGATTGTTTGTATGGATTAGTCCATTAACTCCCGATGATTCGAGCGGGAGTTTGAAACCGTTCTGATCAGCTCACCTACCGGCCGTCTTCTTCTGTTGCTTCTTTGCCTCTGATTCCTGGAAGCAATAAGACTCTCTCACAAAACTAAGCAAACAGTCCGTCGGTATATACCCCTACTCGATAACAGGCACGGCAACCGAATACAAACTACTTTTACAGCGTAAGCAATAGATATGGCCTTTTGGCAAAAGTTTTTACCCCGCAATCAGTAGACAAAGAAGAATGTAAGAACAGAGAACGACACAGCGCGTGCGCAGAGGGCTGACGTCAGCCAAGCCGGCGGTGGCATTGCCTGCGGTGACGATGCGTTCGCACCGCTGCCGACCCAGTTACTAGGGGGATGTCAAGTCGAAACCGTGGTGTCACGCCCCGTCCTTCGCCCGCTGCCCCCGCCGCACAGCGTCTCGACGCGTCTCGTCACCGGTTGCATACGTTGCTAAACGTTGTGGGCAACGAGTTCAGGGACCAGTAGGCGGCACAATAGGGTAAAACGGGAAATAACGATGACGAAATGCCGACACTATTGGACAACAAAAGGAGCGACAGGCAGCCAATGCCGCTGCTAGTGCGGGCAAACGTGACCATGAAGACTGATAGCACGCAAAGCACTGTTGACTCGGTGTGCGAGGAGCGTCCGAGAAACGCCGTGTGGGGGGCTTCTAGAGCCGGCGCAAGGCGTACGCATCGGGCCGTGCCTCAAGTTTGCGAGAGCGAAGGACGAGACGCTCACGCGTTCGTAAATGTCCACCGAAGAATTTTCAGTTAATTTTCGTCCCATCTTTCTCGCCACCTCCAGCCGCTTCCCTCGTCATTCGCCCTTGCATCGCTTCATTATATTGCAGTTGTCGCTCATTTTATTTTTTCTCTTCTTCTTCAAGCTGCTGCGTCTCTTACTTGTCGGCATTATTATTAAAACAATATTTATTTTCTCTCATTATTTCTCCCCGTACTATTTGAGTAACATTCGGCTTTCGCGGCTTCCTCCTGCTGCTCGTCATCTCACCTCCGTCGCTCGGTCGCCCACTCGCGGCATTTTCCGGCCCATTAACGTGCGACCCGGCTCGTGCACACAGCGGTCTCTAATGCGACCGCTCGACGCCGCCGTCCCGCAAGTGGCAACAGCGGTGGCACCACCGCCGCCACGTTGCCCCAACGTCGACGGCGCCACCCGTGAGTCGTAAATCATGTCATCCGCTGCGCCCCGTTCCTGCCTGGCTCGCTTCGTGCATTTCTCGCCGGGCAGCTTGGGTTCCGCACGTAGGGCGCCGCGTCGCTTGCGCGTGTGAGCAGCAGCGGATCGGGTGATGAAGTGCGGATGATTACGGGCCGTTGTAATAAAATGCTAATGCGCCGATAATGGGGATAATGGCGGTTCGGCCATTGACGCGCGCTATACGCTGCACCACGATCTGCGAGGCTGCTGCACGGTGTATCGAAACTGCAACAGCGGTGTAAACTGTTGGAGGGAGACACGGCACCGGCTTTTGCGCTTGCTCCCGTGTTTCGTTCACGCTCAGCAGCTTGCGGGCGCCTTTCCGTAGGGTGTGTGACGGACTCGTGGGGGTAAGAACACTTACGGGAGAGAAAGAGAACGGTCTTTCATGGTACTGCTGAGGTTAGTATGGCAAATACACCTAGCTAGCTACATCAGATGTACAAAAAAACATGAAATTGATGAAATGATCATGATGCCTATGATAACGATGGTGCGCTCACTTACAAAGCCTTAACTAGAGAGTCTGATTAAGTCCTGTACTTCGCAGGAAAGTCAATAGAGCTTTTGCCGCTCGGCATGCTTGTTTTGAGTCAGACCAGGGGCTTTGATTGATTGATTTGATTGATTATGGGGTTTAACTCGCGGAAACTTTATGAGGCGTGCCGTAGGGAGGGCTCCGGATTAATTTTGACCACCTAGGGATCTTTAACGTGTGCCGTAATCTCGAACACACGGGCGTTTTTGCTTTTTGCCTCCATCAGAATAGCGGCCGCCGCGGCCGGGAATTGAACCCATGTCCATGTGCTCAGCACCACAACGCCTTAGATCCTACCGCGGTGGATAAAGACCAGGGGCCTAACACGTCACTGAGAGGACTCTAGGAAGGACATTATATATGCTGTATACGTATACGCGCACATTCATTAATTACGTGGTTTAAGTCCTCGCTCACGTCACAAAGAGCGCAGATAGGGAAGTGGCCTGCTGAATTTTGAATCGGGAATGACTTGTGTATGCGACATTCCGCCATACGTGGTGAAGAACCGCTTTGTCATGCTTGGTCGGTCCGTGGGGCATCGCTAAAATTACTGTGCGGCTCTGTGGAGTGAAGCGCCGCGTAATTTTGCGGCGCAGCAGCCGAAGTAAAACGCTGAAAACTCGAGGTAGCCTTGGACGCAAGAACGGAGCATCTTTTCTGGAGAATGATATGGGAAACACTGGCCCGTGTAGATCATGCGCGATCGATGCTGCGGTGTCTGCCTTAACGTGTCCAGTGGGCAAGGATCCACTGAAGCTCTACACGATGGTTTGTTTGTAGGTGCTAAGTATTAATGTCAAAAACAAGCTGATATTTTGGGTAAGACGTTAAGCTTTGAAGTGCCGCTCGAGATGCCGTGATTGCCCATTGGCATGCTGGCTGCTCGGAGGGTGCAACACATTTAACGGGACCTGGAGGGCAAAATACAACATTGTTCGGTTTAAAAAACAGGTAGCCTTCGGTAACTCACTCAGCTATATTCCACCCACGAATGACAGTTCTAACAAAAAAATAGAAATAAAACTGGAGCGATATTAAATAAAAACTTTCAAATTTCGCGCTACATGACGTCAGTATAGACGCAATAGCGGCAACAGTGACGCAAAGAGGGAAACACTAAAACATAGTTATAAAAGTGCTAGCTGCGCGTTAGTATTGGAGTAGTGCCATCAAGCGGAACTTGACGCCCGCCTACAACCGCCCAGTCATCTTTCTTGGCGGTCGCTTTGCAAGGCGGCCGCCAATCGCTGAAGCAAGACCTTGTGACGTAGTACAGACCTGGCGAGGAAGTGGCTGCAGAGTCACTACTGCTTCAGGAGCCTTTTTCTTTTATATTTAGGCTATCTGTTTGAAATTTGCGGTAAAATTGGCACCATTGTTATACGGACAAATCATTCTTTTGAATAAACCAAACTTGCATTTTGTTTTGGTAGGCCCCTTTGACACGTACCCATTTTGTGATTCCGTTTTGCTGAACACGCAAAACAGATACGTCACTTGGCGTAAGCCGCACTCAGTCTTAGCTAGGCACGAATTTCTTCTGGCGCGACAGGCCTCGTTAGCGCTCCGCGCTAAATAGTGACTTCCGACCATTTGTCTTCGCAGCTCGCGCAGCGACCGCGTTTTCCGCAACAAGCCTCTAACTCACTGGCTTATGTCGCGTGTTTCGCGCGCCCCTGCTTCTACTACATTTCTTTCCTTCCGTGAGTCCGCCGGGATGTGGAAGCGCTTAAAACGTTCTGTATTTCCCGCTTCAGCCGCCCTTTATGCGACCTATGCGACTTCCCTCCCCCCTTGCTAACTAGGAGCTAACAAGAACAGCCACGTAGCAAACACATTATCCTAGGAATTTGAGCTTTAGTTTCGTCGGATTTTCCCGTATGCGCGCGCTGCGTTTATCGCCGGCAGTTTATACCGATTTTACGGTGCCTCCACCGTTCCAGAAAATCTGAGCATAATAATAAAGAAAAACACGCGAAGAAAGAAGGAAAGGGCGTCTATTCCACGAAGTGCACGCTGTCCGTATCGGTTAACTTGTGTGCCTTAGAAAATGAGTCAAGGAGAGGCAAAAGAGGGGGGAGGGGGGCTCAGACAAGGACTGAGAGAGATGGAAAGAAAGAGAGGGGGGTAGGGGGCGATTAATGAGGGCAAAGTGATTGTTCTCGCCCGTTCTCTTTATTGCAATACGGCGCCGCTGCCGGTGACGGCCGCAGTGGCTAATACGCAGCTTGTAAATCCTGCGCCAGTGTCAGCCTTCGTAGCCGGCTCCGCCTTACGACCCAGATGGCCGTACATAAACAAGAGGGGCGGGGCTGAGCGCCCTCTATTCGGGTAGCCCTTCCAACTCGCGCGCACACGTTATCCCCATTCATGCGCCTTCTCTTCTCGGCCGTGCCTGCTGAAGAATAAGAGGACCACTTCTCTTCGGGAGTTGCGGGCGCTACAAGTAGGCATCGCTTGAACCAAGTTTTATGGCCTGCAACGACCGTCTCGGGCGTGACTGCGACTCAAATCACCTTGGATTTGCGCATCCGCGCCCGGGCATCCGACTCGTGCAAGAGGAAGAAAATACTATCATCGTATCTGCCCACTCTCGTCGTGATGCCGCGAGCGCGAGCAGCTGGCACGTTTCCTCGATTGGTCGGGCTGCTGACTGCATGCGTTCAGCAGGGTAGCGCCCCTGCCCATAGCGAGATAACGAGAAGGCATGGCAAATTGCAGCGCCGATAGCTAATTACTTCTCTCATTGTGCAATAAACAGACTACTGAGCGAGCTGTCCCATGCAACGCTAACTGCCAGCGACCTCGCGCAGGTGGGGCGTGTGTAAATTGGTTTGTTTTGCGAGGTGCACTGCCGGCACTGATGAGTTAATATTCCAGTGCCCTCCCTTCCTGTCTCCTTCCTCCTCGTTTTTTTTTTCTTAGCTGAAGCATTTGTGTTAACACAGGAAGCATAGCTGTGTGACTGGATGAAATGTCAAATACATTGGTGCAGCCTTGCAGCCCATCGCAGTTCCAAAAGCATTCTCGCACAAATACGGAAGGCGAAAGATTGCTTCATGCGCAGTTGCAAGTTTACAACGCTGCCCTACCAGGTTCGCGGGGGCCAGGGAAATTGACTATCAGCATTAAATGCATGGCCATTGAGAACTGATAGCTCGAGAGGCTGATAGTTTGCCTTTTGACGGCGAATTGCGCGAAGCCAATTTAGAATTCTCCGAGGTTTTGTGGTAGTGTCCCTATTCAAGTCGACTCCTTGCTGTATACGTAATATCACTTTTCCGCTAAGGTTTTGCTCTAGGTTAATTCCTGAGCGGTCGGCTTTTTGAGCTGGAAAGGTAGGGATGAGGGCTTATAAAGCCTGATTGGAGATTATATCTCTAATCGCAGCCTGTGTCCGTTGTAGTGACATCAACAGGCTTTTTGATTTTCTGAGTGTTCAAGCAGAAGCTTTTGTGGGGCAGCTAGCGACGTGATGTTATCAGTGACTGTAGCTCTACTCCTTTGTGGAGATGACTGTGGATAACGAACGAACGTGTAGGACACGTCGGCGATGTGCCCCGCATCGCGAGCGCTTGAAGAGGCTCCGAAACACGATCATTTAAAAATAAGTAGCGCAGTCGTCGCTGGGTTGCATCCACAATGACGCTTGTACCAAGCATAACTTGTGTGTGTGTGCAACGAAAGCGCAAAGTTTTGCTGCAAAGTCTGTAACCATTTTCCCTCGCCTATTTTGAATCGCCGCAATAATTGCGGGTGTTTACGAGTCACGGAAGTGAGGGTCAGTTCCGGGCATTTCCTGGGCAACCCATAACTGCTCTCGGCATAGACATTCTGTGGGCAAATAAAATACGGAGCTGCCCTAGAGCAATTCAGAGCAGTTTAAAGTGACAAATAAAAGACACTTTGAGATTGCTGCTATGAGGCAGCTTTTACACGCGATTCTGAAAGCACCGTCCTGGCGTAGTCCGGTCACCGTCAGCGGGATCAGCCGATGCTGGCACCTGTAGTTAGTGTTGCATGCGGCATACGTACGCGCGGGCGTTTCAATTTGTGTTTACCCCTTTTAAAGCGAAGGTTTATACGCTTGAGTTCCGCTTTTTTTCTGCGTCTGCAAAATCGTCTTGCAGCATAGTTAACTTTACCGCGAATGCTGAGCAGAAAACGGCGGTAACTATTGGTTTTATGAAACACTTTCGGGAAAACTATTACATTACAATTGGCCGCTAAGATGACTGTGTCATCATGTCCCAATTCATTGACTTGTCAGAATTAGTTCACAGCGAAGTCGTAAACTCTACAGAATACTCGTCTGCTGTCAATACTACATGGCCATGTATACGGGACGAACGCGGAACAGAAAACGGCTGCGTCTTTTAAAGACGATAGTCTTTCTTGGGCTACTTAAACCCAGAAATTTTGGTCTGTCTGTCTGTCTGTCTGTCTGTCCGTCTGTCTGTCTGTGACTCGATTCAGCCACCCGGCCAAAGTAAAATGTATACTGCGGATTAGTCTTATATACTCACAGCCAAATGTGAGCGTCTAAGCCCGGTTCATATGTTCATACTTGTCAACTTTGCTGAACATGAACAAGACATTACACAAATATAAGACCGAAAATTAATACAGAAAGGATATTTACAGTGTTCCTTTATTAAAAAAATTCATGGATGCATGGTTTCTCGATAGCAAATGATATTCTACGTCTACTGCAGAAACCCGCCACCTCCTGGCGGCATATGAGAAATCACGCGGCAACAGCAGCGAAAGGTTCTACTAGCTAGGTTCTACGTTCGGCTTGGAACGCACGTGGAGCACGGCAACGTGGTTCTATAAACCTTGCAGTCGGCCGCCTCGATTCACGCTCGTCCCCGCCGTACTGTCGCGCTGACATCGAGGCACCCGGCCTGTAGCAGTGGTACGCGGTAAATTCAAATCTCCTTGAGCAAACCTTTAGCGTGTTTACCTTGGGATGAGCGGGACGGAACAGGAACAGCATGAGAGGTGAGCGGGAAAGCAAAGGGGGACACTTCCTTGGCAAATGTCTACAAAGACTATCGTCTTTTGACGACATTTGCAACGAAAGGAGCAGATACGCGGCCAATTTTTTTTCTTTATAGAAACTATCCCGCAGCAAAGTATGTGACAATTAGTGACGGCTTGTCATTACGGTGAGTTTCACTTATTTTCATGATTAGGTGGAAACTGTGTAAGTCCGTCTGCTGTCAATATGTACGGGCTTCCACACGAGGGAAACGGGTAGTTTTTCTGCTAGGATAGCACTCCAGTCATTCCAAGTTCCATTATAAGTATTCCAAAGATATAGTCACGTGCGTTACCACATGATGGGACAAATAAATACGCGTACATTATGTAATCACCCGTGTGATGGGTATTTCAAACAGCTTATACCTGCTCGAGCGCGCTGTTCATTTGCCAGTTCTCCCGTCGCCGCTGAGAAGGCAGCCTGAACATTTTATTGAGAATTGGGAGCCGATAGGCTTTCCGTGATCTACCGCTTTTAAAGACGATAGTATTTGTTAGGCTACCTCGAAGCGGATATTTTGGGCTGCGTGTGTGGCTGTCGATTCATCCTCCCGGCCAAAGTGACAAAAAATGAAAGGACCTCACACTAACACGCAAAGCTGTGCTCAAACATCGATCACGACCATCATGACGGTCCCCGATTGCAGCCAATTTCCTTCCTCTTCGCTGCCACAACGACCTTTACTCGATCATTGTTCTTATAAGTATAAGCTTCCTTCATTTTTTTTAAAGTGATAATCATTGGACATCGCCGTAATCGTGGCAAGTGTTGCCACGATTACGGCGAACGCTGGATTTTTTTAGCCAATCGTGGGCAATCTGGTTAAGTGGGTTGCTTGGCTTGACAAACGTGCGCTGGGGGCGCTGGGCGGTCGCCGCGAGGCACGCACGCACGAGCGCTCGACATTTCCTTGGTTTTTTAAACTGCCGGGCGGTCGCCGCGAGGCACGCGCTCATGTGCGTTCGGCATTTTCTTGGTTTTTCTAACTGCAGACACGAAAAATGACGGTTTGCTAAACAGCTTCGCTCTTAAAAATGGTTCGGCACGAGGTATATATACGCAAGCCACCCGAACCGAACTAAAAATTCTGCTGGCACGTGTCGTACATGTCAAGATTGTTCAGCAAAAAGAAAACAGTAGGCAAATATGAGGTCGAAAATAAGTGCGCAACCGGCGGTATACGCGTTACAAGTTAAGAGCGGCAACAGCTCACGTAGTATAGCACTCCGCCGAAGCGACGGACCCGGATGTCATCGCGCGCGCGATTTTAACCGAGATTGCGCTTAATGTGTAACATTGTCTTCTTTGCCACACGTAGTTTATTGTCGCCGCTGGAGGTATTTATAAGAGGATTATGTGCGGGAAATCACGGAAACCCTTCGTGTCACGGACAATATAGTCGCAGTAAGACACCTTTTGCGCCGTAATACCACCTGCGGTGACGAGGCGCAGGGGACAACTTCTGTTGTCGTTCTGACGTTGTCGCCGAGTATAGTATCGCATTCTTTTAATATAAAAATAGATGTGGAATTGGTTTTTGTTGCAGCTAACAGCACAGAAAAAATAAAAATAAACCTTTGTGTCCGTGTTCCAGCTGCGCTGTCGTATCCTAATTTTGTCCAACCAACAAGTCCAAATAGCCACTTTAGAAAAATAAAACGCGGTGAAAAAAAAAAAAAGAGAAGACGTCTCAGGGAACGAGATAAAAGTAAGCACTAAGAAAAGAATGTTTCCTCGAGCTGTTCCAGGAACATTGGTAACAACAGCTCCAACAGATGGCGCGCCAGCTGTGCGGACGCGGGAAAATTGAATCTTGTTGGGCAAACATTAATATTCGTTCATCCTGGGGGGAGAGAGAGGGAAACAGCGTGAGTGATGGGAAGGGAAAGAGGAGAGGGCCTTATCTGGCAGGGGCGGCAGACAACTATCGTCTTTAGCCGACATTTGCAGGAATGCAAAGCCATTTTTTCAACTTTAGTGCTCCCTTCGCCGGTTTCAATACGCAAGTTTATCATCGCGAACCAGCTGCGGCAAGAGTGGCTACAGCGCGTCGGGCTCTCAGCGCCGAACACACGCAGAAATGCGTGTTCGTTTGCGGACGACGATTTGCTACTGGCGCTTTAAAAACAAGCCCGGAGGTAATAAAATCTACGAGACCTGCAAGGAAGATATTTTCGAATTCCAATTCGAATTTTGATGCTCCGCGCGGGGGAGGGGTTTAGCCGCTTCAGCAGAAGCACTCAGCCGGAACAATAATAAAACTTGCCTGGGCGAGCCACAGATGTCCCCGTAATATCTTACATGAAGTGGATGCAGCAGAGGGAAGCATCGAGGTCCGCAGGCGTTGGTCTCTTTGAGCTAGAAGTCGTTCGGTGAAGTAGCATGGTCATAAGCGTCACCAACTCGAACATGAAGGAAGCTCCACAAACCGGAATAAGCGCGGAGCTGCCTTCCACAACGCTGCTCGGAAGAGAAGGATATAAAATCTCACGCTTGAGAGCTTGAGAAGACTCTGACTGGTCTGGAAAACATTTAATATAGGTCTACTTTGCGAGGGCGGGTGGCACTCCACCGGAGTCCTGTGTCGTGTTGACGCCACAGCTCCCGACAGGGCTGTTACATTACGGCTCGATGAGCAGAAGTTTGCAAAAGAATGCGAAGAAAAATTGAGAGGACGATGGGCTGAACACTCCTGCAAATGTGATGAAATGTATTGCGAAACTCGCAGCCAGTGGGCACAAGAATTATTAGCACGGATAGCTTACCTGGGAAGGCTTACCATTCGGGTACACTTATTTAGAAACTGCCAAACACACCGGAATGACATTAGTAGGAAAAACACCGTACTCGCTGCTTTGCCGAAGGTTTATGGCCATTTGTGCAGGAATCTACGTACATAAAGAGGGTCAACGGGGATAGTTTTTTATTCAAAGAGTGTTGAAGGGGGAATGCAAGCAAAATACAACCTGGTTTAACTTGAGAGACGACTTCGGTAGCTAAGACAGCTCCATTATAAGCACGAACGACTTTTTTCTAACAGAAAAAAAGGAATATTGAAAAACCCTCACACTTCGCACTGCACATTACGCCAGGCGTCATTCAATAGAAGGAACACAAAAAGCAGTTTTTAGTGTGTTAACTGCCCGTTAGCATTCAAGTGATGCTATTAAACGGAACTACAGGCCCCACTACAATCACACAGTCGTGTTTCTTAACAACGGCTTTACTAGGGACCGCCAATCGTACAAGCAAGGTCCTGTGACGTCATAAAGGTCCACGTCAGAAAGTCTGTTCGTCGCTTCATGTTGCTTTCTATTATCACCCTAAATTGTTTCCTATTATCACCCTAAATCACGGCACGTCCTGCTTCAACTATCACACAGAACTTCATCCCGCATAAACCACAGCCACCTCATCACACCTATAAATGGACACACATCTGCAATGATTACCTCCTTCTTTCCCGACGGGATTACACTGTGGGGCAAACTACCCGATAATATAGTCCCATGCATTAACTGCCAAACATTCCGCAATGAACTAAAAAGTAAGATGTCACAATCCAACTGAATTTACTGCCAGTTTTTACAATAATTTGAAGTACTCCTTAAACTGTTTCACCGTTCTCTGAATGTTTACCCTTGTACCTTTACTTTTACTTGGCCCTTGGTAATGTTTACTGTATACTTTGCATTTTGTACCCTTTGTATTATCATTTTTGGCTGAATGTTTTCCCTTGGTACCCTTTGAGTTTTGTTGCGTTGTTTATTATACCTTGTACCCCCCCCCCCTCTTATGTAATGCCTTCGGGCGTATAAAGTGGAATAAATGAAATATGTTTTCCTTAACGTATAGCTTAGTTGTTGGAAGTTTGTGAGATATTTTACATAATTGTTATTGGCAGAAAGTATTCCTTTTATTAACAAGAACTCTTAGCCTGTCTTTGTGGCCCTTTTAAGGGTAGGTACAGGGCGACTGTGGAACTGCCAAGAGCGATTAGCAACGCTTGTACTGGCGGGGGCTCTATTGCCTCCTTTTATCGCATTTCTGAATGCAACCGTTTCAGCGAAAGTGTACGGCGAACTTGTCTTGTGTCCGGTCATGGATTTGCATAGAAATGCCTAGTTTAGTCTCGAAACAAGGGGTCCCTATTCCAGCCTTTCCCAATTGCGTCAACCATCAAAACTGGTGCCTGGGCCCCCCGTGCGCTAAGACAGCTTTGATTGACTTGTCAACCATAGTTGACGCCGTCAGTTGGATAAAGTTGCAGTGGTCACACATTGGCCGAAGGGCATCGACTCCTTTCCTGGCACGCGGACAGGGCAGGGGAGATCGGGCCATACTGCAGCGTCTACGCTTCGCCAATTATCATTACCCTGACGGCAGTATATTCTCTGCAGTGTCGGCCGCACCGGTACCGCAGGTCGTGCAGACCCGTCCCTTCGAGCTCAAGTTTCGGTCGCTCGCGCGCGCACACGCTGACACTAAAAGAAAAAAAAAGAACAGGGGGTTGGGACACGCAATAGATATATGGTTCCCGCCTCGTAATGAAGTTATAGATTAGCGAGAATGAATCGCCTCGAGGTGGGGAACGGCTAATTGCTTCATCAGCAGAGGGCGGGAGCGCGCAGAGCGGTATGTAACCCGCGCGCAGCAGGGCACGGTCGGAGCCGAGTGCCACGCCAAACGCAGCTTCGGGGGAAAGCTCGTAATTCGGCATTCCAAACCCTGAGGCCGCGACTGGAGGTCATTTTGGACCCACCCCGATCGGTGATATGGCGCGCCGTGCGCGGCTTCCACGCATCTTAAGCCCTGCTTAGCCATACACCAACCCCTCTGGGAATCGTCGATTTGCACGTGCCGGACAGTCAAGGCAACGGGAACGCTCAACGGCCGAAGGTGCTTTGCGGATGTTATTATGATGTCATCGTTTCGTCGCTAACTAGGTTCTTTGTTCTCGTTTCCACGTAATCAAGGCGAAAGCGTGGCATGTCTCGTTTAAAGGTGACCTTGTTTGACCCGGGAGTCGACGTGAACGGTACGAGAGTTCGAGGACGACAGGAACCGAATCGGAGCATGCCAGCCGTATATGACAGATGATAAATGATTAGCAAAGCTAGTGATTGGTTTGTGATTGATAGTAATGGTGAGCAAGGTGAATTGAGGCGAATGAATGTTCACTGGTCGATCCCGCTCACTATGTTGACGTCGCAGTCAGATGGGAAGTGGTGAAAGGGCTGTGGGTTTCTGACAGCAACTGTCCTAGTCACTCCCCCTGATTGGGTATGTGACAGGTCCGAATAACACTCGGAACTCCGTATGGAAGATACGAAGTTGTATTATATGGTTCCGTGCACTTTTCATGCGCGCGAGTAACTTTTCCGAAATGCCAACTTTATCAAAAGTGCTCCGCAGGAAGCAGCTGTAACGATTGTTTTATCAAAACGTCCTCAAAAATCAGTTGTATCAAAATTTACTGCTAAGAGGGTCCTATAACCAATATGAGTTTTATTTACTTGTCGTTAGTATTTGAGAGCAAAGTTCGAAACGTTACATAATGCTCTTCTTTTGTCGTTACATGATAACCAACGGGAGAAGTATGGCTACAGGAAACAGCTGTAACGTGTTGTCATTGTTCCTGTGGCATTTGAGCTCAGGTCGCCGCAGGAAGGGGCCAAGTGCGCTATACTCGGGTGAAACTTAAGAACGGCAACGGAAGTTGCCGCTGTGCTTCATCACCACAGCCGGATGTCACTCCACGCGGCGCAAGTAGTGCGTTACCGGGAATATTTTGAACGTGGCACGAGCTCTTTCCGTAATTTTTCGCACTTACTATGCTTATAAGGCACTCCAGCGACGACAAACAAACTACGTGAGAAAAGGCAAACGATATCCCGCATTCATAGCAACCTCCTTTCAAAACGCGCGCGCCTGTTGACATCCGGGTCCGTCGCTAAGCGGAATGATACATGAGTGGTACATGAGTGAGCGGAGATGTACATGAGCTATTGTTGTTCTTAACTTGCTCCCGAGTATAGCCACTGCTCTAACGCGGCACCTTGGTAGAAGGGAACGAGAATGAGCCTAATTCCCGCTGCGGTCCCGCTGCGGGACAGTTGGACGTGATGGCACGTGATTAGGCCAGGTAAACGCGGAGGAGAGCTGTGTACGTGCGGAAGCTGCCGCTTGAATTGCGGCCAGTCTGCCTTCGCACTGATTGGCGCCAAAAGACTAAGAAACGAAAGCGGAAAATGAAACGCAAACACGATGTAGCAGCGAAGAGGTCCTTTATAATCGTCAGGCTTTCGCTTCAAACCACGGAAGCAGAGTTAAGCACGAGGAATTTTCGGTCTGAAGGCGCATAAAATTTTGCGCCATTCCTTCCTCACAAAGCCGGGTTTCTTGCCCCTGGGGCACATAGTGCTTCCGCATTAAGAGCAAGTTGTGATCAGGCGCCGGTATTCTGTTGTTGCGACTATCAACGTCGCACTACCAGACAATGTGAGCTGAAATTTCTACACACTGCAGCCGTGTCAGAAAATTTCTGGCGTAGGATTGAGTTCGTATTTTACCGCTACGGAACCACGGTGCACCATCATTTTCATATCCTGGCTGTCACGGTCTTACCTTTGACTACAGAGCATGCATCCATGTCGCTTAAAATGACCTAGTTTTTTTTGTGACCAGTTGTCAGTTACAGGGGCACATCGAGTTGCCACAAATATGCGGGATGCGAGTTGGCTTTACTGGCTGGTGCCTTACATGTGCAAGAAAGGTGGGAACACGCATCTCCTGAAAGTAAAGTCTCTCGTCTACCCGCAAATGCAGCAAGCGTCGCTATCAGGCACACCGTGCGTGGTTTCGGAATAATTAAAACAATCTGGGCTGCTTTAATGGGTGCAATACGTCGTGAAGACCAGTAGTGTCGTGTTCCACCTCAGATAAAAAAGCGGCTTCAGCGGCCAGCGACGTTATTCGCTAAATCATGCTTAGAAGCAGAATGTCTTAATCTCTGGGCCACAACTGGAGGCCGCAGCCACCTAAAGGATTTCGTCTTCCTTAATGATACCGCGGGCCGGAACCCAAAATGGCATAATGAAAAGAAGATGTCGGAGTCGATTAAGTCGTTTCAAGCCACGAGCGCGACAGATAACACGCGACGTCCCATAGAGGTTGTCGGACAAACAAAACGAAAAAAATAGGGGAGGACAAGTTTTATTATCTTTGACCCCGCAGTGCGGCTTCGCCGAAGGCGGCTGCGAGGCTGAAGAAGTCCTTAGCGGATACAAAACAGGCTGCTCCGCCTCTCCGGTTCCTATTAACGAAGCCGTAATTAAGCGTGTGCAGACAGTTGGCTGTTCATTTAACAAACGGACTCGGTTCGGAGGTCGTGCGCTCGTTTCGGTTGCGATGAATGGTCTTCAGCACGGTTCCTCCGCAGAAAGCGTAGAGGTGTAGCTGGTACGGAAGGACTCTCGTGCGCGTCGGTAGCAATTAGGCGAACATCTTAATCGAACCAATGCAGCCAACGATCTACTGTGACTAATGAACTTCTCGTATGCCTATGTGTCGCAGACGCAGGGGCCGGAGGTGACCGATTTGGGAAAAGTGTGGCGACCAGAGTCGATGCGCTCGTATACACTATACACGTTTGTTTGATGTGGAGGCAAGCGAAGAGCCAATGAAGCGGAAAATGCGGTGCCACCTTTGCGGCTGGATGGGATGAGTAATGATAGGATGCTTTTTTTTAGCATGCTTTAAGCCCCACACATTGCATTTATTCGTTGCTTCTTCTTTAAGCAGAAAGACCCGTCTCTCGTCGATATAGTATAATAAATATTTCGTCATGAGAATGTATCAGAAACAAAAAGGCAACCCGGAAACCATGAAAAAGGGTCCCGTGAATAATTTTGACCTCTTGAAACACGGAAGCTCCTTATGATTGCGTAGAAAATTGTCTGGTGTTCTCTTTCGGATGAAAGACATCCGGCGAATAGTCCACCCGTTGACTTCAGCTCTAGGTAATTGCAGTAAACATGTTTGCCATCGAAACATCTTAGCAACTACATTGTTGTTTCCTAGCTTTGTGTGTTTTACTTCCTTTGTTTTCTAGATCGTCTTGCGGGAATAGGCTTTTCAATGCCTTTGTACCGTAATAACAATAGTGAGACCGCCGTTGCTCATTGCAGACGAGCACAGCAAAGCAGACGAGCACAGCAACCAGCGGCGTGCGAGCAGGCGGCCCTACTTTCTCACTTCAAAATTTCTAGAAAACTTATTCAGGCAAAGAGGTAAGAAAGCAAAGAATTAGGGAGAAAAGTATTTTTAAAACACGAATTTAGTTCCTAAAAACGTCTTAGTGACAAACCGGCTCAGTACAATGAGAGAATGCGAAGAGTGGTCGCCGACGGCAGTTTAATGCCGGGGAGCAACAAGAGCGGCCCCACACGGCGAAGAGAGTCGATCTGCCATATCCGTTCGGTAATTCATCACTAGTGCTTTCGCATTACTACATCACAAGAAGCGCTTAGGTGTCCGAGAATTTTAAACGTGCAGATCAGACTCACGCGCGTGAAATAAATGCGTTTTATAATGAAGGGGGAAGTGGGCGGGGCGATGACTTGCTGCTTGTCGGGGCATACGCTCAAACGCGATATACACTTAAAGCGTGATGCCGGCTCTGGTGAGACCTACGATAACGATAAGCAACTTAACAGAAAAAAAAATTCACGCCTGTAAACCGGCGGCTAGGCTTTAATCTGCCTAGAGAATCTCTAACCTCGTTCTTGGCTGGATGATGTGGGACCAGAACATCGGCTTGCGGAGAGGTAAAAAATACATCGTCCTTTTTAGCAGCCAGCTCGCCTCAGGCACCTAACGGCAACGAGTCCGCCACGAAGTTGACCTCAGCGTGATTTGCGGTGCAACGAGATGCTCAGCTCTCGCCTAGCTATTCTATTTACGAAAATTGTGCTATTGCTTGACGGTTTGATAAAGCCTAATGCAGAAATGAGCGAAATGCGATACTAGTCGAGTGATGATGTAGAGTGAGGCTATTTCTATTATTAAGAAATGAACACTAAGACGCACTAAGACGTGAAAATATGCATGCATCTTGCAGTATTCCACGGGAAATGCACAGATACGTTTTATGACGCAAAAGGAGAACTAAGTGCCCATGTGCAGCTGCAGTTATGATTCACTGACTGACTCGGGTGCGCGGCGACTGGGGACCTAAGCACTAGGCAAGACTTTAGGGCTATAGTGGAAAGCAGAAGCAAGCCTTCAAATTAAAGCTATAAAACATAGGATTACGTAAATCAACCATGAAACGAAATTTCGGCAAAATAGTTGCGCTTGGGAAAGCACGTTAAAAAAAAAAACTTTCTAGTACATATGATTCGTTAATTTCCCGCGGAAAGTCGTGCGGACTGTGGATGAAACAATGCCGCCGGGTAAAGTGTCCCTCGGGGCTATTGAATTAGGAAAAAAAAAGGAATATTTCATCGATGACGTGCGGCAGTAAATGTGTACAATTGGAATGGTACGGTCGAGGCGCGGGAAGTTTTAGGCGGGGTTGTCGAGGGTGTTTGTGTACTGGGTGACAGTAGAGAGGGCAGCATGCAGATCCGCGAGACGGAGACTGCGAAGACCAAATGTACGCTTTAGTTCAGTGATGCTAGTTTTAAACGATACGTTTGACATGATAAAGCGTGCGGAGTGCTTCTGCAGCATTCTAATTCGTTGGTGAGTTACACTTGTGACGGGTTTCAGTTAGATGAAGTGTATTCAAGTTTAGACCAAACGAAGACCGAAGTAAGGCTTGAGGTTGGGTGCACATTATTCACACTAAAAAACAGCGCAGAGGCAACGATGGAAGAAGTGACAACGTAGAGTACTGACGAACAACTGAAGAACGATTTATTACACGACATTAAATACACAGAAAACCACTGACTGCAAGCATGCACCCGGTCAAGGATAAGATAACACTCGAAATGTGCATTGGAAGCTTACATCAATCATAAAACAATCATACTTGAAGTGTCAAGCCTGCTATCTAGTACAAGTCAGATTGAACGGGCTAGATATGCTACCTGTCGTTCCAAAAGTGCAATCGATGGGGTGCTCGCTCATTGTTCCCCCCTAATTCCAGTCAGTGAGGCCTTAAAATATTTACCTGGGGCGAGCGTCTCGATAGCGTTTAAAAATGCACGTTTTTTTCAGCTTTGGGCGGCAATCCCTATTCTCACATTTCTTACAATGTACTGCAAGATACATCCCGTTCCTGTGCGCATAGTGTAAGCATGTTCTCTAAGTAGATCATTTACGCATCTGCCAGTATGGCCTAGGGAAACTCGTCCGTATGAAGTGGGATTTCGTACACCACATTGCCCGCACATTTCCCAAACTGGTTTTTATGCTTCTCCTCACATGTGGCTCTTGGGCCGTCACAAAGACGCCAGTTTGTTGTGCGCTGAAAAAAACGCTCCTTACTCCTGCCCCATTCACGATCTTCTTCAAAAGGTGTGATACCCCATGCACGTAAGGTATGACGTTTAAGCGGCCCTCGGATCTTTCTTCTTGCGACCGGTTTTTTTCCCATGTTAGTGTTGACCCTTTTCAGGACGTTTTCTGCAGAGTTGCGCAACATAGAAACCGGGTAGAGGCCTACTGCTTCACTGAGTCTCTTGATTAGGGTGCCAAAGCTCCACGTCATCGTGTACGGACAGGACCTTACTACGGAGTTCTATATAGCCGTAACAGCCGTGCCACGTTTTACCACTTTTGAGTGGGCCGAGTTGAATGGCAGTATACCTTTTTGCGATATTGAAGCATATGCCAACAGACAGTACGCACGTCGAAACGTCAGGAACGTCAGAGAGAAGAGAGATGAGAGAGAGAGAGAGAGAGAGGAGAAGAGAAGAGAGAGAGGAGAGAGAGGAGAGAGAGAGAGAGAGAGAGAGAGAGAGAGAGAGAGAGAGAGAGGAGAGAGAGAGAGAGAGAAGAGAGAGAGAGAGGAGAGAGAGAGAGAGAGAGAGAGAGAGAGAGATCAGCCGAAGAGGTCAGCCCCTCTGACGGTCGGGCTCGTTACTCCATGCTGTAATGAGAGTTAACTAACGTTTATTTCATGCACCCTTTTAGGAATTGTTCAATCCAAACAGTCAATACAAGGTGAATGACAAAATAGGCAACTTAGCGAGCAGGTGAGTGCGCACGTGAGACGCGGTCGAAGGCCATCGATAAGTCGAAGACGTCTTCAATTTGTAGAGGATCAACGTAGTGCTGTAGAGTAGAGTGGGTGAATTTAACAACCTGGAGAGTGATAGCTTGGGTTCATTAGTGAAGTGCGCTATTTTGCGTTTCACGAGAAAAAAGAAACGCAAATGGGGTGCTAGCGCCCCGTGTGTGTCTCCCTTTGTTTTTTTGTCTCAGCTCCTCGCCAGCAGGCGGGGTAACCCGGGATGACCGTTCTCGAAAACCGTGCTGGTGCGCATAAAAGTGGAAGTGATCCGAGGTAGTTCCTTACATTGTTCTAGCCGCTTGGACAGGATGCCGGCTGGTGTAGTTGGACGATAACTAGATGCTTTTGATTGGTCTCACTTATGAACGAGAATGATTTCAGCCTTTTCCAATCGGGAGGAACCTCGCTAGTACTGATTTATTAATGGAACAATGGGTTTAGTGTTATGCTTGACACGAAAAAGTAACTTGCAGCTGATTGAATCACGAGCGGCTGATGGCGATAATTTCAGGGAGATTTGATAACACTAAAGTTTCGGCATGTAAAAATATTGAAGTGAAGAAGTCGTTAACACTTGTTGCACATTTTTTAGTTTCCAATGTTTCGCTGTCGTCGCGGGCGGGGAGATAATTCGTAAAAAAATATACGACAATTAGCAATCGGAGTTGGCGGATCAATAAATAGTTCGTTGAGAAAAGTTATCTTTCGTGGTTTTAACCTCTTCAGTATGGTTACGTATGGTTTAGTATGGTTACGTAGGACAATGATGAGATGAACCATTGGTGATGGTGAAGTGATGTATTTAACAGATGAAACCTTTACAAGATGAAACCGACCGGAGTGCGCGCGCAGGCTATCCTTGGACGTTGGGATCATGGCACTACGTTCTACTCGCGCCATCGACGTCGTCGGGTGACAATATATTTTCTTGTGCCTAATCGGCGCTGATCCCAGGCTCTATGGCATGTAGTAAGGTTTGCTTTGTGGTAATGGCGTGTTTTCGCATTATGTAGGCGCTTTAGGCATTTGGTGAACCATTCGTAGTTTCTGTCAGTATACTGGGAATATATTGCTTAAGTTTAGCGTGTTTTTTTCTTTTTAAACTCATCGGCGTCTGCAGTGCAAGCATCGCATGGTTTGTCGAAAATCTTCATACAAAATTGCAAGTTCACTGACAAATGCGGCGAAGTTAGCGTTCTTGCAATCGAAGATTCATTTTTGCACGGGCGCTTCTTTTTATAGGCAATGAAATGTAGACCTCAAGTAGGCAGCGGCCGCTGAAACCAAGGGGCAAACCAACATTTTCTATAATGTCTCGACAGTCAAGAGAGGAGGAGACCTAAGGCTCTCCCGCGCTGCATTATCAGCAGCTTGATTGCCGACCGCCTGGGTTTATATGCCCCGGAGTTCAGGCGACGCGGGCATGCGTTCCGTTCCGGCCTAGTAGGTGTACCATTCCTTGAATGTGATGAATGGTAGGGAGATCAGAGTAAGCCCTATCGTATTCTCTGGTGGCGGCGTTTGAGCCAGTGAGAAGGCGGACTCTGGGAGGTGAAGGTTCACGAACCATGTATGATCCAGGGCTCGTATACGAGACCAAGGAGCCCAGCTCGGAGAGGCGACAGGACGAGTGTGGTCATACTAGTGGTCCTGATAAGATCAGGGCGTTCTTCACAGCGTCATACCAACCCCACTGAGTGTTCTTGTAGGCTGGCGTCTGTAAATCTATGAACCTCAATTGGCAGTCTGCGTGTCATGCATTGACCGAGGTCATGATGGCTGGGAACGATGCCAGCACGAGGGATACAGGTCATTGTGAGGAAACCAGGGTACTCCAATCTCAGCCAAAAATGGCTCGCCGAAACGACTCCGCAACGTTAGCTGTTTTGTGCCCCCACCCTACCCCGGTCCGCAGAAGCCTTCGCTAAAAGCCTACGGTTAATGCTGCCCTTATACCCGCCAAATTGCAGAAATGGTTCCACTCGGACTCTTCAGCCTCACCGTACTCTCCCCATTGTCACAAAAATGTTTTCTCAGCGTCTCACACTTAACTCGGCACTGTGCAGCTTCGGCATCTTCTCGTGATACTTTGCACCGTGCTCTTGTCCCCAACTCGTTTGGCGACGTCCCACCTTACGAACTCCCCTTCATGCTCCAGGTGTTTTTTTTTTGTTTTTTTTTTTTCAATTAAGAGTGGCCTGGCAAGGGTAGTGCAAGGTGGTGGTCTACGCTCCCCGTCCCAAGATATCACGCATCATCTCCAACCAGCCCTAATCGTGACTGACTGATCGCCACCTCCTCTTCCCTCCTTCCCCTTCCCCAACTACGGCAATTCAGTTCAATACTGTCTCGGCTAGATGTTAACGAGAGGTGAGGGTGTTGCCATCACTCTTCAAATTTTGGGTGCTTTAATTAAGCGCCGAAGCTACACCTGGGCTATGCCCGCATTAGTGGAGGACTACGGAATAAATTAGGCCACATGAAAATTTTTTACGTGCGCTGAAATATCAAACTTTTTTCGTTTTTCGCCTGTATTGGGAAATGGGTGCCGTGGCAAGGATCGAACCCGCGTCCTTGGTCTCGAGTCGCTCCGCGATTTCGGTCGTGAACACTCGCCGTCTCACACAGGGCCGACGGAACGTCCAAACCACGGTGCAGACGTTGAAAACAAGGTCATCCTCGTCACGGTTCGGATGATATGAACCTCTTCCAATTTAACATTTCTTTATGCCAATTACATTATATCGTCCGTTTGGCTTGGTACACCCAACAGCTTCGCTGGCCATCACTTGTGTAGGTCAGGCACTCCAAATTTTTTTTTTGTTTAACACATCCGTTATACTCAGTGGATACTATAGCAGCTTGTCCTGCGCCTATAACCTACGTCAAGTGCCACCGCAAGGCAGGAAGTAAGTGGCGGGTGACGCAATTTCTCGGTACCTATCCGTCATCCATAAACAGGAAATGAAGACAAGCAGCAAGGCGCGTCTACAGCCCGCAGGCCGCTGCCAGGGGACGAGGCCCCAGGATAGGAGCATGATAAAGAAGGAGCGGGGTGCCTGATTGGCTCATTATATGTCGCTATGTTACGTTCGTAGAACAAGCGTGCGACCGCACACCCCGGTGAGCCGCACACCAGGACGATGCCCTTCAGAGGAGAGGTGTGCTGCGGCCAAAGTTAGGTGTTGCACGAAATGCCAGGTACTTTTACTCGCTATTGCGATGTTCCCATTGGAAGTTCTCGCGGAAATTTCACCATCTATGGTGGCAAGCAGTGGCTAACTTGGCGTCGCCAACAACGAGGCATGACCGAAGAAGACGACTTGAGTGACGAGTGCTCGTGTCATTCGCGTAGCCATGGCTGCGAACCGGAGTTTCTGGACCGCTGGGCCGGGACTTACTGACGTCATGGCATTTAGACTGCTATAACTGCGCTGAGCGTTCATAACTGTAGCGTTCCAAAAATAGGGTGGTGGATGTACACCGCACGAAATGGGACCAGATAGTAAAGTGCCCACGTGCATGCACGCACCCCCGCCCGCACGCCCGCACGCACGTAGGCTGCATGCCCGTACTGCACGCCAGCAAGAATTAAAAGTAACGCTTCACATCAGTGGCGCTATGGCACCAATTTCTCGCCCCCATCGTAATAAAAGGCGGCGATAGTCACCGTGAAAGGTGTTTCATATGGGCTGTCACACAGATGCGGTGGCACGCAGCACTGGCTTCCCGGTGTACGCAGAGCGGAGACCGATTTAAAAAACTGGTAGACACTGTTCCTTGATTGTTTGTTCATATATTATTCCGCTTTTCCTGAGGGATTGCAAAAAGGGGGTCAAAAACTGGAAGAGAACAGGGACCAAAGTAGAACTTGCTTGGAGGTAAGGTGTCATGCCAGCAGTTTATTGTTGAAGTTAAAGTTGAAGTTGAAGTTTATTTCACCACAAGGATACACTGTGGTTTACACAAAATCGAAACAATTGTGGAATGCAAAGGGGAAAAAAGCTGCGCTATAGCAGCTTGACTAGCCCCACCTCCCGTTTGTACAAGGCAACAGAAACAATGGCACACCAAACCCCATACGGTCCTCACGTATGACTGAAAGAAAAGAAAATAACATTCTAGTGGTTATTTTTCAAGTACAGTTTGCATGCACACTTGGGTGTTTACAAGAACATAAAATTGTAGGGGAAGAAAGGCAACTTATACCATAATAAGACACTATAACAGAAAGGGTACACTGTTGGAATTCGCATGCATTTACAAGTACTGGGTTCAATTTCTCTGGGTTTAGAGCTCATTGCATAAACAGGTTTAATATATCACTACCTGAAAGGAGACGCAAGTGCTGTTCTGTAAGCTTGAACTTATTTAGTATGTGTGGAACAGATTGTTTTAACATTTGGAGTCCGTAATTTGTTCGTGGTCGGGGGATGTGCCAGTGGTCAGAATTTCGCGTCGGAGGCAACAAAATGATCGGCTGTAAATGCGCTAAGCCTCTCAGGTTTGCACAATTTCTTCTTGTTGTTAGCGAAAAGCGTAATGATGGTCGAGGCGCCTGTGTAATCCCCAACCGCGCTTGCCGTATCTTACACGCGAACACCTTTGTAAATATGGCCAAGGATCTTTACTAAGATATAACAGTTTCGTTTGTTGGATTTGGTCCCGATCTGCAATAGATACAATGAAAAAAGAACTGGAGACATTTTTTGTAGGGCACGATGATTCTATTAGATTTTAAGCATACGATATGTTTGACGGGTAAGTAGTTTGGTTCTTTCAAATAATTTTCTTGGGTTTGTTTTTTGATCACACACTAAAATGAAAAGCTTCACTCGCATGTTTTATTTGCGTAACGGTAGTGGTTCTCCAATTTTGTTAATTTTTCATATCAGGGAACACTATGTTCCACATATACTGCCCGAGAATAAACCTAGTTGGCCTGTTCTGTTTGTTTCTTAATTTGTCGACTAACTTCCCCTGCACTCCGCATCAAACCAAACACGCATTTTTTAGTTTCGGCCAAACGGCGGTGAATGAAATTCCTTGCAGTAACAGCTTTTTCAGCCGTCTAGCCATCACGGGCATTCGATGAGCAATAAGTTGCTAAACTCGCTCTGTTCCTTCCACAACTGTGATTCACGTATTTATTTATGAATGAGTTTTACTTGTCTCACGCTAAGCAACAGCGCAGGTGTGAAGCAATTTATAAGAGCGTGCAAAAACAGCGACAAAAACGGGACGTAAAGTGGGGTGACACAAGTACAGCGCCGGCTAACAAGCAGAAGATTAATCGCTTGCGAGCCCCTTAAATACATATCTGCAAGGCAATGGAAAAGGAAAGTCTTTCTTTATATTCCCTCTATATTGCTTGCAGATTTGTCTTTAAGGCGCGTGCAAGCAATAAATCTTGCTGGTCATTAGCCAGCGTTGTGTTCGTGTCACCTCGGTCGATGTCCGGTTTTTAGAACTTTTTCCTCTTGTTCCAATTGCACAAACCAGCCCACTTGCTCGCAATCGTGAGGTCCATTTATACTTGAGTGCCGTCATTTTCGTTGCTTATATCTCCATGCAAAATGCAATCATCACCAAATATTGCACATGGGGAGAAATATATTGTCAAGAAGCCAAGGACGACGCAGGTTTCTTCAAGGAACAAAGTTTATCGGAGCGAACTTGGGCTCCGCTAAGAACCCGAAGAATACACAAGCAGCGAAGGATCAGTCCACAAAGTGACGTGCACAGGCAGAGTGTCAGCGAATCGAATGCCGTGGCGTTTGCCCTGCGAGCATTTATCTTTTCGTGTAGTTCATTCTGAAGCTGTCGAATTAGGTTCAGAACACTTGCGATCAAAGAAGAAAGTTCTAGTCTAGTGACGACAGGGCGTGCGCTCTTCCTATTGAATAAAATAGCTTGCGTGGCATACAAAAGAAAGTAAGGTAACACGCGCTTCGCTTCGAACACAGATAACACATCCGGGCGCAGCCAGACGCTGAAACAAAACCCATAAGTAAACAAGACTGAAGGAATGGTTTCACGTCAATATAAGAAATATCGTATTGCGAATAATAAATATAAGCGGCCCAAGCACTCAACCTTGCGGAAGAGTGGATGTTACATAAACATGACGTGAACAGTTTCCGTTAAGGGTACCCACTGACTTCGTTAAAGCAGGTAACTCGCCAAATTTCTACCCACAACGCGCGGTTACATTGCAGTCAATACTCCGGTCACCCTAGAAGTTGCCGCTGTTACTGCTATTAGCCTACTGATCATTCCAATTTGCCACTGAATATTTAGGGAAACTTGCTAAAGACCTTCTTCATAACTGTTCACTACCACTCATTACAGCGATCGCCGCTGTAAAAACGTTACTGGTTACTCAATCGAAACTTTCATGTTCATTCAGTAACGGAAGATGCAGATCGAATGTTTATCTGGCTTGGGCATGGTTCAGTTTGGGAGTTATTTTGCGCCTCTATTATGCAATCATTACGTAGAATGCGGATTTCTTGCTCATCTCCGCAGGGCACTTGTCAAGTTTGAATTTCGCGCACATATTGAGTAGTTTAAGTGCGTACACGTGGTGCAACACCAATTCTTTTTGCTATCTTGTATATTATAAGAGGTGGAATAGCAGCTATATATGGTGCGTCACCTGGCATTGACACCCGTCGATCAGAACTGTTTAGCTGAATGGAGTTTCTCTCCCGCAGCCTATGTAATGCTTCCGCATACATGCGAGTAAACAAGACTAGAGGGGAGTTGCTTCACAAAACATTGCTTCACGATCACTAATTACTGGGGTCGAGACAGTGGTAGCGCGTGACGCATTGTGTATTTACTTCGCACCAAGGTTGTACCAGTAATCGAATCTCGACCTCGTGGGCTTTGCCTGGGCACGCAGTATTTCAGTGGTTGTTCCCTCGAGTGTTATTGCAAGTGGCAAGGTAACTTGAGTCATAAGGCCAAAGAAAAATCCTCGTTATGCCCGACCTATTTTTCCAAGCCGCCTCATAAAGCGTGCGTAGGCACCGAGGACGTTTCGGATTACTTCGAAGAAGCTCGATAAGAGCTGCGTATATGCGTGTGGAGCTGTAGCAGGCGTGGCCGATCTATCGTAGATTAGGACGCACTTCTGGCTGTCAGCCGACGTTCGATCGTTCGAATGCACGTCCGTATACACGTGACAAAGATGTGCACCGTAATCATTGCAATCATCATAATCATCATAATTCCATAATGATCATAATAATTAGTCATAGTTATAATAATGATCACTATTGTCGTCATCGTCATCGTCGCAAAAATCTCGGCAGAATTAGCCTAATCCTTAGCACCCGTGCTTTTTCCTGTGTTCTGCTACCGTTTGCATAAGATAGAAAATGCTCTCATGGATTAGCATTTGAGTCAGAGCACGATTACCCCGGAATCTCTACCGAATCTGAATTCTGCTGCATTATTTCAACGTCCTCATCTATTAGCAGGGTTGAGTTTTGCGGACAGGCCGCGGGCATATCACCTCTGTAGTTCCGTAAGAGCTTGAGTGAGGTGTGGAAGGGGAAACATCAGACGGATGCCAGCTCTAACAGAACATAATTGTGGACAATTGACGTATAGTAATATTATGACAATAATAACTATCGTTTGAGGGCGATGAGTAATTTTGCCCGCAAAACACAATAATAAAAGTCGTGATATGGGCCAGTACTGGTGACACAATCGCTTTGAAAGAAGCGTATACGTCGAGCTGCTGCACTACTACGATTTCAAAGGCGAACCTGTACCCTGTGTAGCTGTGTACTTCCACAGTGTTCCATGGGGCCATGAACCCTGTAGTCAAGATGAAAATCAAGACTTCTGAGGAAACCTAAGCACTTCTTATGGGTTGTGAATATGAAAGCATGAATGTCCAGTCGGACGCCTGAGACACCTTGTTTCCGCCTCGTGCTGTCGAAGGGCTCTGTAATAGTGCCTCTTGGGCCACTTCGCGATCCGCCTTAACGCTTTCGAATGGCTTCGATCTGTCTTCTAGGCGTTGCGCCGCTAACTCGTTACCTCCGTCCTGTAATGGGGCAGTTGACGGCGATGGTGAATTGATCTGCTATTTTGTTAGCTCGTTCAGGCTGCATTCTTCCCGCTCCTCTCCATCTGCGGCGTACTGACGTGGACGACCACCTGCCGAGTTTAAGTTCATGCTGTGGAATTCCTCGCGCTACGGAACGCTTCCGGAGGGGCCACCTCACGGAAGAAGAAAGTTATTGTTGGCGGTGGGGGTATGAGGGACAGAGAGGCCCGTAATTGTATTGCGTAAAGCCGACACCTTAACAGGCCGAAGACAGAGAGAGGGAGAGAGAGAGAGAGTGAGCGAAATAAATTGGAAAGAGAGAAGGGCTACTGTAGGCTACTGAGAGCTACGGTAGTTTAAGTACACGCTATAAAACGCCTCGTCGTACGGAACGCTACTGAAGGAGCCATTTATGTTGCGGACGCCGAATGCCGGATTTTAGGGGCGAAGCACCTTAGGGCTCGGGCTGTCGGCGTCTCCTGGTGCCGTCGTCTCATGTCGTCACGGGAAATCAAGGTGTCAAACGATGGTCAAAGAACAGGTGTATAATGAATAAAACCGGTTAAAAAACTAACAGGATTAAAAACAATTTGAAATAAAGGAATAATGAGGATTTAATTGCACTCATTACATAAGTTTGTTAAATTCCACCTCAAAATTGGTTTCAAACGCCAGAATTTTTTTTCTGTAAAGCATACTTCTCAGCATACTGCGGCGTACTGCGTACTGCGACACGAAAACAACTTACAGCCAGTCTGTCTATCGTTCAATTGCTTAAATCCGGTTCAACGCAAGAGAGGGCGCCCCCTCCTCATCAAGCGCGTGATTGCTCTACGCACTGGCCACGTGGCACCGGCGCTTCTGAGACGTCCAATCAGCGTGCTCCGTGTGACAAGAGAGAGACTTAAAATCTTTGAATACACTTATACACTGCATGCTTCGCCCCTCAGGTTTCACGTTAGGGGAGATGGCCCGGGATTTTTTTTATTTTTTTGCTCAATGGGCCACTAAGGCTTTCGCCTTAATAGTGCGCCAACCGTGCCTCGAGACGAAGGACGTGCACCTTGCGCCCAGCATCCCCGCCATTCTGCTGCAGCAACGCACGCGTTATAATAGCCTCCACACAGGGCCGTTTTGTGGCGTTTTCTTCAACCAGGGCCATTCACACCGGTAGACAAACCCCCCAGCGATGGCTCTAAAAGCAGGCGCTTTATCTGAAGAGTATTAGCAAAACACGAATGGAAAACCATTCGAAAAGAAGAAAAACGGAACGACGACGCCTTTAGGGAGTACCTAATCTTGCAGTAGTTCAACAGAAAAAAAAAAATGAATGCGAGTGGAAGAGGCAGGAAAGGGGCAGCTCAATATCACTTTGTCGATACCCTAAAAAACCAGACGAAGAAATAGAAAATGATCTGTGCACACACTTAACGCTTGACGTTGAGCGATTGGCGTGAAAGAGGAGGCACGCGAGCCAGACAGCCTGGGCGAATCGCTTGTCAGCCAGGCGGGAAGCGAACGGGGGCCTCGATTGCAGCACGTCTGAGGGCGTGGTCCCTAAAGGCGCGTATGCCGAGGAAATCCCTGTCGAAGATGAAGTGTGACACGGCCGGGAGAATCGCGAAGCGGATGGTTGGTGGAATGTACCTGCGTGGGTTTAATGAACGCGTCGTCGCGCATCTAAGAAAAGGAAAACGAACGCGTACACACCCTATTCATAGCTATTAAGCCGGGCAGCAATGCAATCGCTACCGAGGGATTGGCCGGATAGATTTATTTCCAATATAATTGCGGAAATTTTGCCACTAAGCTCTCCCCTTAGCACTGAAAAGAACAACAGACCCAGCTAAAGGGGGCGATTGAAATTCACTGATAAGGTGAGTGAAAGGCTTAATCGGTTGCGCGACGCGCAATAAGTTTCTGCTGTTCCTGCCAAGACACGCAGCGAATTCGTAAGTTGAGAAGATTTAGTCTGGTTGCGCGGCGAGCTATGATCTTCGCATCACCACGTCCAAAACTATAGCCAGTCAAGTGCATCCCTACCATGTGCGACGATACGATAAAGTTCGACCTCTACCCAAGTTCGACCTTAAATCCCGTACTTCACACAGGGATGACGTCTCGCTCGTAGCCAAGCCCAACAACGCACGTAAGACAGGCACACGCATCCTGTACACAGATGCAAGCCTTTACCCCACTCCTTTCGCTATCTGGAAGTGGTCCTTACCGAAAATAAGGCAATCACTTGTGCCTCCCTCACCAACCCCTCACCCTGACGTCGTGAAATATCCGCCGTAGTTCTGGCAATCACTCAAGCTATGTCTCCGATCACACTCACGGACTCCTAAGCTGCTTGTCGAAAATTTTTGTCGTGTGGTGGCCCCGACAACCGTTCAGCTACTCAACCATCATCCCCCGTCTGGTGGGAACAGTGACCTTGTTTACACTCCAACTAACTCCTACCCGGCGGGCAAAAACTATGCCCACCAGCAAGTCTGCGCATTTTGTTCCCAGGCTACTGAGGCCGCCTTGGACACTCCGCACCTGGTCACCATCGAAGACATCATCCAGCATTACCACGCCAGTAGACACTACCTCCCGCCACCTCATCGCAATCTTCTCAAACGCGAAAAAGCTACGCCGCGTAGGATTCAGACGAAAACATTCCCTCCTCGCCTATTTTCAACCAAGTACCCCGCAGAATCCGAATTTTGCTTTCAACCGGGCACCCTAACCCATATCATCTTCAGGTGTGCTCACAACCCAGTCCTTCAACTTGTTTGCTCCCCTCTTACCTTTCCAGAACTGTGGGTGAACCTGCCGGTTAGCAGAGACCGCGAAGTCGTCATCTCGGCTCCTGGGCAGAAAGAGCACACCCATTTCTGTGCTGAATGAAGTTTTTTTTACTAACACTACCACTCCCGATACATGAAAAACTCTTAGTAAATGTTTTTACGGTTTATTTACGTAGCCCGCGTGCTGAATAATGCATTACATTCATAGAAACACAACACTTCTTTTCCGTTCCGTTCCGCTTAATTGAACGACAAAGTCGATGGTTGAGGGAATGGGTGCGCAGAAACCTGCTTTCATTTCATACAAGATGGGTTGAGTTTTAATTGGATCCAGGCAGGAAGATGGATGCTCTCTGCGCAGTGCCCGTAATTTGTCATTTTCGCGCGGCGCACACATAGCGCCTGGCTTGCGCGTGCTTGGCCATGTCTGTTTGTTTGAGCCGACTCATTAGGAAAATGCCGTGAATCGTAAGATAGGTTCGTATCGTACGTGCAGGAAGCACACCACTGTATTTCAGGGCGGTGGTGCAATTTTATCTGATATTTTACGCTTGCCACCTTTGCAAATCTCAGGTTGGAACACTCAGGGAAAAAATATGTTAACTGCGTATTCTAATTGATTTTGAGATGAATCGGAACGTCACACGATGTTCGGAGCCCAATGTTTGGGCTTTTTGCGGTTGCAGCGCGGCGAGGCCGTAACTCGAGCTAGTCTACCTTTTGGCAGGATGCCCGGATGACTATGTAGTAAGGCGGGTTGACAGGATCATCGAATGCTGCCGAAGGTCACTCTCTCACAGAGGCTTCAGTAACACGAAAAGGGTACCTCCCGCGGTAACGGGCTAGCATTCAGACGTAGATGTTTTCGCATAAAACAGTTGCAGCTCTTTATGCAAGATGTTGGTGATAGAATTGCGAGGGAAACAAATGAATGAATGAATGAATGAAATGAGGGAAGACGCCTGAGGCCCTTGTTTGGGTTGGGGTGAAAATCAGATGAGAAGACACATTTATATATCATCATCATGATCATCATCATCACCAGGTCCACTGCAGGACTGAAGGCCTCTTCCATCGAGCTCCAACTGCTCCTGTCCTGCAGTGGTCGAATCCACAGTTTTCCCCCGAATTTCTTTTTTTCATCCCTCCATCGGGTTAACGGCCTTCCCCTTCTTCTAGACCCATCTCTTGGCATCCACTCTGCTTCCACCGGTTGTCGGTTCGTCTCATTACACGACCAGCCGGAGTCCACTTCTTTTTCTTTATTTCAACTATGATACCTCCTACTCTAGTTTGTTCTGTGATCCGGGTAGCTCGTTTCCTGTCCCTGAGTGCAACTCCTAACATTATTCGTTCCATGGCCCGTTTAGCCGACCCAAGTTTTCTTTCCAGTTGTTTAGTAAGGTGACAATTATCAGCCCCGTATGTTATCGTCGGCAGTATGCACTGGTTGTGTATTTTTCTTTTGAGTGATACAGGTAGCTTACTTTTTATTATTTTTGAGTGTTGCCGAGTGCTCCCAACCTTACCTATTCTGCGCCGGATTTCTCTCCGTGGTTGGGGGTCGGCGCTAGCCATCTGTCCGAGGTAGTTGTATTCATTTACTTCTTCTAGCTTTTCGTTTCCTAAGTCGATGGACGTTTTTGATATGCTTATTCTTCATTACTTTAGATTTATTCACATTTTTTAGCCCCACGGCCGTGCTTTATGATTGTGGTTCCTCAGCATTGTTTTCAATTGTTGTGCAGTCTCACTCAGCAGTACAATGTCGTACAAAAACCTCGATTGGGTTCAAGTATTCCCCCTTTATCTTTAATCCTACGTTCTCCCATTCAAGCTTTATAAACACCCCCTCCAGACATGCAGTGAATAGTTTTGGCGAGACGGTATCTCCCTAGTCCAACTCCCTTTCGGATCGCAAATTTATCGCTTTAAGTGTAAAGGATTATTCTGCCCGTGCATTCCTTATGTACGTCTTTTAGTAGTATTGTGTAGGTCTCCTCTATTTCCTAGTTTTTTAGTGCTCTAGCACGGCTGAGGTTAGCACAGAATCAAACGCTTTTTCATAGTCTATAAATTCCATGTTAAGGGGTTTAGTGTATTCTGCGGATTTTTGTATTGCTAAACTGACAACATATTAGAAATGAAGGTGAAAAAACTAGTTGAAAGCACTGAGTGTTCGCATAGCCCTCATCGCGTAATATGTGAAACATTGTCTTGAAGGTTCCCAAGGGTACTGTACCATGTACTGAGCCTAATAGGTCTAAAGCTGGATTTTCTACACAGGATAGCCTTTTTTTTTAACAGCGCAGCTGTTTAGCGATTCGTTGATTCCGGCGTTTCAGAAAACTCACTATAGCAGTATAAAGAAAAGAAATCACCGGCACCTGCAGGATTTGAACCTGGGTATGGTACATCAACGGAGTTACAGTCAGTCGTCTTCCCCACTCGGCTACTACCGGGAGTTAGTGCCTGATAGTCGAACGGCTTAAGGGTGATTCACGTGTTAAAATTCCTTTGGGACATGCCACTTCGTGACGTGCGGTCTCCAACTGTAAATGGATTTGTAGGGCCTGTCAAGTTGCATGATTGCAACTTTTTCCCTATTTGTCCTGACCATAAACTTGCTTGTGAAATAAATAAACATTCATTCAAAAACCATCACGCAATAATACAAAAAGTTTAGCAGATACATGACAATGCTCCAAAGGGCCTAGTTTGATTATTTTACAACTATATCACTTCATTGGTGAAATAGAAAAAATAACTCTCGCTTGCTATGTAGCTAGCCCCATTTAGTGAAAACTAGACAAAGCTAAATATGTTTCTTGTTTACTCTTTATTTCAGTAAAGAAATCATATATTTCTAAAAAAGCAAACTAGGATATTAGAAACATCTACATGTATCTGTAAACCTTTTTGTGTCGGTACACAACGCTTTTTAAGCCCGTGGATCATGATTTAGTAAGTCCCATAGGAACGTGATCAGGTGACTCTCGCTTAAACCATCGGCTGTGACTGTGGGAAGAGGAATCTACCACCTGCTCGACACAGAACACGTGATAGGGTACACGTTGCACCTGCGGGCGCATAGTTTAAATGTGCGCGTTACGTTCGTTCGTTCGGCTTCTTCGATTTGCTTCTTTTTCGCCGTTCAGGCAACAAAGATGGAGTAAAGGTCACTGCGGCAGCGAAGAAGAAGCAGATAGGCTGCTATCGGGGGCTTTAACCACCGTGATGATCGTGAAGGTTGCGTACAGCTTCGCTACCTTCGAGCCTTACGCGTTAGTGTGAGCTTCCTTCATTTTTTCTTAAGGCTCTATGGATTCTCGAAAAGGAGCCTTTCGCATGAAACTTTAGGGTTCGGAGCACAGCAGCCATCATTACAAGGATATATGCGTTAATTTCCCGCTGTTTTGAAGCTGAAATTGTTTCTCTCGCAAGGGTTTTCTGCCACATAACGTAGTTGTGTTGTAGAGAAGCTCGCAGCTTTTTCGAAGGGCTAACGTTCTGGCAGGGAGGTAGTGTAGTGGAGATCGCCTTAAGCACTACGTTGTGCCTTCTTGTTCTTAGCCGTTGCTTTGTTGCATTATTTTGTTACTGCCGGCATTATTTCTTTCGGTTAATTGAGGCCACTTTAGCCACATTCAATCGCCCGAACCTTTAAAAGCTTGTTTGTTAAGAGTCTCTTTGGGTTCTTTTAAACAAATGGTTGGCTTTGCCTCGAACAGACCAAGCTTGTGGTAAAGCCACACTATAGACGGTCGGCACACTATCTAGCTGAACTAAGGAAAAGAGCGAACCCGCATGCGGCCGCGTTCCGTTCAGGTCACCCAGCTTCCGCGTCGAGCTGATCCGGATGCAACGCGCGCAATCGTGGCGCCGTCTTCGTAGGCGAAGTAGAAACAGAAGCCGGCTTTTTATATCGACCGCTCCGGCGAGCTTCACGCTTCCATCGACAGGAGGCGACAGCACGAGAGACGACTAGAGACGGCGGGTAACAGGACCTCTGCCTGCGAGACCTCTCTGCCTCTTTCCACTGCGGGGTTTCGCAGCGGTGTCGTGAACTCGCTTCCCATTGCGAGCGTAGTGATAATGCGTGCGCGAAGACATTTAACTTTAACTTTCTCACGAGCGAGCAGTAGAATGTAATGACCTCCATCTCTACCTGGAGGTGCAGATAGGGGTCAGTGTACACCTGTTCATCCTGGTCCGTACGCTAGTGATGTGCGGGACAAAAGATCCTGGATAACCACAACCGAAGAAAGCCATTCCTTCGTTACCAGAACGACTTCGTAATTGATTGATTTGTTGATTGAACTAGCCGTCATTCAACTAAGGCAAAGGATTGCGGAAGGCGTCCTTATGCTGGTTATACGTTGGCTTTTGTTGGCACTCCTTGGCAGAACATCGATTCAGAGGTTGCCTTTTCGGGGTTCCCCTTGGCTGGCCACCAAAGCTTAATCACGCTTGATGATTACGGAAGTTCCAAGGTTACGAACAGCGGCGTTAGTGCTTAGCGGATATGCCGATTGGGCCAACTGCACTATTCGTGGATAGCCCGTCTGTATTATATATATAAAAAAGATTATTCTATTAAGTTCCATTTGATGCATAAAGCTCCTCTCAACAAACAGCTAAGCTGATCTAGGTCGTCAGCATTTTGGTGTTAAACGTTGCCAGATTTAAACGCCAGTCGCGGCTGTATGGTTCCGCAGATTCTTTGCCCCTCTGATGCATCGCTGACTTGAAGCGGCATTTTAACAGCGAAGCTGTTTAGCGAGTGCGTAATTTTTCCTGTACCCGCAGATAAAAATATCAAGATATTGTCGAGCTCGCGCATGTGAGCACGGACCTCGCGGCGACCGCTCGGCAGTTAAACAAAACCAAGAAAATGCCGGGCGCTAGTGTGCGCGTGCCTCGCCACGACCGCCCAGCGTCCCCGCGGAGCATGTTTGTCAAGCCAAGATTGGCCCAGACTGGTAAAAAAAAAAAAAAAAAAAACTCCTGGTTAGCCGCAATAGTGTGCAACACTTGCTCGGAACGAGAAAGACTCCAGTGTTCGCCGCAATCGTGGCAACACTTGCTCGGAACGAGAAAGACACGTCATAGCGTTCGCCCCTCCGAAAGTCATGTCCAATGATTATCACTTAGAAAAAGATGCAGGAAGCTCACACTTGTAGCAACAATGATGGAGTAAACGTCGTTGCGGCAGCGAAGAAGAAGCAAATCGGCTACATTCGTGGACTTAAACCTCCGTGATGGTCCGAAAAGGTTGCGTACAGTTTCGCTACCTTCAATTATTATAGAGTGTGAGCTTCCTTCTTTTTCTTTGAGCTTTAAAATAACTATCTTTAGAGCAGTATTGAATTTGTTCTTTTGTTAGGTTCTCAAATTGTTACCGATCACTTTCCCCACAATTTTCTCACTTCGAATTTTCCTAAGTTTTAATCCTTAAGCTCCTTCAACAAACATGGACACAATCCAACTTGGCCAATCCCCCAGAGTGGGTACTGACCATTGTTGATGTGGCTCCAACCGACCAATCCATATCAGGTGGTGGTGGTGGTAACACGCATTTATTTTATGTACAAGGGATACAAAGACGCCATGTTACGCTTTAGCGAATTTCGGTGTCTAGGGGAGAGGGATTAGGTAATGGGAGTTGGGGAAAAAGTATGATACATCTAATAGGGTATGAAATTAAAGGAAATGGTGAAGGCCAGAGTTCTCGACGAAGTTTCGTAGAGCGGCGAGCCGGTGCCGTTCTTCGCTCTGATTGGAACTACTTGGATAAAGCCAATCATTAAGGCTCGGTGGGATTGCCAATCCTACGTTTTTGAATGCTTGTTGTCGACAGTCGGAAAAGCGATCAGCTGGGTATTTTCACATATAAGTAGTTCCGAGCCCCACCGCTTGTGGTGCACCATATGCACCGAGCGTGGAACGTGGCGCGTGAATCGTGGAACGTCGCCTCTTCGCACAAGAAATAGCTCTCACGCCGGCAACGTAGCGACGAACGTAACAATGGCGTGTCGGCGCAACCTGCGAGAAAACCGCCAGCCACCACTGCAACATGAGGAAAGTACTACCCCCTTTTCAGTACGCGAGGAAGGTCACGGTGCGACCGTGGTGGGTACCACCAACCCGCTGTCCTTAGAGGCCGGGGATAGCAACATCAGCGAGCTCCGGAGCAAGCTCGCGAACGTGTGTCGCGAGGTCGAGGAAGTTCAGGACCGCTTCGCTGAACTCGGGGCCATCAAAAGCACGTTACGCGCGCTTCAGGATACAGTCAAGACCGAGGCGAAGAAGATGAGAGAAGAGTCCGCAGCGGTCGACAAACGGATCATGATGAAGATCGAGAAAATACACGATTTCCTCAAGAGCGAAAGCGACGTCACCAGGGACCGGCTCCCTCCGAGCAAATTCGAGTGGCAGGTAAAGAACGTCTCCAAGCTTAAGGACCAGATGCTCAAGGGCGATGTCAAGTCATTCTTCAGCGACAACTTCTACGTGGGCATCAACGGCTACAAGATGTACCTGGGCGCTCACTTCGCCGCGAAGAATGGCAAGGGCAAAGTGAGCCTCAGCATCTACGCGTACATCACCAAGGGCCCCCACGACCGCTCTCTGCAGTGGCCGTACAGCAGGCGCAACACTTTCGTCATCGTCGACCAGAAGACCAACGCGCACCACAAGGCGGCCGAGGTGGTGCCCGGGGAGCTCCAGCTGGAGCATTGCTTCCAGAGGCCCGGGAACGTCCCCAACGAGGGAACTGGATTTACGGCCTTTATGCCCCTCGAAGAGCTCGAGGACCCGGACAAGGGGTACCTTGTGAACGACTCCTTCCTCGTACACTTCATCACCTGCAACATGTGAGACTGCTCCCTGTTGCGATGCAGACGTGCAGCGACGCAGGCAGAAGGCCATCAGCTCCCCAGCAGCGACCTCAAGCCTGCGATTATCGAGCTTAGAGACAGCTAACTGAAAGGGTGTGAGAGACGTTGCGCACGTTCGCACTGTGCACGCTTTTCGCCGTAGTTTCTCTGTGGTTAAAGCAGCGCGAGCTCTTGCGAACGTTGGGGGACTGAATTCCTGCCGTTATTTTGTGTGAATTTTAATGGTGGGTCATTTTTTTCAGAACTTGGCCTGTCACCATTAAAAGCTCTGCGCACTCGCACCTATATCCGTGCAGCGTTCCTGAATTCGGGTAATAGTTGTTGGCTAGTTAGATCTTTCTTTCAGGGAAAGCGAATAGCAAGGGGTGAAGTCAGAAAAAAAAAAAAAAAAACACACGACTTTATGCATCCCATGCAACGTGATTTCTAGCAGCGAAGCTGTTTAGCAAATCGTAATTTTTCGTGTCCGTGATTTATAATAGCAAGAAAATTCCGAGCGTGCGCATGTGAGAGCGGGCCTTGCGGCGACCGCACACGTCCCATGCGCATGTTTGTCAAGCGAAACATACCCACTTAGAAAGATTGGGCAAGATTGCGGCGACCGACCGGCAGTTAACAAACCCAAGAAAATGCCTAGCGCTCATGTGTGTGTGCGCCTCGCGACGAAGGCACAGCGTCCCTTGCGCACGTTTTTCAAGCCAAGCGTACCTACTTAGGGACATTGAAAAAGATCGCGGTGACCACCTGGCAGTTTACAAAAAAAAAAAAAAACAGAAAAAGTTGAGCGCTCGTGCGTGCGTGCCTCGCGACGACCGCTAAGCTTCCCCTGTGCACGTTTGTCAGTCCAAGCAGGCCCACATAGGGAGATGGATTGGCCGAGATCCGGGCGACCGCCCGGCAGTTAAAAAAATCAAGAAAATGCCGAGCGCTCCTGTATGCGTGCATCGCAACGACTGCCCAGCGTCCCAGGCGCCCGTTTGTCAAGCTAAACATACCCACTTAGGGAGATTGGCCAAGATTATCTAAAAAACTGCAGCCTTCGTGGTAATCGTGAGAAAGCTTGCTCGGAAGGAGCTTGCTCGGACAAAGCTTGCTTGCATCATTGCCCTCCATAGTGATGTCCAAGAATTAGCACTTAAAAAAAATGATGAAGGAAGCCCACAATTATAGCAACAATAGTGGAGCATAGGTCGTTGCGGAAGCGACGAAGAAACAAATCGGCTACAATAGTGGAAACACTGTCGTGATGGTCGTGAAGGTTGTGTACAGCTTCGCTACATTCAAGTCTTACGCGTTAGTGTGAGCTTCTTAAATGTTTTACTTGTATCTTTTTGTTCCATAGGCCAAGCAGTGCACTTTCGGCATGTTTATTCATGATTACTTCAGATTTATTCATTTATTTTTAGCTCCATGGCAGTTCCTCAAGCGTTTTGTTGCAGGTGTTCTTTAAACTCGCTTAGCAAGACTATGTCGTCTGAAAACTCCAAACGGCTCGGGTACTTTCAGTTTTCCAGTGTTTTCCAGTAATCAAGTGTTTTCCAAGTCAAGATTCTTGAGCACCCTACTCCAGGCATGCTGTTAACAGTTTCAGCCAGATGCTAGGGCCCTGTCGTACGTCCTTTCGTTTCGGGAATTTTTCGCTTTGCATGTGAAGGATTGTGCTTCCCGTACATCCTTTATATGGGCCGTCTATGAGCCTCAGACCTAGGATGTCGCTTAAAATAAAGGTGTCAACGCAGGTATTGTGCAGGACGTAGAAGCAGTGGAAGTGCTAAGCAAGATTCGGAGCAGTCATCATAGGATGGTAAAGTTCTAAGGAAGGCTAAATCTCAAAAGCGAAAGAAGGGAACTTGTGAAAAGTAAGAAACCCAGCCTAGAGTCAGTGAGGGCCAGAACGCAGGACTTTAAAATAACCCTTCAAAACAAATTCGCATCTGTAACCGAGGAGAAAGAAAATAGTGTAGACACTTTTCTTTATTTTTATTTTTTTTGCGAGAGTTTGCCTTACGGCATGACGGTTATATGTACAACATCACATTTGAGACACGCTAAATGACAACCAGCAACAGCGATCACAGAATCAGCAGCAGCTGTGGGAGAAATTACCTGTAGGAAACAAACTGGAAAACTAAGAAAACGAAGGAACTAATTGCGAAACGTTAAAACACGAAAATGTCGAGTACGGTGGGTGAAGTGGAATTAGACGACCTGTCGAAATTAACAGAAGTAAACAGAATGACATGGATCGAGGAAACGCTGAAAATAGGAGGAAGCTTAAGAGCAACTATAAAGAAGCTAGATATCTCAAAACGGGTGCTCTCTGTACTCACTCAGAGACGAGAAGGAGAATATTACACAAAATAGACGAGATTATGAAAGTAGCAGAACGACTTTACGCAAGGGTATACGCCAGTGACGTCAGACCAGGGGAACTACTAAACGTACACGCTTAGTTCGCGATGTCCTTCTAGTAACCAAAGAGGAACTAGAAACTGGTCTTAAGGGCATGAAAAGAGAAAAAAGCTGCAGGTGACGATGGCATAACCGTGGATCTTTTAAAGCAGGGATGAGATTTACTAGCAAGGCTTGCTGCACTATTTCCAAAATGCGTAATGGCTCTAAAAGTGTCCATGGCCTGGAAAAAACGCCAATATACCCTTGAACTCACAAGAAAAGAGGGACACAAAAGACCTTAAGAACTACAGGCCCATCAGCCTACTCTCAGTTGTGTACAAGCTGCTTGCCAAAGCAACATTTAACAGTATAAATGACAGCCTAGATTCCCAGCAGCCCAGAGAGCACGCCCGTTTTAGAAAAAGATGCTGAACAATGTGTCGCATCGAATTCGTCACTGAAGTGATAAAAAATAGTGTAAAACACCCTTTACATGGAATTTATAGGCTACGAAAAAGAGTTTCATTCAGTAAGTACCGCAGTAGTGCTGGAAGCATTGAAAGACAAGGAAATAGAGGAGACCTACATTAGACTCCAAGAAACAACTACTTCACAGAATAGCTGGGCCATTAGATGTCGATTGATTGTGGGGTTTAACGCGCCGACGCTACACAGGCGATGAGGTGCGCCGTAGTGGAGGGCTAGGAATTAATTTTGACCACCTGGGGATCTTTAACGTGTGCCGAAATATCGACCACACGGGTGTTCTCGCTTTTCGCCTCCATCAGAAAAGTGACCGCCGCGGCTGGGAATCAAAGCCGCGTCCTTGGGCTCACCAGATAGCCACAGCTGGGCCACTAGCCGTCACATTTCAATTAGGCATTGACTGCCACTGCTGTCTATAGCTAGAATGTCATAATGCCTTGGGGCATTCATAATACCGCAGGACGCCAGAAAAATGCCGACTCGCATTAACTTTACGTTGAATGTTCAATTTGTGGCGTACACGAAATGGGTGATAATTTTTTGTTCACTGGTTCAGCGGAGCGAAAGAGGGCGTCGCATTCTTTCTAATCGGGGCTTTGGACTGAATACACGTTATACGAAGAAAACCAGGCGGGTGCGGCATGAATGTACGAACTTGCCGGATACCCCTAGTTCAGGCCTTGCGAGCGTCTAAACCAGAGAGAGAGAGAGAGAGAGAGAGAGAGAGAGGAGACGAGAGAGAGAGCGAAAGAAGAGAGAGAAAGAGAGAGAGAGAGAGCGAGAGAGAGAGAGATATTCATTGAGTGCTACAGAGAGAGAGAGAGTCTACAATCCTCTTATGTACGAGCGGCTCTGTCGTCCGCAGGGGCTGGGTCGTGCCGTGCTGGGAGTATCACCTTTATTGCCTTCCCATCCCGGAGAGAGAGAGGAGAGAGAGAGAGAAGAGAGAGAGAGAGAGAGAGAGAGAGAGAGATTCATTGAATGTTGCGACGTGGTAGGTCCCCTAGTCCAGGCCCCCATTCTACAGAGAGTTTATTTATGTCTCTGGGCTAGGAAGGGGAATCTAGTGCGCCAGCCGCTGCTCTGGCGATTGATCGGCACTGCTTGTCGTACTCGTAGAGTCTGACATTCAAGGATGGTGCGAGGAAAACTGTACATTCGAACACCTTTTCTGTCCAAAATGCGAGTAATATTCCTTGAAAAAAATTCCTAACGTTTCGTGCGCGGTCAGGGCTTTATTCTGCTCAGGTAATTAGAGAATGCTTAAAACTGCCTTTCTGCCCTTTCATTAGCAGTAAGAACAGCTCCGAAAGAATAGAGCAAAAAGGCACATTGAGTTTGGCATTTTCACTCTGGGTGTCACTAAACCTCGTCTTTTTTTTGTGGTCACGAAGCTAGTGAACTCGGAACACAAGTACTTTACAATTTTTTAAAGATGCAGAACACTTTATGGGTTTGCCTTGTCGTCGTAGCTCGCTAACAGACAATGTCAAGCGACTGCCGGAATCAGGCGGCTCAGCGAGATAACGGACCCAAGCAAAGCCTGCTGTACATTCGTCAGAGGGTCACACTGAGGCTTCGAAAAACACGTGGTTTAAATAGTCATAACCGTTCGAATCTCGTGAACCGCTGGCGTTTGTCATACATCTCCCCGTTGTTTAGCGCAAAGAAAACTGCTGGTACATTTCAGACAAAATCTGTGTATATAACCGGCAGCCCCCGCGTTAATTTAGTTAGGAACGCTAGTTGGGTTGGTTTTTACGATAGTAAGCGAAAAAAGCGGCCGCGCAAGAAAGAAATGGCGCGTTCAAAATGCCGCAGAAAGGCTCCAGCCACGCAACAAAAAATTACGCATTCTAAATGACGGTGGTGGGGTGGTGGTGTTAAAGAGCTGGGGATATTGTTGAACTCAGGAGTTCACCCTCATACAACCCAGTCGGGAAGGGAATTTCAGTGGGGCACCAAAACAGCTCCAGCATACGAAATTAAAGCAAGCACAAAAAGAACAAAACTCCCGCTGGCGCAGTTTCATGCAGGGGGCGCGCGAGCACTGCGAAGGCGGGAAATTTGAAATGCATTGGGTGGCAGCAGCGAGCGGATAACGGCGGCTGCAGCCCATTATGGCGAATCACTGCTCTGCACTTCCGACAGCTTTCACACTGAGTGGAACGGCTTTAATTTTTTTTTAGTATCAGTACCAGCACACATCATCCTGAAGACAAGTTACTTTGTTTATAACGTTGTTTATTATATTTTACGTCGCACATGTCTGTCACTGGCAGTCATTACGGATAATTGCACGAAGGGAAAAAATGTCGATACAATCATAGTCACTGTCTCGTATGAACACCTTTCAGCAAAGGTACTAAAGCAAACGACTGTTTTTTTTTTTTTTGTACGAAACCTTCACTATTAAGTGTCCCTTCAAGACAGTTGCCTGAGAACGTACTGCAGTCATTACGATGAATTGCAGAAAGGGGAAAGAATGTCGATACAATCACTCCGTCATTTTGAACACCTTTCAGAAAAAGCACCAAAGCAAACGTTTCTTCTCTGTAAGTCACTTTCGCTTTCACGTCTTCTTTCCAGACAGGTGCCTGGAACATGCGCGAGTGCACCCTTTACTCACACTCCGATACACATCTCCGCGGCTTCGCTAAAGACTGCGGCACGCCAGTCGTGCGGGCAGGCGTGTAGTCATAAGCGGTGGCAGGTCCGCTTGCTGTTGCGTCTACATTTTTATCCCTCTTACCGCCGACGGAACTGCCTGGACCCAACCCGATAACCGTTGCCGGCGGCCGACACGGAAGAAAGTATTTATCCAGTGCTTCGAGCGAGGTACGAGTCGTAGCAGTCACAGCGGAACCGGCAGCAAAGCCAACAAGGCCGGGGCTACTTGAAGAAACGCCAACCAGATACGGAGAAAGCTTTACGATTGTGCCAGGATCCCAGCGCCACCTCGTTGGGTGCGAATCACCGGGTTTTATTTAAAATGAGGCCACGCAACAAATGCATAAAATAGGGAGTGCTAGCCGATCGCTTGACCTGGTAAGGCGACACCGTCAGAGTTCCCGGCATTCTCAAGGAGGCAGTGTTGCGTGGACTGGAGAGGGGGAAGTAGTGGCCGGAGGGCGGGAGACAAGTGGTGAGGGTGGGGTGTAAGTGTCGCCGCGAAAACTCGCTCCAAGATAAATATCGCTGACAGGGAACGCAAATCTGGCTGCCGGTGCCCTTTGCGTCGTTCCGGCAACTCGAGGAGTCGACGGTGCGGCCAGTCGGTGCCGCCAGAAGACGCGTCTCCGGAGAGCCATCGACGCCGAACCGGCGGAGTGCGGGAAATGACGTGGGGGACGCGATTTGGTCGAACTGAGTGACAGTTGGCAGCAACAACTGCTCGCCGAAGCGGGCAGCCGTCAGTTTGATGGATGTTTTGGCTTCCTCCTTCTGGCTCCCGTTGACTTGAATTGAAATCGCGGTGTTTCGTTGCCACTTCAGCATGACTTTTTTTTCACGCTTTTCTCTTGGTGCTCGTGCGTGCAAGATAGTACGCGCTGAAGAACCACTCGTGTTTGAATTAGTGCGGAGCTGTCCTAAAACAAAAGTGTAGAATTCATGTATATGGTACCCACCACGGCGGAGCTAACTTACGCGAGTCTTTCCGAGGAGAAGGAAAAACTTTAATCCAGAGCATGTCAGCGCGAAACGCGTTGAATGAGCGTGGCTCCCTCTTCATGGGATTCCATATGTGGCCTTCGCCACCTGGCCCCTGGTAACCAACTGTAGCTGATCCTCCAAGGCGGGGCTGGACAGCAAGATCTCCCATCGCTCGCTAGCGGTAAGGGTGGAGTTCTTAGTGGAGGAGTTGCGGAGGGGGATGGGTGTTCTGGGCTGAAGCCGCACTCTCCCATCATGTGGCGAAGAGTACCGAGCTGTTTGCATAATGAGAAGCTCTTGTCGTACTGACTGGGAAACATGCCATTCAGTAAGCGGAAATGAGGGAAGGGTCCTGGTTGTATCTGTCAGTACATTACTTGCTGCTCCTGCGTGAGCTCTGGGTGCGGAGTAGGAAGTCTCTGCCTACCCTCTCGATAGTACCGACTTCGGCGCGTGAAGCGTGATGTTTATTGCCTTTCTATAGAAAATTCATCGAGACCTGAATGAATGAGTGCACGAAAGAAAATTTGGCAGTGAATTCCGAGGAGAAGAAACCATAGAAAGACTGCCCTATACAATGGTGCTTATGTTTGAAGGTACTGTAAAATATCATCATGGCGCTCGAGCACGAAGATAAAAAAGAGGCGGCTGCTATCTTTGTTCGAATCCGTCACTGGTGCCGCTCGTGTCAAACAAATGGTGCCATGACCATAATACTACCTCCCCGCCCACAAGGAACGTCAACCTGCACCGGACCATCAGGGAGGGAAACGGCGGTACAGCAGCAAACCGACCTGGATCTCACGACGAGACCGAAGTAGACAGTAGGCAAGTACGGCATCGTTGACCAGCAAGTACGGCATCGTTTTTACCTTCAAAAAATGGAAAAAATGGATTTAAACAACATAACAAGGCATAAAATTGTATAACAATGTATGGAAATGGATTTAAACAACATAACAAGGCAGGCATCACCACCAAGCACAGTATACCAGATGCAACGTTAAACTGCGCGATATGAAAATGGCAGCGTTTATAGAAAGAAAATGAAGGAAGCTCACACTAACGCTAAGACTTGAAGGTAGCGAAGCTTTGCGCGCTCTTCCCGACCAGCGCGACGGTATAAGTCCACTATTGCAGCCGATTTGCTTCTTCTTCGCTGCGGCAACGACATTTACTCCATCTTTGTTGCTATAGCGGCGAAGAATAAGCAAATGAAATAAGCAGAGCTAACTAACTAACTAACGAACGAACGAACGAACGAACGAAACGCGCACACTTAAAATTGGCGCCCGCAGGTGGAACGTGTAGAGCACTGCACGGGCCCGGGCTGGCCCGAAAACCCGGGCACGGCCCGGCCCGCGGGCCGGGCCCGGGACGCCCGAAGTCGTCTATCGGCGAGCCTGGGCCGGGCCTGGGCTCGGGCTCGACACCGTGGACCCGGCCGTTAATAGTTCCGATGTGAAGTGCAGAAAAGATAATCAAAAGTAATGCTCTGGATTTATTTTTACGCGCTTCTTGGTGTTCGTTGTACCCATTGTTTTAAAACGTGTTTTGCTAGGTCTGATAGTTACTATACCGTAATTTGAATGTCATTTCTTGTACTGCATCAAGATTTTATATTTTCGGGTATAATATGCCAAAGATGCGATCACAAGGAACGCCCTAGCGGGTTAGGGATTAATTAAGGCAACCTACTGCACCCATATCTATGTACACTTTCGTTTTAGATGTCGCACCCATCGAAATGCGGCTGCCGTGGCCGGGAATCAAACTCGCATGCTAGAGACACATCACCGCTGAGCAACCACTGCAGATAAAATATTTCAATGCACGTAGATACTCGTGGATTCGAACGCGGAGCAGAAAATTTCAGCGATACCAACTTGTGGCCGAGTCAACCACGTGAAGTTGCCAAGAATCTGGCCATCAAATCTGATGGCGTCTCTCGTGTAAGAATACGAGCTGCTATTACGCCGATGTGACGTGAACTGCAGATGTTTAATACCCCTGCTATATATGCGAGATTTCGAAGGCCTTTGAACGGAATGATTTGACTCAAATGCCACTTTTGAAGCTGCTACACGACGTTTTTCAAAGGCATTTGGTTGAAATGCCGTTTGAGTCAAATGAGCGAAACAACCGACCTCTGGGAATCTAAAAGACCTCTGAAACGCGAACGCTTGTACCCTCGCACCCAGTTTGTGCATGCCGCATTTGCGAAAATAACGATTTACGAGTAAAGCTTGGTTTTTAAAGAGTGTCGCTCTTAATCACTTTTGTTTCGTTTTTGTTTACTATCACTTCGTCTACGATTACAAAGTGGTTTGGTGCTCCCAATACCAGAAGAAAAAAAAACTGCTTACGTTGGGCATGTTTTGCTCGTGTATGGTTATAGTCAATTTTATCACTAATAACGGTGTGTTATTGGCCCATTTTAACTCTAAAATTAATTTTTTTGTGATTTTACGGGAAAGAAGCTGGGCAGCAGTGGGGTGCCAAAACATGGCGGGTGAACGCGGTAAATTTGAACTGCCTTCGAGAACTGTCTTGTAGATCGGCGGAACTCCTTCCACTTCGAATGGAATTTCAAATTTCGAAGGCCATTTGACTCAAATGTCGTTTCAAGCACTCGTATAGCACATGTACAAGCTAAGGTACCTGCACTTCCTAACCCTAATTTTTTTTTTTTTTGCATTTCAGTTCATGGCGTGCTTGTACAGACTAGATGCTCTGTCTGATTGCCCGCTACACTGACACTGAACCAAATCAATATTCTTCAGCTTCTAAGCCGGGGCCGGGTCACGCACACGCGGACCCTCCCTAGAATAATAAAATAAATGATAGGGCCAGGGCTAGGCCTGGGCTCGAAATGACGGGCCCGGGCCAAGCCTGGGCCGGGCTCACTTATGGACGCCCTGGTCCAGGCCGGGCCCGGGCTAGGTGTTACGGGCCCGGGTCAGGCTCGGGCTTTATAAAGCAGGCTCGGGCCGGGCCCGGACGTTAAAATAAGCCCCGTGCAGGGATCTGGCCAACGTGTACCCTATCACGTATTCTGTGCCGAGCAGGTGACGTGATTAGTGTCTGGGGTGCTGGGCTGACGCATTTGTTTGTGCACCAGCTTGTGTCTCGTTTTTTCTTCTATAAATGGACGCATCATCCACCTCTACTAAAGGTTATTCAACAGCGAATGTTTTCATTTACCTTTGTCGCTTGTCTCCACGGGTGAAGTTTGCCCGAATCCGCCATGGGCTTTCTAAAGGAGGTGGTCGACACCTTTCACTTTCTTACTGCGAGCTTTTCTTTGCAATATCTGTTTACACTTTCTAGGATGTCTTTGAGCAGCACTTTATTAGGAGTCTGTTCCCTATGGCGGTTTGTCTCCAGCCTTACATTGGCCAGCATAAGGACAATGTTTTAAAGCGTGTCATACATATGTGTCTTCCGCCAAATGCCTAAACGTCTTTCTGTAAGCTCCATACATCAGCACTTCCAGTGAAAACATGGTTGTGCGAAAAAGGAATGTTTCTTCCTTGATCCGACAATTGTCGCTTATGTAATCAACCCTGAAACAATTAATCGTTTTGTTTTGTGCTTTGTTTTGTGCGGGGTCTTTCTTTGATATTTTCTAACTAACTCTTAAAAGGACGTGTTAATCACTTTTATACAATTCGGTTCTTGCCTTTTCGAGATGCTACTAGAGTGCCCTATGATATATTTGTTGTGATGCGATTGTATAGCTTGTGGAAGTGCCGCATGACTGACAGTCAGGCGGAACCCCCTCGCCAAACGAAGTCATTTTTCGGGAGCAGCTAGTCTGCATTGGTGCGTAGCATTTTTTGTGGCGCAAAGTGACCCACCAGAATGGCTGCATCTGTTAGATGCGTGTGTCTGCTTGCCGGAGTTTTGACGGACACCTTATTTTAGCTGCAGTGATACGTGCAGCTTCTTGGATGACTGGTAACTTTTGTAGTTTGTAATAATTGCACTTTTCATGCGCTAAAGAAGAAAAGAAGTGGTTTTAGCCGAGTGGTATAAGACGACTGACCCTAACTCCGTTAATCTACCAGGCACGGGTTCGAAGGTGCCCGTGATTTCTTTTCTTTATACTGTTATATTGAGTTTCGGGAAACACCGGAATCGACGAACTGCTAAACAGCTTCGCTGTTAAAATTTGAAGTGGAATCGCTGCTGGGCTCAGTACGAGTCAGGAGTTCACTCCGACTCAACATGAGGAAGCAACGGAAGTTCGATTTTTAGCACCTCTAACCAGAAAAGCCGTGACTGCTTCAGTACTCCATAGAGAAAAATTATGATCAAGCGGCAAAAAACTGCATTTTCGGGAATCAAGTCAAGTCAATTTTACCATACACATATAAGTGCAACTCTGGATGGTCTCCTGGTCTAAAGCTAGATTAAGCAGCTTGACAGGGGCACAGGAGCCGTTGTACATGGCAGCCGGTAATGCTGAAATGGAGACAAATAATATTATCAGAACCATCAGTGGAGCTACGCATGTGTTAGCTACTGAGCTCGGCGAAAGCGATGACCTCGGTAACGTCATGCAGAAGGCCGGTCAACACACTAGTGTTCAAATCACTGAAGGGGGAAACCGATGTTGTTGCCAGTGTTGAAAGAGAGATATTCCGCCGAAGTTATCGGTTCAGTTCAAGTGAAAAGGAATGATAAAAAACGGAGGGTAGTCACCCGCCGCGGTGGCTCAGTGGCTAAGGCGTTGCGCTGCGGGTTCGATTCCCGGCTGCGGTGGCCGCTTTTGTGATAGAGGAGAAAAGCAAAGACGCCCGTGTGCACGAGATTTCGGCGCACGTTAAAGATCCCCAGGTGGCCGAAATTATTCCGGAGCCCTCCACTACGGCGCGCCTCATCGCCTGCGTTGCGTCGGCGCGCAAAACCCTGCAATCAGTCAATCAATCCAACAGTGAAGATGTGCGGAAAGGCGGGACAGGCTTATGCATGCCATTTCCGCTGGTACATGTATACATATATGTTGTGGTAGCGGAAGAAACAATGCGTGGCCAGGAATGTACGGCTACGAGAACAAGGGATAAATGCCAGGCCAGGTATTCACAGCTTCCAGTTTTCATAGCTCAGCGGACCGAATCTGTCAGTTGTGCAAGCAGAAAAACTATTCAACGGATGACTGTCATCGGAGCGGTCCAATGACGGAAAGGAAAGCCATTCTCACTGAGAAGTGAACATGCTCGGACGTACCCGACCAAATGACACCACACTGATGTTTAGAGAACGAGTGAACTGCAAGCAAGGGACGACATGCTACTCCAGTCGGTGAACGGCGTGGAACCAAAAGGCAGAGGAGTTCACCGCACAGCAAGCGGAGGCGATGACGTCTAGTCTGCAAGCAACTGGAAATGGGCAGCATCGTTTTACACTCTGCTCGCAGCTGTGACAGGAATAGGGGAACAAACATTTGGTAGAATTGTGATTTCTTGCTGTACAGTGGAAGCCAGCGGTAATTTATTGAGGTTTGATCAGCAGATGAAATGGATGTTATGGCATGAAATGATGATGCTTGTTTCGATCGGGGGAAAAGAGAACGTCAAATCTTCTAGGTCCAGCAGTTTCGGCTGGGGGTTGATTTTGAAGTCAGTCAGACAGTTGGTCGGTCGGTCGGTCCCGCACTTGTCTTCATGGGCATAGATCGAGTCATCACGCATAGAAAAACTAGCTCAAGCGTACTACTGTTTTCCATGAACGAAGTGCCCGTTAGGTTCAGTTTTTACCGAACACGTGTAAGCATAGGGACCATATGGTTGATTTCATTGTTTCTAAATATCTCGCGGTTATCAATACATAATTTACATTTTGCTGCTTATATATTACGCTCATCACATGAGTTGCTAAACTGCGTTACATGTGGTCGAACTGCGGAATTGTGTACCTACTAGGATAGGCCAGTACATGCAAAGGGTATTCGGCGAAGGCCATCTTTTTAACATTACCGCAGCTAAAAGTTCCTCGAGCCTCAAGATTACGATCAAGCATTGGCTATATCTGACTAAAACCACAAGTTTATACCCCCAGTAAGAACATTATGCGGAACAATCTGCTTTTGAACCGCACTCTTGGAATGCTTCGAAATACGCACCAGAAAACAACGGAGAGACCGGATGATTCCAGCGCTATTACGTCGCCAATGTCCTCCGGCTATAAAGAGAAGTACCATAGCTTCGTGGGCTGAGCTCGCCTCAATGACTTCGAAGCCTTGAACAGTGTCAGATATCCACTGGGAGGAGAGATTAAGGTGTCTATACAGGCGCTGAGGCAAGGGATGCGAAACAAAAGCTCTTGTGATTGCTCGGCGTTTGTCGGTTGTTGCTGGGTTATTCCGGGGAAGTTTTACGAGCGGCTGCAGCGCCTCGCATTGATGCATAATCAGGTCTTGTCAGGCGGGCTCTCGTCGTTCGTACCGATCACAGGCCTAGACGAGTCTACACAAGGCTTTTATTGCAGGCCGTCCCACAACAAGGAGTACCCACTCCCTGATTTCCTTCTCTGCCTTTCCCTTTCCCGCCGTACAAGGTGTACAACCTTCGACCCGTAGCGAGTTCTGCGAGGCGGCGTCAACGGGGCTGCCCGTTTTCTGTGTACACGTCTTCTAAAGACGAGATGGCTTCGAGGGTTAAAACTTTTATAGCCTGTCCGCAGTCTTCGAGGTGGTGTAGGGGAAACTGCGCGAACGAGGTCTCGCTTCGATGGGTTAATGGCGCAGGAACTTAGCAGAAAATGGCGGACGACTTCTTCGGCTCTTTGTTACCGTGTACGGAACAAGCTTTGACGGCCGAAGATAACCGCCTCATTGCCACGCATAAAACGTCCGCCTCTCCGTAGAATGCTGCGTGCCCATAGTCTTCAGGTGCGGTAGTTATGCGCGGGTACAAGGCGCGTTTTGCGTTTGGCATTGTTTTCACGCTGCAAGGGCCACTGGGCTATGTGCGGAGCGCTTTTGAGTGCTGGCTATTTCCCTTCCTCTGCCAGCACACGCAGGAAATATGTGAAGCCCGTTTTGGAAGCCTCATTTATGCATTTTCTTTCTTGAAGCCTGCCGCATTTTCTCATTTGATAACTCATTTGCGCAAAGGTTGATGCGCAGCAGAGGGAGAGGGCAATGTGCGCATTCGACGGCCGAACCAGAGTCCTTCAATGCCTTTCTGGTCATGAACACGGCATGAAACTTCGCCATCACGCTAAGGGAGAGCTTTGTACGCTGCCGCGCTGCGGCGCTGGTGTTGATCGGAGGGCAGCCGGGGGCGTGGTCAGAGCGCGTTTGGCAGGGAACGGATCACGGAGTAAGATAAAACAGACGCTCGCCGCCTTATCAGCAGTGCGCTTTCGCTTTACGTGTCGTGGGCCGCTCAAATGGACTTGTCATTTTGTGAGTAGCGAAAACATTTGGTGCGAACGAGCATGCTGCTACTACGTTCCTTCCTGCCGGCCTGGCTACAAAGCAGCGGCGGCCGCCCGATGCCCTTCGATCTGCGGTGGCGCCCCTCGCGATAGCCTTTGTCCCCGCACGAAACTTGGCCGGGAGTTTCATGACCAGAGAAGCATTGAAGGACTCTGGCCGAACGTTAGGTGTGACGACACGATTTAGGGTGTAGCATGTTGACTGGTGCACGCAGGTTCACACACAATGAGTATGACTTTGCTTGGCACGCCGCAGGGATCCACTTGAAGGTTACGCAACCTGAGGCCTAAGTATGGGACATAAGAAGAAAAAAACTCCAGCTGTAAACCGCGTACAAGCGCAAAAGAACGTAACGCGAAGAAAGAAGGGAAGCGTAGACAGCTAGCGCGAGAGCTAGTGTGTGTCTCCTCTTCATGTTCCCGTTCGTGTGCCTTGTTTAATGTCGAAGTTTCGTTATCACCAGCTAACCCAAACTTTTGCATGGTCCCTCCTTGCAATTCTTCACTTACAACCTAACGGGCATCTGCAAATCCAATACTGAAATATGGTGACCCTCTCCCCACTAAGCAGTTATTTTGTTCCCGTGTTTGCTACCATGACGTCAACCTAAGTTAACCTTTTTGTGGACGGTGCACTGGCACCGACTAGTAATATTCACGGCTGTTGATATCTTCACCGGGACGCCGAAGCTTGTATAGACTGAATTTTACGAACAGAGGCAGCGATCCAGTGCGGGGTACTTCGCTTAAAAAGACACGTCTCAAACGTCCAAGATGCGTAAAATGGCGCCCTGCTTGAGCGGCAAACATCAGTGCAACGTGGCCATACCGAAAGCTACCGTCCTTCAGAGCATATGCATAAAAGCCTTTTGCTATCGCCGTATACGTGGCTACCACGGTGATTCCCACGAACTTCTTGCCTGAGCCCCCCTGGCCGAAGACGACAAATACTACCACTGCAAACCTGCTGAAACTGCATGCATGTACAGGTTCCCCGAAAAGTAAACGGAGCACGGGCTGAAGAGTTTGAGGTGATTTCTCCGCCATTTGCATAGCCAGCAACCTCTAAGGGATTTTTCAAGAAAGTCATTCTTGAATAAAATCGGGCCGCACATATTCTATTCAAGCTGGAAGCCGCATAAAATCGAAATTATTCTAATTTCCCGTAGCCGTGCTCCGTTTACTTTATGGGTCACCTGTACACTCGGTCTTTTCAGGGACTGGTTCCAACGACGATGACACACCATACTCTGAGAATAACAATCGTCGCGTGGCCACTGTTTCCGCCTTGCGTGGCCCCAATGTTTACAGTGTTGATTTGAGCGCTCGCCTGCATTTTGCGTCCTCATAGAGCTCGCAAGAACGGCTGTTGTCTGTTGAGTTGGAGTTGCGCGCATGCATAAAGGAGCAACAGAGTATTCGTAATCGCGAACAGCCATTGGCCGTCGTCGAGCCTTTCACGAAGTCAATGCTCATAGCTGACGCGTTCCATCTATCAATCTGGGAGCATCATCAAAGAGATCTCGGTATACGTCGAGTCATCGCTCATGTATAATCGCGGCCATCGCTTAGAGAAACCGAGCCTCGCCGTCGAATAAAATTGTTTATTGTGCACGGCGTTAATTGATTACAGCGCCTCTTATCTGCACCGCGCCCTCCATCACCTCGCGGAGCACACGGCCGTGTTCGTGGCCCAAAATACACATAATGGTCACTGTTTCCCAGAACGGAAGCTGATGGATGGAAGTCGTATTTTATTTACTCTATTTATTCTAGGGAATGCACTCACGCGGATCTGGCTGCGGCTTAGATATGCGTTCCTGTCCCGCGCATTCTCTTCAGCCTATTATCACTACCTTGCTCTACGCATGATGGATGGTCGGTGCCTCATTTCTCGTAACATCAGCGAGTGCAGTGTTGATAAACTATCCGTGGGGTAGAAGAGTAAGAATTATGCCTTCTAAGCTCGAGCGTGCCGGCTATTCATTTTTAATTTGCCGTTGTTGAGTGGTTTAGACGCCGGCATTACTATGCGCCGCTTGTTTCTTTTTATTTTTCAGCAGTTGGGGAAACTGCCGGTGGTAAGGGATGGCAGCACACACGAAAGAGAAAAAAGGAAGGTTATAGTCTCAAAAAAAAAAAAAAAAACAGAGAAAAGGTGTCCATCCTGAAAGCAGCTTTCTAGCTTAATAAAGATATGGCCCCGGCAGAGGGCATAGCTTACAATGCGCGAAAAGCGCTCTATGAATCTGGACCCTTGTTTTAATAGAAATCAGGAGAATACAAAACGGTTGAAATATTACCGGGTCACGAGTGAACTGCTCCGGAATAACATACTTAGCGGGGGCTTCCACGACACAAATCAGAGCACGTATGAACGAATTTCAGTGTTATTGTAGTTAATCCCCACCAGATATGTGAGACGCCGCTACTATGCATATAGCATGAACATTGGTGCGTGGTAGCATGGTCCGTTTGCCACCTTAAATAGGTGCAGACGGATCTAACCAGAATGGTGCGCTTTTTTCCCTTTTGTTACATTTATGCTCACGGCCGGTGTGTTGTTAACATCTGAATTCTTAATTATTTTTAATTTCCCCAATATTGGGCACACGTTAGAGATGCCCAGGTGGTCAGAGTTAATCCGCAGACCTCAACTACGGCGCGCCACACAGTTCAGGTGCAGTTTCGGCGCGTTGAACCCTCGAAAAAATTTATCTGTATTAACGTAGCCAAGTAAACTTACCCTTATCAAGGATCACTTCTGTAGTTATGCCGTAGTGCTGTCTTGTATTACCGTCAGCGTAGATTTTTCTAAGCTATTATTTCATACAGCGTACCACCGCCACAGTGTGCGACGGATGGGTACGCTTGTTCCAACTTCTCTTCCGCCGCCAGACGATCACACGTCATGGAAAGCGCCCCTGCGGGATCATGCTCTTCGGTTCAGTTTGATAGCAGTTGGTAACAATCAAGTCTTCCAGGGCAGGCTGACTATGACGGCTTCCCCGAGGCCTTTGTGATTTATGAACGGAGCTGCGTACGGAAAATGTCCTCTCGCCGAGGCTAAAACAACATTAATCTCTTCATTCATGCGTCATCAGCGAGAGCGTGCAGGGCAAGAAGATCAAACGCGGAATCATCACTTATTCCGGCTTTCGCGATGAGAAAAGAGGTCACTGCAACGCCGCAGGGGGCAAAGCTTTACAAGCAAGAAAACCGAATGGCGGCCAGGTTTTCCCCTCTCCACTACGTCCATAATATGCGCCAGCAGCAATATATCACTTATTAGACTTTTAATCCGAGCGTACCCTCCTTCGTATTATAATTTTATAGACGGTAGTCTTTCTTGGACTGCTTAAACGCAGAAATTTTGGTCTGTCTGTCTGTCTGTCTGTCTGTCTGTCTGTCTGTCTGTCTGTCTGTCTGTCTGTCTGTCTGTCTGTCTGTCTGTCTCCTTGATTCTGTCTTCCGGCCGAAAGTTGAAATAATGCTTCAACGAACCCCCGCGGTGACTCAGTGGCTAAGGCGTTGTGCTGCTAAGCCCGAGGACGCGGGTTTGACTCCCCGCTGCGGCGGCCGCTTATCTGATGAAGGCGAGAGGCTAAAACGCACGTGTGTTGGAGATTTCGGCGCACGCCAAAGATCCCCAGACGGACGAAATTAATCCGGAGCCCTCCACTACGGCACGCCTCATCGCCTGTGCAGCGTCGGCGCGTTAAACCTCATAATCAATCGAAGACTTGAACGAGAGGTTTGCATAGCCAAATACATTCCGAACCTAAATCTGGAAGCATATTTCACACTTGTCAACGTTGTTGGGCGAAAAGAAAAGAAGAGGCATTTTTAGGCGAAACATCAATGCAAAACTGGTGCTGGCATAGTTATTTTAATTCAAGTAACAGGGTGCTTGATATTTGAGATTGTAAATAAAAAGTACTCTCCCCTTCAATCGGAGCAATAAACGTTTTTTTCCTCCTTCTTCTCGTCGCAAACAATATTTTGACCCGAAAATACAAAAGGAGCTTGCGCGAATCTGGGGCTCGTGTCAGTGTTCCAAGTTCAACAGTAACAAAAGGTTTCAAATAGATGGCGCGAGCATTGGAACGCGCAAAAATTTAATGGACTTTAGTGACCCCCTCCCCCCTGTTATCGTCGAAGGATCGAAAGGTAGGGAAAAAGCACGAGAGGTGGGTAAGGGAGGCATTTATGTGGCACAGGCGGCAGAAGACTATCGTATTTCAACGACATGTGCAGCAAAGCGACCAGATGCGCGGCCAGGCTTTTTGAAGAACCTGTTGCTAGCCATTGATACAAGGATACAAGGCCTCAGGGTACTTTGCACATATGAAACGTCACAAAAGGTAGCAGGGGCGTGCCTACTGCAGCATCGACAGATGAAAATTTACGTGAAATCGCCGCCTCTTTAATTTTTATTGTGCTTTGGGGTTTTAGAGTTGCAAACATTTATTATGAATGGTTTTTCAGTTATTAAAGCCATTACGATTTGTAAATATTTAGAATGCTGGTAAAACATGCTCTTCTTTTCAGATCGTTCCTGTCTATGCTTGGGTAATATGGTTAATAACTTGGTAACAAAATACTTATTCTCAGCAGGGTATGTGCTTTCTCTTTGCTATATAATCAACGGCTATGGGTGCATGGATTCAGCTGTGTAGAGCACTGCCGGTTTGGATTCGAAAATACGTATATTTTTAACCTTTCATTATCTAGCTGTTGTAATTGGTCTAAGTCTTTCAGAACGCTAAGCCGACCGATCTCAAAGAAGCTAATTTGGTTACAAGAGTCTCTAATCCGTATTTACGGTGCAAGTATGCAAGAAAATGTCAATCTGGCATACCTAAACGAATGGATTTCACAATTACTCAGCTTCATCTGTTTTTCCCCGTTTCAATTGTTAACTCGTTGGACGAGCACCCAGACAATCTGGGTGCTGTGCGCTCACTTAACCCTCAACGCTATATTGATAAAAGCAACGCAGGACATCTCGTGGAACGACATAACTACTCACTCAATAAGTAAACAACTAACTAGTAAAAAATACACACTTAATTAACAATGAGCTGGTGGCTGCTCCTGCCGTGTGAGGACAGTGCTAGCAAGGAACTTGTTAAGTGTATGACAGCGTTAATCACGCTCCCACCTTACAATTTCTAAATCGCCTCCACATTCCAGACTTAAGTCTGATCTTATTATATCATTTATTACCGCTATTTTTCCATCAGCATCATCGGTGCTTGTTTCGGCTACATTTCACATGTCGGCGGCCGTACCACAAGGGTCTGTTCCGTCACCCCTTCTTTTTAACATTGTCTTGTCGCCGTTCGGCGGGCACTTCTACCTCTATCGCGGATCTTTATGTCCCTATGTACGTGGATGACATTACTGTGCGAACAGTGCATCCATACCTGTCGCGACAGGCCGAGTGCCTGGAGCAAGTGCTGTCTTAATACCAGAAGTGGTGGAGATATCTGAGCCTCAGCCTCTCAGAAAAGAAAACTGCCGCACTCTCCGTGTCCATTGCTTGGAACCACCGCTCCCTTGCGGTGGTTTTCATTAAGGCATCGCACTGATGCCTAATGGGAACTCTATTCTTGTTATTGGTCGTCTTTGTGTTATGGGTTCAGACATCGCGGTATCAGAGTCAGGCAGCTCGATGGCTGGAATCTTATAGACTGAAACCCGGACAAATTCGCCGATTCTTGCTTAAGTCTGGTGAGGCCGGTAGGTGACTGCCCGTATTTTAGTGCACAAACGCATTCATTTTCGTGCCTAGGAATATTACAGCATGGGGAGGTTTACTTGTTCTTAGCCAAACAAACAGTTAGGATGCCAGGCATCGTCTGTTATATTCATGAACGTTTTGTAGGCTTTACGAGCACCGTGCCATGTCTTAACATATTCTTTAAATGCGGGATTATATATCCTTGTAACTCTCGAACGAAACTAGAGAAAATGTCTCCTGTCGTTGAGCCACCTAATACGGTCACGAAAACAACCCAGCAAATTTAATACCGACTCAGGCACACAAAAAAATGGATCCTTCTCCTACAACCTAGCAATTTCGATTTGTTTGAACTGCCCAGGAGATGAATAGGTCTGCTACACAGTTTGTTATTGCTTTGTTCGCTCAGTTAGGTTATTGCTGGGTGCTTCACTTTTTATGTTACTTTTTCGCATTTGGACGAGGTTTTGTTTCTCATGTCAAGATTAAATCAGCGTGCATTCTCCTAAAGGGCGGTCACTGAGTAAAAGCTCACCAAGATCAGGCAGATGCAATCTACCGTCGATGCTTGTGTGTGTTCGTTGTAGATTTCAGCGAACGGCCGTTTAGGTTCGCCGTCTTCTTGCAATTCCTTCAGTCTTGACTCAGACCGCTTAACCCCTGGGAATGTGCGCCCCGTGCGTCTTGGGTTTTTTATACGTTTTTTAACGTCAAGCGAAACGCTCTTGATGGATCTGCATTTTAGAGTTCAATCTGGTACGGTCACTGGCCAGATATATTACCCCATTTTGCCAAAGCCCTGGTACATTTTTAACCACACGCGGTCCGGAATGACACCAGCGCGCTGAGAATGCGCCTTTTGGTCGGTGAGCAAGCATACGGATGGTTATTTTCCTCGCTTGAGAAACCGCATTACGCGTGGGCATTTGTATGCCTTCGACTTTAAGTTTCTTCATCCTGGGGCTGGGTAGGTTTTCTCTATGGTCGCCTCCCTCGTTTCAAACGCTGTTCTTGAACGCAAAGTTGCTCACCAAGCACCCAGACGGCGGCTGGGTGCCTAGATTCTGTATATACCGTCATTTTATTCTTTCTCCCCATCTGCTCTCAGAGGAAAGATTCTCGAAAAAACAGGTTTCGTCAAATTTCTTTTTTAATATCTGTAAGGCTCTGCATCGCACCTCGAAATACCAGCGGCCACTGACAACGAACGTGTCAAGATGAATGCCAGAAGTACGATAAGCAGAACCAGCCGACACGTTCATGACGGATGGCGTGGCATTCAGCAGGAATATAAATAAATACCCGAACGCCTGAAAATAAATATTGGGCCTTCGCATTCTTATTTCTGTGGCTACTTCTATACTTTGGCCTGGTGTAGGTTTCTTACTATGTTCGCTCCTGTATGCTGTTCTTTCTCCTTTGTGAGCGGCTCACTTCGTTCTTCAGACACGTGTTCGACGGGCCGTGGGAGACATATTGTGGGCCGATACGTGTCCCTGGTGTGGACGCCCTCTCTTTCCACCCTCCTCTCTCCTTCTTGGTCTTCTGTTTTTTTTCTTTTCTCCATCTTCTTGCCCCTCACCCCAGGCATGCGAAGTTCGTCTACTTTTGCAACATTGTCATTTCCCCATAATTTTTTTCCCTTCTGTACCACAGCTGCCATATATCAGTCTTCATTTCTTATTCTACTAACACATTGCATCCTCTTTCAGTTAAACTCTTCGGTATCGTAGGCCTCCTTGTTTTTTATCCCGCGTCCATCATCGTGATCGTCTCATCTTTCATCTATTTCAGAATTGCTGCATTTTTTTTTGTTATTTCTATGCTCCGTTTCGAGTGCCACGTATTCTCCCCACTCCCCTCTGTTATTTTACTCTTGTCGTCCATTATTCCTCTTTTTCTCTCCGCACTATTCTCCTCTCCCGATTCCCCTGCCCTGCCGTTCCATCCGCTCAGACGATTTCGGTCGCTGCGTGTTCGAGCAGCGCGCCCGCAGGTTCGATGACGAACGATGCGCAGCCAAGCGTGAGTTCCCTTTCTGGGTCGCGGCTGCCACCCGCACGGGCGCGCGGCGACAAAGCTGGCACGGACGATATGTCACCTAAGTTATTCTCCAAGAACGGAGCCGCTAGCCAGCGCCGGCCAGCACTCGGCACTGCGGCTTCGCGGCACCGCGGATCAGAATGGAAGCCGAACCTTGCTCCTTGTTATGAACATATTTTCCTTAAAATTTCGCGCAAAAAGGGAACTCCTGGCGATAGTGTAAGTGGTAAGTAGATGCGGTCTGGGCAGACTCGCTAACTGACAGCAGGGTGGCCGTTAAGTCTGCGTTATAGTCCGGCTCAGCGCGCGTGCCAGGCGGTGGTGGTCGACGTCAACGACACCGGGCTCGACGCATCTCGCATTGTCCTATTAGAAAATCATCATCATCATCACCAGCCTACCTACGCCCACTTGCAGGGCAAAGGCCTCTCCCATTAATCTCCAATTATCCCGGTCCTGTGCTAACTAGAAAATAATACGAAGCCACAGTTTCCTTTGTGATAGGAAGCTGCAGGCTAGGCACTGCGGCCACGTGCGGCCGTACTGTGACGAGGCCTGCGTCGGTAGCTCGGAATGCAGCATGTCACATCTCGCACCTGCGGCAGCCGGGGCGCGCCGCGGTCGCCAGCTACACCGGGCGCGCCGGGGGGCTAGACTATGGAGTGCGGTACTTTCGCTGGCATGGTACCGCCGCTGGGCGACTGTCAACGCTTCGTCGGTCTATTAAGTAGCTGGCACAACGCAACGCATGCCGCGGCATGGCCGACATAGCTGGCGTTCGTTGGCGCGTTCCCTCTGTAGCAGGTGGGAGATGCGGCATGCTACGTTTCGCGCTGCCACAAGCAACACGAAAATGTTCGCAGAATGAAAGGAACTCTACTAAATATTTACGAACAATTACTAGTAACACTAAAGAAAAAAATAGAGGTGGGGCTAGTTTATTTAATTGTTCGTACATCGTATTTCGCCAACTGCTATTCTTTATTAGGCGTTTTGTCAAAATTTTTTACTATCCTCCTTTGTGTGTGCTAAGGTATGTATGTGCGTGTGTGCGCGCGTGCGTGCGTGCGTGCGTGCGTGCGTGCGTGCGTGCGTGAGCGCATTTGAATGACTCGAAGTATTTGATGCTTGCGACAACTGTGGATCACGAGTTGCGATAGTAGCAATTCCGTACGCTACATTTAATGCTGTCGAAAGAGTCCGCATATATAAAATTGCAGATTTCAAACGGAATGATTGCATACAGTGTGGCCTTACCTCCTTGCGCTAGGGCATTGCTTGCGCAATGCCAGCAACAGTAGGCAGATAGATAGCCGGCATCCGCACCTGGTTCATGAAAGGCGCGAGGGATATGCCGTCTTCAAGAACTCTGTTGCGTTGCCGATACGAATTAAGTGCACTCAAGGTAGCGTATTTCCCGTACCGACCCCTATCGATTGCACCTTCAGTGAAATTCTCACGCAATGCATTTCTTGCATAAGCAGACGCTTCGAATGGCACGTCACAATGCTTATGAGTATACTTTGCATTCGAACCACAAAGAACGGAACCAATTAAACTTGAGAGGGTTTTGTTGCTGTTGTTATGCTGGTTATATAGCTATAGCTATATTTGCACATTTGCACGACTCACTCGCCTCCGTTCATCCTCTCTCTCTCTCTCTCTCTCTCTCTCTCTCTCTCTCTCCTCTCTCTCTCTCTCTCTGACTGGCAGTGCATTTTACTTTTATTCACGGATTTGACTATCCCTCCTTTGCCCCAGGTTTTAAGTAGGACCGCGAGATGATACACTCGGTAGCGCAGCTTTCAACCGCACATGAGTCCCGCTGATTAGATTTCCATAAATTGGATACTTATTTGCTTCGCTGAGTCAGTTTTTTAATACAAACATCCATAAATACCACATAAGCCATGAACCAAGAAACTCGATTATGTGCGCGTTTCAATGCTTCGAGTTAAAATAAAATCGGCTACTTCCACGCCAGCAAAAAGGAAGTATCGGGCACATTCACCTTCGGCTTTTTATCTCTTCAATAAGTTACCAGATAGCATCTAAGTATAAGCAGACGTGACTCGGTACCAAAATAAGGAAATAAAAAAAACACGCATCTGCCTTCTTTATCGCACAGCTTTTCTTTTGACTGGAACTACACTCAAGCCCATAATATTTCAAAAAAGGCCTTCTAACATTGAATCAGGGTTTAAAGTTGGGTAACCTCTCTGAGTATGAGCACCGAGTTGCCCGGAGCAACGACCTGCTATTCCAAGGAGTTCGGAGCGAACGAGAAGACACAGAAGCTCCCGAAAGCACAGCTGTTGGAGGCACTTCTCTCATCAAGGCATCATCATTTTCTGCCGGCGCTGAACTCCCGCTAAAAAAGGCAGGAACGCACGGCACCCAAAGAGTCAAGAGTACCTAGCCAGCTGTGAAGTGCGCCTTGCGCTTTTGAGGCTCACGCTAATTTGTAGTCAGTTGGCTGAAAGCAGCTATAAAAGGTATTATTCGCTTCGCCCCTCGAAATAACTTTCCGAGGTCAGCCGGCATAAACTTGTGGAGCTATATCAGGATAAGCACGATGAAAGATTGCCTGGGGAGAGAAAGTTAGGCGCTCACTTACTAATACAAAACTTAAACAGCGTGGAGACAGAAAAATAGAAACGAGTGAGTTTCTCTCTCCATGGTTTAAAAAAAAATGGCCGACAGTTACGATAGTCCTTAATGCGGAAATTGTGCGCAGCAGCGAACTGCACTCTTTGCGATCACGGCGCATAGCTGCTGCATCTCAGGAGAGACAGAGAGAGAGAAAACCAACTTTTATTGAGCCCTTAAAGAAGGTGTGTGTGCGCGCAGGCACCAGATGGGGTGGTACCCTAGTGACGGGACCTATAAGTGTGCAGCAGCTCCTGGCCCCTGGCTCCAGTCCGTACTGAGTCGCGAGGTCGGGGCTGGACAGCAAGGTCTCCCATCGCTCGAGGGGGTTGGGGATAGGGGTGGGGAAAAGGGAAGGAAAAGGGGGGAGGGGGGGGGGAGGTTCCTTGAGTTTTCGTGCACTCCCCTATGATGTGCGCGAGAGTGCCTCTCGTTTCCTGCAGAACGGGCACGAGCTGTCGTGCTCGGCCGGGTACATCTTGTTCAAAAGCACGGGATGCGCTAGCGACCCCGCTTGAATGCGACGAACGATCGTCTGCTGTCGTCTGTCCAGCTGCGGATGCAGACCGGGAAGCCTACATCGCTCGTTTCGGTACATTTGGACAATGTCTGTAGCTCGTGGCGGGGTGGGGTAGCTCGGCCTCAATCCGGATTGACATTTATCGGGCGTGGTGGTCGGCGAGGAGGTTGCCTTCCACCTGCCAGTGAGCCGGGACCCACACGAGCTTGATCGCTCATCCCGGTGGTCTTTGTATGTTTAGAATGGTAGTGCCGCGGGAGAGACTCTCCCCCTCCGTTAGCGCACGTATGCCGTCTTAGAGTCGGTTCCCATGGTCTTCGCCACGGGCGTAGCCAGGGCGAGGGCCACGGCCACCTCTTCTGCTGCGGCCGGGTCCGTCGTGCGCACCGACGCGCTGGTGACCAGCTTGTCGATGGTGGTGACGACCGCCGTTGCCTTCGTGCCCTGTTTCGGGAGTGAAGCGTCAACGTAAAGTACCCGAGGGTCCTCTTCCAGCTGCCAGGCCAAAGCTTTGCCCCGCGCCGATCGCCTCTCGTCGTGCCTTCCCGCTTGCATGTTACGGAGGAGGGGTTTAGTCTCGATTGCTTCTTTCCACCCCTTGAGGAGGGCCGCCGTCTCTGGCTGTGGTTAGATCTGCCATCCGATCTTTCTCAGGACAGCCCGGCCGTGCTTAGTCTTGCTCAGCCGTATTCGTTGGTTCGACAGGTGAGCCTCGATCAGATCTTCCGCGGTGTTGAGCGTGCCCATGTCCATCGGACGTTGTTGCTTTTTCTTATGGTCGCGTTGAGCGCTTCCCTGCCCTCCTTCGTCAGTCGGAGGTACGGGGCGGAGTGGGTGACGTGCAACACGACGAAAGCCTGCACCAGACGCAAGGCGTCTTCTCAGGAAGTAATCGAGTGATCAGCCAATGAACGGCGGCGTGCACTAATCTGCCGTTATCTCGCAGCGCGTTGCCGCTGTCGATCATGTTGTTGTGAATCGTGTTTGCACCTCCCGTGCAAATGTCACGTGCTTTAGATGAGCCACGCAACAAGGAGGACAACGAAGGAACGACGTACGTGCAGCACAGAGCGCGTGCTGGGCTTCTGCGCTCTTTGTGAACTTGAAGGAACAAGACACTTGCTTCCATGGATGCATGTTTAGTGGTGACCGCGGGCTAATAGCAGACTGACCGGGACGTTTGTTTTCCAAAGCATGAGGTTATAAAGCGCCTCCCGCCCCAAACGAATCTGAAAATATTGTTCTCGGACTTTAAAAATACATGAAACCATAGACATATAAGTTTCGCTTAAAATAAATCAAGGCCCAATAGCAGTAAAATAATTGCAATGAACCACAACAGCGAGCCGAGCATGTCGACCGTCCGGGCGACCCGTCGGGGGGGTTATTCTCCTTCCGGGTCAAGCCAGTCGAGCCAGGTGGCGCAGGGAAGGAAAGGGGAGGAACAGGAGCTTGACAGCTGAGCTGCCGGGCAGTAGAAGAGGCAATATGGTAAATCGGAGTAGGCGGACGGACAGTTATGACAGGAGGGGTCGGGATCGATAGCGATAGAGCACGATGCGGAGAGAGAGCAATTAGTACATTCGTCATGGACATGCCGGGAAAGTCAAGCTTTCGGTAGGGTGAGTGATGGATGAAGGTGTGCGTAGAGGCTTTCGTCGAGACGGAGTTAGAGGTATACCTCTTTGATGGCCTTACCAACCAACGAAACCAAGGAGATAGGTTGAAGAGATCAGAGGGAAGGAGGGTGGCCTTGCTTGAAAAATCTTAGTAATGAGGCAGGAAGTCTAGGAGCTGGACAAGCAGTCGCTGTCCCAGGCTCGATTGAAAGTCTGGAGAAACAATCGAATAGCATGATCGCGAACGCTGCAAAGTGTTCTGCATTGGAAGACGGCTTGGTCAGGAGCAAAGCGGGTGGCATGGGCAGCCAGAGCTGCTTCAAGCTCGCTGCGAGCAAAGGGGCGGCTCAAATCGAGGTTAGGTGCACCGGGGCAGAACGGATAGAAACGAGTTAAAGGGGGCGCATAGTAGCGAGAGGCTGGATGGTCAAAGACGTCTAAAGGAGTTCTCTGAAAAAGGGACTTAGCCTATGTGGGAGGAAGGGTCGGCTTAGTGAAAGAATGACCACGCAGATCGAGAGAGCAATGGATGTCTAAATTAAGGTAAAGAGAAGTCCTTTGCAGTTGTAAATGATTTCGGCATGGGGATAAGGGAATCGGGGTGAAAGGTATTTTGAGCTTGGGAGCAGAACGGGCGTTAAAGTTGCTTACGCTGTACCTTCATTGAAAGGGAGGTATTTAGGCCCTGGATCGGATGGCGGAAGAGAACATAACTGCTACGGCAGAAAAGCGTCCTAGAGTTTCGAGATGTCCAGTCCTCGTAACACTCAAGGGAGTGCCATTCAGTCTGAGGGGTACCTTTTGTTTTGAGCAGCCTGAGCGGACACATATAGTCCTGGAAGGGCTATAGTCTTTATAAGAGAAGTCAGGTGCGTGGAGTCTGTGAGGCAGTGCCCGCCCGGTTAGGTTTGTTTTTTGGTACAACGTTTCAAAGACGATAGTCTTTCTTGGGGTACTTAAACCCTGAAATTTTGGTCTGTCTGTATGTCTGTCTGTCCGTCTGTCTGCCTGTCTGTGACTCGATGAGACACCCGGCCAAAGTAAAATGTATACTGCGCAATAGTCATATACTTAGACGCTCACATACGTGAGCGTCTAAGCCAGGTTTATATACTTGTCAACTTTGTTGAACGTGAACAAGACATTACGAAAATATAAGACCGAAAATTATTACACAAGGGATATTTACACTGTTCCTTTATTAAAAATTCATGGATGCATGGTTTTTTGATAACAAATGATATTCTACATCTACTGCAGTAAACTGCCGCCTCCTGGCGGCATATGAAAAATCACGCGGCAACAGCAAAGAAAGGTTCCACTAGCTTGGCTCCCCGTTCTGCTTGGAACGCACGTGGAGCACGGCAACGCGGTTCTATAAACCTTGAAGTCGGCCGCCTCGTTTCACGCGCGTCTCCACCGTACTGCAGCGCTGGCATCGATTAACCCGGCCTGTAGCAGTGGAACGCGGTAAATTCAAATCGTCTTGAGCAAACCTTTAGTGTGCTTACCTTAGGATGAGCGCGACGGAACAAAAACAGCATGAGAGGTGTGCGGAAAGCAAAGTGGGGCATTTCTTTGGCAAATGTCTACAAAACTATCGTCTTTTCGACGACATTTGCAACGAAAGGAGCAGATACGCGACCGATTTTTTATTTAGCTTTCAGGAGCTTCCTGTCGCTCTCCCGTCATCCAACTTTAGATCTTCTGACGCTGAGGGAGGTGGGAGGGATATGAGGCCTGGTTGCGAGGCGTTAGGTGACCGGCTGCTGAAGCATTGTGGGAGTTGGCGATCTTGTAGCAACTAGGATACCAGGGTAAGGAACACTCGTCAGAAATGTTGAATAACTGACAGGATTGATCCATTGTTAGTGTCGCTGCCGGCCTCGCTCGTAGAGTGTGCACTAAAGGAGAAGGTGACCCGAGTCAGCCGGTACCCTGCATAGTGGGCAAAGGGTTGGCCAAGGTGCGTGCGAGTGTTTTCGTAGAAGGCGGGGCACACGTAGGGTGACAACAGTGTGCTTGTTTGTAGCTGTCGAATGAGATTGGCTTGCACCCTCGTGACGTCAAAGGAAGATAGATGGACGGCGGTGCCTCCTCTCGTAATCGAGCCATCTTCTTTGGCGGACCGGAAGTTGAAGGGGTTGAAGGGTAAGGTGGCGTTCCTGGACAAGGCCGTGGAGAAGGTGGCCGTGTTTGAGGGTCTGTCTTACCCCTAGCACGTCACGAATGCTATCAACTTTCTCCCAATCAGACGAAGTTAACATCGTTATGCTTTTACTGCCATTTGACAGTGTTCATTAAGCATTTCGATATACGCAGAACTTTGCAATATTGTACTTCAGGGAGGCTTGACTGCACATATAAAGCAACTACCGCACACTACATCCTCAGGCAAACTTCAGACCGGGCCGTTCGGCGCATTGTCACTTTGCAATATTTTCTCTCATGCAGGGAACATACGCAGACGTCGATCTCAACGTTAGCGGCCTTAACATGAAGTACAGTAGTCTCTCGTTAAGACTGGCTCAGTTTACACGAACAGCACTCTTGTTCTTGTAACGTGCACAACACCCCCGCCCTCAAAAAAAAAATATGAACGCCCGTTTAAGATGAATTTGTTATAATACGAACACATTTTCACGGTCCCTTCGAGTTCGTCTTCAAGGGACAGTGAAGGGAATTTATCAAGCTTCTGTTTTTGCTTGCATTGCGCAGACTGGCTCAAATAACACCCTTTTGATTGTTTATCCGGTCGATAAAGTCGATAAAGCGATATTTATATAATAGAGCCTGAAGAAAAAAAAAAGACTACTATGCGCGGCTGCTGTAACTAAAGTGACGTTCACACGAGATGCTACTGTGATTGGATGATGTCCAAGATTAGAATTCAAACCAGCTTCGGTTTCGGTTCTGTGAAACAACATGCTCGGCATCCGACGTTATCTAAGTTGGCTGGGTATTCTCGATACCTCAGTAATCGGCATACCTCGCTTCTGCTCCATTTTCGGTTTGAAAATAAGTCAGATAAGCCCTCCAGCTTGGCTTAGAATCGTACACAGTCGATGAATGCTCTCCGTGTCACCGGAGACGCTCAAATGCGATGCGCTTTGCCCCCACCTTTGGAGCTTACCAGGCTAGTGCCTGTATCTTAAGAGGCGTGGTAACAGCAGGCCAAAGGTCGGCTGATTCGGCATCGTGCCCGCAAGCAGTCGGTGCTTATGGCAACACCACGCCAATGAGAACTCGCCAGCGCGTCAGTGTCTGTCTGCACGCATTCTGCGAACTCGCTCGTGGAGCAATGAATGTTACAGCGCAAAATTGGTGGATTCAGTTTAGAAAACATTGCCCAAAAACAAATGAATCAACTTCGCACAAAAAACAAACAAACAACAAAACATGCACTATCGGGTACTGAAACTTGCGAATTGCAAAACAATACACCTAGTGCTCGAGACCACTCGGCCACGCTAAGGGAGGAAATATAAAGTATTCAATGTATAGCCAGTTTACATGTTTATGTAGTTTTAGCATTTCAAGCAGCTTAGATGACTATTTCTTGTGTAGCGCTCGTGCAGTAAGAATCCCGCAAATTGCCACAATACATATATGATGTCTAGTGACTGCGTTCCTTAGACGGAAAAGCGATTGCAGATGTCTGGTCATGCTGCTGACTGCTGTGCTAGTTCACCTGCGGCCAAAGTGCTTCCCGCACCCTGGTTTCACGCTGTACAATGATAGTGTTTGTTGATTTTAATTCCTTAGTACCTATATTAACTTCGCTGATTCTTCTCACCGGGACGCCTTCAATTGGCCTTAGACTTTTTTAACAACGTACCAGTCAGCGAAGCGTCCGGTGTGCGCTTGTGTGGAGAGACTTGGACTTAGAGCTTGATACAGTCTACAATTAGCAAACTAAAGGCACATTCTTCCTGGCACAAACATGTCGTGGCGTAGTTTCAACTGAGCGAAGGAATAGCGACAACCCGCCGGCCGCCGGCCGCCGATGTTTCACCGCTGGACCGACTGATTCTGTCGGGGGTTCGGCGAGCCGTGCAGTAGCGCAGTTAAGCCAAGCCATCTCGTCATGACGTCATACGAAACGTCACAGGAAATCGGCACGGAGTTAGCAGAGAGGACAGCGTTTTCGAATTGATTTTTCTACTGAATAAAGTCGTGTAAATGTAGCGAAAGTGGTCGAAACATGGCCAAAAGACTGCAGAGTACAATTTGCGCTCCCGCAATGTTTACAAATCACGTCAGTGTCCCTTTAACGGGAGTTTAGTGTATTTATTCGCCCGGTCTTTGCAGTTATCACCAATCTCCAGTTGTTAAAACTGATAACAATTAAGAATATACGACCTATTTTTTTGTGGACCCATACTTACAAAATCAATTAGGCATAGTTGAAGTGACAACTTGCCATCCCAGCTTTAAGAGGCATGTGCTTTTAACCTATCTTCAGTTGTTAATACTGATAACAATTTATAATGTAGGACATATTTTCTGGGAATCCATACTTACAAAATGAATTAGGCATAGCTAAAGTGACAAATTTGCATTTCAGTTTAAGAGACATGCGCAAGACAGTCACTGCGGAAGATAATGGTTGGCTCTTACCTGGTTATAATGTTTTGGCTAAAAAAGGCATAGGGATGACACTATAGCCTATACTTTTTTTTGGTGATGGTAAATGCCTTTTCCGGATGTGTAGATACGAAGATTTTGTTGTATAAGCGGCACTCCGTAGCCCACCATCGCCTTACGATTTATTTCCCTTGTGACAGATTAGAAATATATCCTCGATGTACGCTAAAGGACACATCAATTACGCTGAGGGATGATTAATGCCGAGAAAAAGATAAATAGGCTGAGGCTGTAAAGGATTGTAGATATTCAGCAACAAGCGCCTGCCTGCAACGAAAACCCTGCAAATATCGTAACCTTTACGTCGTCCACTGCAGCGCTATTATCAGCTTTTGCACAAAACGGGTGCTATAGACCGTGTACAGTGCTACAGACCGTGTACAGCCAGATGGCGCCTGCACTGCACTCGCCACTACTGGTCTTTTTTAGTCTCGGTTGCGCCATAGACTCCCATTGCCCACTCGAAGTGCATCGTTGGCAACGTGGGTTAGTCAATAAGAAAAGCATAATTTAATATATTGGACGCAGTCGGAGCTCATGTTGCTCTTCTCGAAATGAGTGCCGTAATATTCGGAAGCATGTGAAGTCTCCGACGCCGACACACTAAGCGTAATTCACTCATTCGCTCCCACCAGTTCAGGTTCCCTCCGTTGGCACCGTGTGTCGCACATGCCTCAGGTAGATCAAGCGAAGAAAAAACGTTATCGATTACAACTGTGGCTCTCAACGTACGGTCGGCCTGCGCCCTCAGCGGGAATCGCCTACCTTGCGAAGGGCACTCGCGAGGATTCCAGCATCTGAAATCTTGAGCGATACCTTTTGCTACCCAAATCGTTGAAGTAGATTATTCTAAAGGTAAATTTTTAGCGTAGTCCGATTCAGAGCCACAACTGAGGCTGCACAAAATGGATGTTCGCCACTTCAACTCTCTGCAATGTATTCTTATGTAGGGTTCCAGTGGGTGGCATGCAGGGTTAGCGCAGTCAGGCCAATAGGTCACGAATAAATAAAACTGGCTGCAGCATATCTTACAAAAATAATGCACCAATGCAAAAGCAGAAATAAAAATTAGGCACATATATCAAACTTTTTCACGTCGCATGTGCTACTAATCCAATTATGTAATGCATAATATAAAAATACAGAAAATACATCAGCAGCCTTATTTGCCAGCTATGGAAATTTTTCTTATGCGTTACAAAGCTTGAAAACACGATTTCAGCGTTTATAAATTTCACTGTCGCGCTAAGTGCTGTTTCGCGATTAGCGTGCGAGCGTCGAACGTTAATAGCCACGCATATGAGATTTTTCCGTCCACCGTATGTGCCCTGTTATAGTTTCAACGTGTGCTGCCGTAGACGCAAGTTAGCGCATACCAATCAGGTAACGGCTGATAATGCGGATCAAAATACAAGGCAGACCGCGTCAATTGTAAGTCAGCTGGCAATTATAATGCTGAGCGCTGCAGCGTTTTCATCGTATGTCGAAACCTGAAGAACCGCTAAAGGAGTAATGTACAACTTCCACACCTATGAAGGATTATTTTGTTTTACAGCTCTTTTTAGATGCGAAGCAGCTTATGGTCGCACCTGTTGCCTCCGCCGTTGTGCGGCCGCCGTTGTGCGGTGTCCACACCTCCACTGCGCATGCGCAGGCTCCTCCCCCTCCTCTCCTCTCCGGGATAGCGCAACGAATGGCAACACCTGCGGCTCCGCGCGCGATAATGCGAAGCAGCTTAGGGTTAGAGGCGCGACGGTAGCCGCTGCATACGCCGCTGGGGGCGCCACTGTAGCTCCGCGGTACAAATGACGCACCCGGTAAGTGAAAAGTTTGGTAGTTACCATGGAAACCAAACGGTGAATATAACGGTAGCTACGAACCTCAACTTAACGGAAACGACGAACTGAAAACTAATGGGAACTTGAGTCGACCCCATGGCTGCTTCGCATACTACTCAGGGTTCCCCTACGGGAAGATGGTCAGGTTTTTTATTCATAATATAGTGCGTTTACAGCCAACCTCTTTAGCTTATGCCGCAAAAGAAAAGCTTTCAGAACAAGCTTTCGAACGTCAATAATACCTGCGAAATCGTGTTTCATTACAAGACTTTACAGCCCTTCGGCATTTATTTTGTTACTCTAAGAGAGTACGTAGAAACAGAAAAGGAACTAAAGCCATCGGACAGCTTTACTTGGACGAAGCGCGTGAACAGCAAACAAGCTAGGCGACGAGCGCCAATCAACACAGCGCTCAAACAACATTCATTTGGGCGTTTTTGTCACTAATAGCGTCCTCGATAAACACGCACCGGTGTTGCCCCCAAAACCGGCGCGGTGCACGGTGCCCCACGACGGTGCGTAAAGGCACGGAGCGTTGATCGAGGACAAACTGGGCGGTTCTACCCAGGCGCCATCTCTTGATATAAGAAATCAACTCATAAAAACGTTCACAAGTAGCAATACAGCACTGTAATGAGACACAGCGCTATTAAAAAGTGGTATTTATTGAAGGCCAATGATTATATGTACGCACAACTTAAATCCGTCACACATGCGGAACAACGTACCGCCACCGCTTCCACTAAACAGCTACATACAAGCTGCTTCTCGTCTTCGTTTGAGATAATGCGAGTGCCTGTTTTGTTCCGCCCTTCCGTTACAGCAAAACAAGTAGGTCTTTATCGTCTAGGCACTCCGGTGACAATTCATGATAATTCGATCGAACGAAACGAATGTCAATCCCCAACTGTCTTGCAATGCATGCACGATGCATGCAATGTCTTTGAAGTACACGAAGTTCGCGTCCTCATTTACAATCTCTGGCCGTTGTTACCACCCGTTAGGAGCCTGTCGCATCGTTGCCCGATGAATTCACAAGCACGCCATTCTTGTCAGCAACAATACACAGCTCCTTCCGCCTTGACACGAGTGCGGCGATGCACCGTCGCTGCAGCAGACGGCGGAGGAAGCCCCTTCGCCGGCGTCGTCCGCGATGCATCTCGGGATTGCACCCCGGCACACCGTCGACTCTCTCGGTGCGCGGTGGTGCAACCAAAAATTGCCCCGCGACGGTGCGCCCCGGTTTATCGAGGACGGACGGTGCACACCGGTGCGGTTTATCGAGGATGAAAAGGCGCACCGGTGTGCCCCGGTGTGCGGTTAATCGAGGATGCTATAAGTAATTTCTGAACGGTGGGACACTGTACCTAATTGTACTGCAAGACTCTATTCATAGCAAGACTCCAAAAATAGTCAAATTCGCCCATCGAGCCGCGCCGGCGCTCACCGATGCGCGAGGGCACCAGCGAAGCCCACGGCGAGAAACGCGTTTTAAAAGGCCCGCCATGCCGAAAGACTTCACGCTCATAGAGTTTCTTAGTAAGTATAAGAAACTCTATGTTCACGCTGGCTAAAATGACGTCACGCCGGCCGCGCCGAGTGCGCCGTGCTGTAAACGGCAACGTATCAGCGCCACTCCTATCGGCTGTGCTGGCCTGAAGTTTATCTCGGCGAGTAAGAAAGGCGCATCGTGAGTCACGACTTCAGGAGTCAAAACAAATCGGTACCGGACAAAAAAAAAATAATAATGCCCGCCCGGTACAAACCACCCTGTTATTAATCTCCCTAGATGCGAAATGAGTATGACGCTGCTGGCACCTCTTTAGCGCTTGTGTTTGACTCATACGCTGGCCCAGAAAATTGCCGGGGGGCATTTATTTTTCCTCTTGTACCTTTACACCATCAAACCATTTAAGCGGTGCCCGGTGCACGTAGGAGTTATACTGGACGAGGAAGTAGGCACGGGGATTATTTATTGTCGTAGAAATTGCAAAGAACAAAAATGTCGGGCGTGGTCGCGCAATAACACTCTTATGACAAGTCGCACATGACAACTTTGCAAGACCGAGTCTAAAATAACCCCTGTAATCACCTGCGATTAACTTAAAAGCGCAGCCACAGAGGGTGGTGTCGTTTGTTATTAGTGACGGTGACATTCTGGGCACGTTACTCATCCATTACATGAGTACGGTTTCCCGAAACAAAAAAGAAACGCGAACGTAAGAGAGAGCAGACAAAGACAGTGCCCCCGGTCCTCTGTCCGTTCCCCCTCACGTCCGCGTTTTCTTTTTTTTTTTTTGAGACAAACTCATTCAAGTAGCCGTTCGTATTCTAAAACGAAGCTTTCTTTGCCTTACTAATGCGACCGCAAGCTAAAAAACATGCAGTAAAGCCAACCTTACACAATAGGAGAACACACGATGATGATGGGTTTCCACAAAGGCAGATCAACGCCCCCCCCCCCCCCCACCCCCCCCCAAAAAAAAAGGCTGAATCGAACTAGGGTGCGTGGCTTTGTGAAGCAGTCGTCTATGCGATTGCGCCCTTCCCGCTGTTTTTTCTTCCGTGGTATTTAATTCAAACATAGAGAAACATATATACAAGAACTATTTACAAATCTTTGTGCGTAATATGCAGGGTGAAACGGGTAGTCTGGAATTCGGCGAACAAAACATTGATAACAATTCCCACTCGTTAGTGGGCAGTGATACACAGCGGTGCAAAGCAGAGTACCAATCAGGTCTCAAATCATTTTGGTCACAGTAGCCTTTTAGCTTAATTATGATTTGACTAAAGTGCAACTTGAACGATACCATCGGCTCAGCGTTTTTGTCTAACGTGCACGTTTTCCATAAACTGTGTAGAGCCACCAGAAAAAAACAAAAAGGTCATAAGGCACACATCATCGCAGGGAGCTACAAAGCACCGCGCACTGTGGCGTGTTAATTTAAAGTATTTCTGGAGTGTCCGTTGAAGAACATCCCTGAACACTAACTGTCTTTGCAGTCACTGAAACCATGCTTAATTGTTTCTGGGGCATCACAAAATCTACAGTTAACAGAAGACACACACACACACAAAACGGCGGGTTACTGCACTCACTAATGGGAAATTTGCGCGCAGCGCGACTGCAGCTCTTCTAGCTCAAGGCTTATAGGTGCTGCGTCTGGGAAAGTGATCGCGTGATCAGTGAACGGGCGGTGACGCGCGCTAGTCTGCCGTTATCTCGCAGCGCGTAGCCGCCGCCGAGCATGTTGCTGTAAATCGTGTTTGAACCTCCCGCGCAAATGTCACGTGGTTCCGATGAGCCACGCAACGGCGAGGAGAGAGAGAGTTGCTTTACTGAAAAAGAAAAGAGCAATGAGGAGGACGCCAAAGGACCTATCTACGATCTCGATCACAGTTAGGGTGAACACGGGAGCGCGTGTCATTCCGTGCGCGGGAGCCGCCTGTCGGCGTTCCGGGTAACTGCGGACGTGCATGCGCAGTTCGTTTACAACGAGGCTATGTGATGCGCGTGCGAAGTTACCCGGAACGCCGATAGGCGGCTCCCGCGCACGGAATGACACGCGCTCCCGTGTTCACCCTAGCTGTGATCGAGATAGTACGTGCATCACGCAGCGCGTGCTGGGCTTCTGTGGCGCTGCCTCTGCATACCGCCCTCCTCCCTCACACTTTCACCAAACCTTCTTCCCACGTTTTCCGTCCGTCTTGGTTAAGAGTCCGTCTTGGTTTGCTCGGTTAAGAGACCGACAAAGCCTCCAAACCACAGTAGCGGGCGCTTAAGTGCTGCGCACAAAAATATTCCTAAAGCGCAGCCACATTTTAACGGGCAAGGTACAAAATCTTTCGTTTCCAAGCTACATAGCGAAACGTTGCGCCATTCCCACACGGTCGAAGCAGTTTAGATTTTGGACTTTGCCTTAAGTTGCATGGGGGAAAGCTTCGCGTTTGAACCATCTTTCTCATAAAACAGAGGTTTTGATTATTTCGTTTTGGAATGACGGGCAGTGTCACGCTACGAACTTAGCGGAAAGGGAGGGCACTAGCGATAAAATAATTGCGCGGAAATTACGCATACACAAGATGCGCTTTGCTTTGTACCAGTTCACTGACATGACTGAGGATGTAGTCCTGACAAATGCGAAACTGCGCGACAAGCAGCAATGTATTACCTGTCATTGCAAATCCGAAGGGTAACAATTGCGTATTTTGACGCATTGTATGGTTATATCCCCACAAGAGTTTATCTACCTGTTTATTCTTTCCACCAACGCATTGCTGATGCCACTTCAACGAATTTTCTCGTACTGGTTAGGGTGAAAGCGTCGCATCCATACGGGCTCCTGTTGGCTACTGTAGGTTTAGTCTATCTTGCTTAGGACGATGTAAAAATAGAGATATTTGTATTGACTGAATGGTTATAATGCCGTCAGAAATGTTCCGTGCCCGTTTACGCAATCAAACTGACATTGCGAACCAGAGCTTGGAGGTTTGCGTTAGGGCCCATTAACGAATGGGGGACGTAACGAAATGAAGAGGTTTTGGCTACAACAAGCGTTTAAAAGTGAAATACAATCGAGTCGATCATGTTTACTTACGATTAGTCCTTTACAAATGAATTTGCTGGCCATCGTATGCTCACCGTGCTTGTTGGTTGACCGGGAAGCAAGTAGAAACTTTAAAAGGCAACCTTTTACTACACAAATTGAGTAATGGTATGTTAAAACAGTCTTTAAAATTCACTATATACCATTGTCTCTTTTTTGGAAAACAAGTACAGCTTAATAAACGTATAAAGCATAACAAAACGCGCAGAAAATACGTAGAGAAAGAATACAGCAAATTTTGCGTCGCAAAATACAATAAGTAAAAAAAGAAACGTAACGCACTCTTTGGCAAACAATTTTTTTGAATCTTGGTATGCCTGTTTCAAAGCAACGCGCCATCCCAACATTTTTTTTCCATTTTTATCGTCAGTTTCCTCCTTATAAAAGCCATCAGTTCAGTTTCTATGTTATATAACCTCCCATTTCATAACGCCTCCTTGCGTAACCCCACCTTGCATAACCAATACAAAAATTTATATCCGTCTGTTGCCTTAAACTTTCTGGGGTATCTGCTTTCTGAGCCAATACGCGTACCCCAGCGAGATCGTTTCGTTTGATGGTTGCTCTGGTTTTTATAACTAGCTGTCGGCTTGTTTTCTCTCGGCAAAAAATGGTATCGCTTTACTTGCTTCACGTGCCGTAGACCACAGTTGATACTACGATCGTGCTAAAAGGAATCGCACCCTTCCTGTATGCAATTGGTTCTGATTTCTTAGGAATCTCTTCACACTGAAACGCCAGCGTAGACAACAAATGCTGCAAACGACGCGACGTGATACTTCCGCATGCTAATGTTGCTGGCGCTATAAGCAACCGACAGGAGGGATGCAGATGTCTTTACACAAAAGAACATGTTACGCGTCCGCAAAGTGGCCTCTTTCAACGTCTTATTAAGCACCCAAAAAAGAAATAGGGTTTGACTAAGGCGCGTGGTTTGTTACAAAATTGCGAAGAGAGCGGCAGGCAGAATGGAGAAACGAAAGCGGAACAATGCCAAAAGCTCGTTTTTACTTTTTAAGTCGTTGTGCCATCCGAACTGGCGCCATAGTTAGCTCTTTAGTGAAACCGGTCCGGGTAATGCGAAAGACCAGGGAAGGTCGGGTCATGCCTGGATGTCTAAAAAAAAACTGAACAGGGCACCCGCATTTCAAATGTTCGCTACGCTGTGCCAGCCGCCTGGAAGAACTATACTCTAATTGTTCTAAACATTTGTTTACACTTATTTACCTGTCGAACACGCCTGCGCGCATGCAAAGACGCGCATAACATCGGTAGTTGTTAAGCCTTAGTTCTTTTGCACTTGCCTACCATTTTTGTGGCCAGTTATCGTATTTAGGACGGCCAGGGGAAATTATCTTTCAGCACGTTATGGTGTTTTAGGCTGGGTTCAGACTGCTGCCGCAACTGTCGTAATAACTTTGAAAAATGACGTCATTTTACGTCTCAGCCAACCGAACTGCGTGACACGCTGTTTTTTTACGTGCATAGATCACGATATGGCTTTTGCGTCTGATAGTCTGAACATAGCCTGATGGATGGAATGAAGGAGTAAAGGTCACGCACACGTTTCTGTTTTTTTTTTTTCACTTATTTTTACTAGGTTCCAGTACACTCACTCACTCACTCACTCACTCACTCACTCACTCACTCACTCACTCACTCACTCACTCACTCACTCACTCACTCACTCACTCACTCACTCACTCACTCACTCACTCACTCACTCATTAATCCTGTCAGTCACCGTGTTAAAGTAATCCCTTTACATTTTCTGAAGTATACAGCACAGGATGTTATTACTTTATTATCCTGACAATCCGCTCACTATCTAATGTTTAGGACTTTTTTTCTTACACTGTTTAGGGACGGAAGCTCATTAAAAATTTCTGCTTACTATAATTACAGGATCATGTATTACAGCAAGTCTGCATGGTTTACTTCGTTCCTTGACAGTACTTTTTGTCGTTGTAACTCTGTTATCACGTATTAGCAATAATTGACTCGTTTCCTATTCTATGAAGGTTTACTTCGTACCATTCTCTAGTGTTGCCGGTACCAGATATTTTCTCATTGAATTTATTCTAGCGCAATGCTGGTATATTTTTCGAACAATGCGTCTGCAGGGTTGATTACTCAGCATTTGATTTTCTGTGTAAATAAAGCAGTCAATTTGGGGTGCCTATTTCTAGCTAGTTTGTGAAGAGATGGCAGAAGCGGTATAAACGCTGTATGTAGAGATCGGCTAGAATGTTGGACGACCACAGCGCATAGTACATCAGGTATCGTGTTTATCATTGCTTTGTTCAACCTCAAGAAAACTGGCGGTAATAAAGAGGAACTTACATAAGCGATTACCAGGAAGCCTTTCACGGAGACCTTGCTTATTACTTGTTAAATGCACGGAACGGGAAAAACGACGGTCCTCTCTCGAATTAGCTTCCATTTTCAGTGACAAGCTGGGCTATGCGGATGATCCTCTCCCGCAGGTGTTCCTCACACTCCGCGCGCAATAAATACAACTCCGGAGAAATCCGAACCGCATTTTCTGTCTTTGCCGTTCGGTTATTTTACTCGCACACAGAAAGACCACCCCGTTGAGTGCGCCAATTTATAGCGCATATTGACAAAATGTCTTCTCCAGAGGCAAGAAGTTGAAGAGGGCGCGCAAGAACAGCGGGAAGGGAGTCGCAAGGTGGATGAGCAGGAGAACGAGATTAGGCGAGGGGAGGGGCCGACGCGCATTCAGCCGGTGCAACAGCAGCAGAGCAGCAGGCGGCTTACGCACGCACGCGCGGGACCCATTGCTCTTTTTACTCGCCGAGAGGAGGGGAGCGGAGCTTGGGCGCGCGGGCGCGCTTCGATTCAGTCGGCTCCCGACAGCGAAGCTGTGGACACCGCCGCTCTTAGCGTTGCCGCCGCCGCCGTAGGCCCTCCGGCGCGCTCTTGCGTCCGTGCTCTGTTCCGCCTCTTCTTCCGTCTCTATCGTGGCACCGCCGCCAGGTGATCGCCGACCGCGTTCGCTACCTCGGAAGCCATCGGCGAGATCGAGGCGAGCCGCTGAGGCCCAGGTAGAAAGGGGAGGGAACCCGCCCCGCCCAGTGGAAATATCTGTGCGCCTTCTCCTACCTCTCCGGCAGTGCAACAGCTTACCGCACCCGACTTGTATGTTGTTTGCCTCTCCGACATACGCCGTGTTAGCATCGTGTTCGGGCACCTGATCTGTCACCACGTTCGACTCGGCTTCCTGAGAACACGGTGTTGTGCGTGCGCGCGCGTGTGTTCGCGTCGATGCTCGTTTGCGATGACGGCTTCTGTTCCACGCCGCCCTGGCCTAGTTTTCTCTTCTAGTGCACCTGCTTTCCAACGAGCTCTGCTGCAGCTGAGTGCACCGTTTGCGAGTGCAGTGGTGGCTAGTGTGTCTCTACGGGGTAATTGTTAGGCAACACGATTGCGCATGAGTGTGCAGAAGCAGTTAGTTAGGAAACCGATTCTGTCTTTTCCACTGTCGACATTACTTTGGTCAGTGTTCGTGCAGCTCACTTAAGAAGGACACTGTACATGCAGTGAAATACGCGCGTACGATTGCCGATGTCTGATTGTTTTACTGTACTGGGTTGGCATCATGATGAACCCAATCGTACGAAACAGCAGACAAGTCATTTGAGCTCTCAGCCATTTTAAAGTGCTGTTTCACTGGCCCTTCTGGCAGCCTCCCAACTCAAACCAAACATTGTCGGGCCCGCACATCTCCTCACCCCTTCCGTCAGCGCTGCCTGCCTCCAGCGCTAGCCGCTGCCACTGCTGCTGCCGCCAGCCCCCGCCCGGCCTGTACCATGCGAGCGGCAGCGTCGCAGCATGCCCATAGCGCGTCCGGACACCCTTCCGGAAGAGCTGTGGCCACAGCCGTCCACGTCGACCGCGTGCCTTGACCGCAGCAACCACGGGGCTTCCACGTCCACGGGAAAGGCCACTACAGCTAAGGCCACTACTGCTTCTACCGTTAACCACGCTTCTGGTGCCGGAACGTCGGCCGGAGCGGAAGGGGCCGACGAAGAGCCGATTTCAGGCGCAGAAGCCTCGACCGGACAGTCGACCACCGAAGGCAATGGCGAGACTCAGACGTGCGGCGCCGTGGCCGCGGCCGTGCTGCGGTGTCCGCGGCAGCGGCAGTACCGCTCCAAGTCGGCCGTGTCCACAGACCCCAAGAGCCCGTACTACATCAGCCAGGGCATCCACAACAACGAGGCCGTCCGCCGTTCGCCCAGCGTCTCGTGCGTGCTCGACGCTCTCCGGCGCGAGGCCAAGGAAGGCGGCGAGGTCCCCGGCGTGTCCAAGGCGGCCCTGGAGAAGCCCAGCGTGTCGACCATTCGCCAGCACTACTACCCCGAAGGCGGTTGGGGCTGGATCGTGTGCGCGTGCGCGATCCTGGTGCATGTGCTCACTCACGGCATTCACGGCGCTTTCGGACTGCTCGTGATCGTCATCAGGCAGCAGTTCCACGCTGACGACCCAGCCTACACGCTGCACACAGGTAAACACGCGCGGCGTCTGCGCCTGTGGTCGGGCGAGTCGTGGTTTATCGTTTGAGTCAAGCGTAGCGAGTTCAGCGGGGCACTTATTTACCCGAAGATTCCTCGCATCGGGTTACCATCGACCAGATTTAGGGGAAATCCCCAAGGTGGAGTAAACTTCTGCGAAAGAAAACGGCTACAAAGGAAAGCTGTACAGCTCTCTCAGAAACTTTGCAGTTGAAGAAAAATTTGTCCTTGTCCAAGACGAATTTTTCCTAGCTGTACTATATAGCATTTCGTTGAGCTGCATATTCAGCTACTGATCGCTTACATACCACTGATATCGTCCATTAAGTATAAAATATGCGTGTTGAGTAAACCCTGGTTGTAAAACAATAGCGGCATTCCAATTCTCGCTCTCTTCGAAGTATTTCGAGGTCCTTACTGCAGTGTGTTCAGCGCCAATCATCTCCATTTTAACGAATCATCGATTATAACGAAGTCAGTCACCTGTACCCATGCCTATTTTAAATCGAGCGTTTACTGTACCAGCCTCTTGTCTTTAGAGCTGCTCGGCTACGCCAAGCTGAATTACGTCGGCACTTCCATTCATACTGCCGCAAGAGTCACTGTGCTTGCAAGGCAAGCCACCCTTAACCTATCCGCTTGGATGGCTATATCACACTCATCGTGTAAGTTCACTGCTTGACGTGGTTTGCAACGTCGTCTGTTGCCTCACGTTCACCTCAAAAACGACAATCGCGTGCGCATGCATGGTAAAATTTTCGCGGTGCCTTTTCCGAGTACAACCGTAAGAAAAAGTGTACGGACCAGGAAAATAGCAATTTTAGGTTGTTTCTCTTCCAGTAGCAGCCCACAAACATGGGGTGTGGATATTAGGTGTCGTTTAATTACTAAAGCGTTGCAAAAATACCGCACGTAATTCCCCGGCCTGGCGTGCGCAGAGAAATAACCCAAAATTGTTGCATTCGTGGTGCGCACACTTTTGCTCTTGACTGTGCATAAAGTTGTCGCCTGAAGGACTGACATCGGACGCCCTCTACGTTTTGCAGCTTCGTTTGAATTTTTGTATCCGATATCAATAACGAAACCTTCCCTGCGAATGAAAGAGAATGATCAATACTTAATTTCGCGGTAGGAGCTGTTTTTCTGTTAGAGAGGGTGAAAACGCGCATGTGATGAAACCTTACAGAAACCGCAGCCCACAAATTGCGCGTTCACTTTTGGGGAACAAAAAAAAAAAAAAAAAAACCAGCAGAGTGCTGAAATTTACCAAATACGACGCAGTAAATATTTTCACTAGCTCCGCCGCCGCAAAGGGCCTTCAATCGCTTAATTAGAATCGGATAATTCTTTCGCGCCCAACGAAGCTTGCTTTTTCTTCTGAAACCTTTTTCAGGGAGCTTAGATACAGAGTGGCGACCACTGCCGTAACAAGGGTGATTGATTTTAATTATTTGCCCTGGTGTTTTGAGGAAAGTTCTATGCTTGATTTTTGCGCGTTTTCATATTGGTAGGCTCATCCTTTTAGCACGACGTTTAATGCACTGACCGTTTCTGTGTAGTGGTTGGAAAAAAACTTGTTAACACGTACATTTAATGTCCAACGTTGAAGAGCCCCAGCTGTTAGCCGCAATGGGAACAGTTCGCTAGAAATTTTTGTAAATACTTCACTTCAATTAGCGCGTGTTCATAGCACGGGCGTACGGCACCAAAGTAAGCGCTTCCATTCAAACAGGCTACGTAAATTTGTTTGATTGACGCTCCATCAAAGACTGGATCAGAGTTTTTGTGAATCCATAGTTGCCTCTTTTTCTCTCATATGCTAGTATCTACCAGCCAGGAAATATGTTTAGAAGTAAGATTCTTATATTGACCACGTGTTCTTTATGATTACTGGAAACTTGTAGCTGGTGTAGTACTGTAACACATGGACGATTGGCCTGTATTTCTGGCAATATGAAAAGCATTTGTAAACATTCGCGTTCACTACCCCTCCCTGCGCCGTAAGCAGAGAATCTTCACCTTTTCGAGTCCGCAACTGGTCTGATTGAATTGGCTGGCCACACGAAAAGGTGTAGCAAACAACCAAAGTCATGTACCGCACGATAGAATCATGGTTGCGACGTCCGTCGCTGTCACGTTGCGCAGATCGACTCCGTCACGCGGAAACGTCTCGCTTTTTTGTCTGTCTTCGTCATGTTCCGCCCACGTCCCTCCGCTCTCTTGGAGCCATTTCGGCTTCTCGTATTGATTTCTTCACTCCCTCGAAGATGACGCGGAAGGAAGTGACACAGGGAGGATGGTGTCCGGCCTTATTGTGTGTCATCTTGCGCTCGGCGGGGTCTCGGGCTTTCTCTCTTCTTAGCGCCATCCCGTACGTCCTGCCCGCTTCGCTGTGCCTTGTATGCACAATAGGGAGAAGGGCCCGCGACACATTTCGCGATTACTGAGGCGGTGGCCGTGGAGAGAAGGTCGCAGGTTTATGAGATGAGAACGAAGCGAGAAAGAGGGACCCGCGGTCGCTGCTTTTCGGAGGCAATGACTCGGGAAGACCGCCGCATGGACAGCAATTTTTTCTGCTTTGTCCTCTGCTTATGGAGCGACAAAGACGTCTTAGCAAAAATAAAAGAAAGAAAGAGAAGGATACGAGTAGAAACGAATTGCTTGGGAACGTTAATGAAAGAAGAAGCCGTTGAGACGAAAAATTTGAAAACCTACTTCGACATGCAGAACATTCGAGAATTTAGAGAAAGAGAGGGAGATTTTGCACCACTTCGCTGTGATGTTGCTCTCCTACAGTTGAGACGCGATCCTTTCAACGTTTGCGATCAAGGAACGCTTCTCTGACAGACGTTTCGAATGAGATGACTAATCGCCTTAGGCCCGAGGGTGACCCCAGATGTCTCGCTTGGTCAGGAGGTAACTCATTACGGACAGCATACAGCGTCGTTGCTTGTATTTCGTAAGTAACGGGGGCAGTCATAAGAGGTTTGTCATTCGTTCAACGCGATCAGGGCTGCTATCTTAATGCTTTAATGCACAGATTACGTAGGTTCTTGCTTTTCTACGGCTTCAGCTACACGTGATACCCTGGTAATCAATGTTTTCCCGCATACATGTCTGCCAATGCAGCATTGTGAAAAAAGACGGTGAAATTAGTGGGTACCGTGAGTCTGGGGCCGTCAATGAAGCGCAGTGATAGTTAGTACTGATGAAGTTATTGTTTCATGCACTCCAATTGATGCAGCAAAAGTCCCCATAAAACCAACTCTGAACGATAGCGAATTACAGGCGAAATACTAACGGTATGCATCAACCCTATACGGTGCGCGCAGGTTGAGGTAGGTTGTTCATATGCGTGAATGTCTACAGTGATTGCTTTTTCCTTCACGATTACTGCAAAGGCACCGCAGTTAGCGGTGCGTTTGCCGGAGTCTTTCTTACCACATCTTCGCTGTACATGTAACTTGTCTCTCCACTAACCGCTAACCTTGCTCAAAGATTTGGAAATTTGTATGTATTAAGCTGGATTCGTGTGTCGTGTAGGGCCTGGGGTAATCACGTTCCTAAGAGTTGAACCCAGGAATTTCCCAGTCTCTCCCCGATGATGATGGTGATGATGCCGATTCGGATTCCGTTGCGTATATACCTTCGAACGCCCGTGCGTTGGGATAAGGTTAAATAAACGACTGAAATAAACAGATAGTGTTAGCAGCCATAAAATTCTTGGCGTTACTTTTTGTGAATATACGACGTGCACAAGTCGTGGGAAGTCTCTAGTGAAATGCACACCATCTGATTCGGGAGCGCTAGCCAGATGTCGTCATTTTTTCTCGACCAAAGTCAAGCTGCGAATTTATCATGCCTTATTCGCTTCACATGTCTATAACTGCACATGTATGTGGTGCACGGCTACAACTAGAATATAAACTCAATTTACTTTTCACCAAAGGAAGCACAGAGTAGTATTGATAATGTCCCATTTGCGCAAACAAAGTGATGAAGCAGCCACTTCCATGCGCCATAAAATAGCATTCCCTCCGCGGACATAAGAGTTTCGTCTTCTGTATTTTTTTTGTTTCCAGATCATAGGTTAAAATCTCTGTTATGGTCAGTCTCGGTTATCTAAGGATAGGACTTATTCACGCCCTAGATGCCGTGATAACAGGACCGTACCACGTCGGCGCACTGATTACATAATGCAACTGCGAGCATAGACATTACCTGTTTTGCTTAATACGTGTGAACAAAAAGGTTTGTTACTCACAAACAGTTGGTGGAACGTTTTTTAAACTATTAGATCTTCGGGAAGAGATCTGCAGTACCAGCCTCGGAGTTACCTTTTTGTACATGTGTGTATTAGCTCACATGTGCTCTTTTTCTTGTGCTAACACTTTAACTACCTGTTGCCCTCGGTTCTTAGGTTGTAAATATGCCATTCTGAAACTATTAAGTTATTGTGCAACACGCTGCCATCCGTAAGTGTCATCAGGTACTGCTTCTTGCCTGATGTAATCTTAACCTTGTGTTTAAAAATAAACATTTCATTTGATCGAAAAAGTTCGCCCTGGGGAAAGCATAGGCCGCATTCTAATAAAAAAATAAGCAGCCTTGGGTCCTATTATGAGAGCTCACAGATTTTTTCGTAACGCATTGTTATGACGGGAGGTTATGTACGATGCGTTCTGGCCCCTCTGCCGACCGCAGAAAAAACGACGCCGAAGCACCTATCGATCGGCGGACGTGGCGCACACATGGGGCGAACAGTCGGCGTGCCACGCGTACCCGCACCAGATGCGCGCATTTCCCCCCCGGAAACCTTTCCGGGCCGGCGAGGTTAATCAGGCCTCTGTGCTCTTGCACAGGCACTGTATTTATTTATACACGCACAAACCCACTGCCTCAGCGTATTTGAGTCCTTCGTGCTTTTTCCGTGCCTTCACTATGAACTGGGCGCCGTATTCGAGGTTCAGTGTTGGAGAAATGGCGAAGCTGCTGCCTTTTCGTTTTCCTATGCTCCTTGTTCGTTTCTTGTAGTATTTTAAAGCGAAGCGTTCTGCGGGTAAGGTTCGGAGCATTTTTCCTGTGCGCGTGCGAAAACGTCATGCGGCAAAGCCAACTTTTTCTCGAATGGTCAACAGAACAATGTTGTGACTCTTGTCTTATTAAAACTTTCCAAACAGAAACTAATGAGGATTAGGCACTAAGCCGACTCTATCATTACCGAGTTTTATATATTTGTCCTATTAGTTAATTCATAATAAATGAGTAGGTAAGCAGAAGTATCGGATTAACTAGCCGCGATTTTTTCTCAGTGTACTGCGGCATGCCATCTCACCACCATTTGTTACTATGGCCGGAGATTAACAGTCAGAGGTGCTTCGTTTTCGAAATGAATGGGGCGGTTAAAGTAAAGCTGGTGGCTTTGCTTCGTTGGTCAAGTGACGATAATTAGATGGCACAGCGACCGCATTTTGCCGCCAGTTTTGTTTATTAGTTTAACGGAGAACTAATCTTAAGGGTCGTCACGCGAGAGCAATCGTTATTTTTTATGACCCGTTGACTTGACTCAGTGGTTAAGGCGCTGCACTGCTGAGGTCGAATGTACATCCAATTAATTCCTAGCCGCAGCAGAGGTTTTTCTGATACAGATAAAAACAAACCTGTTGAAATTTAGGCGCACGTTCGAGATACCCTGGCTGTCCAAAGTATGCGGCATGGTGCGGCCAAATTTGAACTTTCCTTGTCATTGCCTTTACATCGATAGTTTGGACATTTTTGACGGCTTCGCACACTGCGGTTCAAGCTCGCGATGTTACAAAGACATTTTTACTGCATGCGATCAAGTTCCACAGGAGAAAAAACGTTAGTGCTGCAACGCAGAAGGCGTTTTATGCTCGTCTTAGGTGGTCGAGTACGAACGAAGTGTTCGGAAGTTTGCAACAGTATTGAGTGCACAATTGCGCTGAAGTCCCGTTGCAAATGCTTGAGATCAAGCATGCTGCTAAAATATTAAGTTGGAGACCTGCGGCATGAGGTGTGCCGTCGGTAGGGCTTTGTTACCGCACAATGTCTTGAACGGCTAGCGTTCACGTGCCTAAAGTCATCAAACGTTGGAGGGAAAGGGGCGCCGTTGCGGGGCTGTCTGCCTTCATGCGGCCGTCCACCCGGCCGCGTTCCTGTTTGTCGTGTGTCGGGCAGTGTGCATACGTAACTTACGCTTTATAATCACCATTTGAGCGTTAACTTTGGGCGGATGTTCCTGTCTGCTGGATAAAATTTGTCCCTAACAAATTCTTGCACGGTCGGCTGATCCCGAAGGGGTTAATTGTGCGCCGAATCACCAAGCACTACACCGTTAGGCTTTGAGGCTCACAACTTCCACACAAAGAAGGCCGAAGCCACCATGATACTCTTACGGATGTTGGTTATCGCTTCGTCGCTGCCACCAACTCCGAAACACTGGCAAGTGACCTTTGTCTTTTGGTGGGGGCGTTGGTTAGGGCTGTCCGCAGTCATTCCAGCGGGCATAAATTTCGCTCTCCCTCTTAGCGTGGTTAACCTTCGCTTTGCAGACAGCACAACGGCGATTGACACAGAATGTGTTCACATGCCTGTTTCCATGGGAAAAGCGACATGTCATGTAATCACGTTCTAACAATGACAAGGGCACCGCCGGCGCTGTTTTGAACAGGCGCGCAGGCGTTTCCCTGACGGATACACATGCTGACTGATCTATGAGGATAAGACGTCCGTGAGAGTAAATAGTTCACGGCCATTAGCGCCATCAGGCGTCAGGGGCTTCGGTACGCGTCAGGTGCTTCGGTACGCGTCAAATCACGCCCGTGTTTTCGTATCCCACCGCGTTCATGCAAGGTAGAAAATGAATCACATGAATCGCAAGGCTTCTTCGGCAGAACAAGAATATCAATATGAGGCTAGACCAGGGGTCGGAAATCTTTTTAGCGGAGGGCCGATTTGCATGAAGCCGACATGTCAAGGTTCGGACGGGGAATCTGGGAAAGGGCGGAGCTTTTGCAGGCAAAGAGAAAAAATTCGGCGAAGCTCTTTGTAGGTCAAACAAAGGATACACTGCTTAAAACATTAGCGATATATATGGGGCTTGTGCGCAAAATCGGTGCATGAGAAACAAGCCTGATCACTTCAAGAATTTCTCAAAATACGAAAAAGCTAGACGCATTTGACGGTATTTACTTACGCTTTAGTTTGATATACTGAATTTCCCCCCTAACCTTACCCGACGTACGCAGGGGTTGCGTGTTTGGTTCTGGTTACAGATGTCCACGGTTCGAACCTAGCGAAACCTTTCTTTTTTTGCGGTTTAAGTTTGACCACCTTCTGTGGACCTTTGCAACTAATAGAAGTGAGGGCAGCATCTGGGTGAGTGTGAAGAGGGGGGACAGTGCTAACTGAAAGCGATCTTTCTTTGTTCATGACTAGCCCCAGTTGAGGTCAAAACTGTGATGTCGGCCTCCAAATAGGAAGGAATAAGGGGGGAGGAGATTCGGAATATTGCCCCGCGGACCGCAGGCTGCCGACTCCTGGGTTAGAGCATTTTAAGCGTTGGTCAGGCTCTGTGATCAGGAGGACACGGGCGCATCTGGCGTCCACTCTACCCCATTAAAAATGGCGCAGCTCGTCGGTCGGAAAACATACTTCAGCAACGAAAGCTAGTCCTGACCATCAGACCTCCACAGAACTAGAAGTCCTTAAAGACGGCGAAAATCAATTTAAGCGGTTTTGGTAATGCTGACATATTTGTATAAAACCTTACAAACTATACGTAGGAGATGCTTATCTCCCGCTTGCGTTTGCTGGACACATGAGCACGCATGCCCGCATTGGTTAACACTGATCAACATATTCTGTGCTTCCTGGTCCTTATCAGCGTCATCAATGCGGGCTTGATATTTTTCGGAGCCACCAATTCAACTCGGCCACACCGAAAACGGGTTTCATCTTGAAGATTAAGAACCAAGGGGTAAATGTATGCGTGAAAACCGGTGAATGTTTGTCAGACGAACTAAGTTACCAGTTTCCTTGTTTCTGTTTCGTGTGATCACGTAGATACATATGCAGAAACGTCACCACAAAGTAAAACAGCAAGCCCGGTATTTTGATAGCGAAACGGTTTAGCAAATCGTAATTTTTCGTGTCCGCAGTTAAAAATACCGAGAAATTGCCGAGCCTGTGCACGTAAGCACGCTCACGGGAGCGCGGGCCTCGCGGCGACCATTTGGCAGTTAACAAAACTAAGAAAATGCCTAGCGCTCGTGTGCTCATGTGTGCGTGCCTTGCGACGACCGCCCAGCGCCCCAGGTGCACGTTTGTCAAGTTACGCATACTCACTTCGGGAGATTGGCCAAGATTGACCAAAAAAAAAAAAAAAAAGAACTCCAGCGTTCGTCGTAATCGTGGCAACACTTGCTCGGAACGAGAAAGACGCGTCAAGGTGATGTCCAATGATCATCACTTCCAAAAAAATGAAGGAAGCTCACACTTATAGCAACAATGATGGAGTAAAGGTCGTTGAGGCAGTGAAGAAGAACCAAATCGGCTGCAATCGTGGGCTTCTTTCGTGATGGTCGGGAAGGTTGCGCACAGCTTCGCTACCTTTAAGTCTTACGCCTTAGTACGAGCTTCCTTCATTTTAATTTACATTCAGCAGGGTGGGAGATTCCCTTTGAATTGGTAGCATAAAACTGTCTTTTGGGCGTTGTATTACGATACAAAAAAATTGTTGCAGGTCGCGAAAAAGAATCACACAGATATTTTTTGACGCAAATTACGTGTCTCTGCAGCTCTACACGCGATCCAATTTATAATTCACGTAAGGAATCGTTCCTTCTTCGCGCAGCCAGTCGTGTAACACATGATGCTTCCAGAAGAAAAATATCAAGAAGTATTATTACCAAATCTTTGCTCACCGGACTGCGCTTAATTAAGCAGTTTTCAGTGTACTCAGACGCCAGCAAGTGTTCCTGCGCGTCCCAGCGCAAAATAAAAGGCAAAGGTCAGTCTACGTGACCCCGCAAATCAGACGCGAAAGGCCGCGTGACCTGGGAACGAGGTGACGCCAACGTTATGCCCCCGCGCCGCTATTATACCACCGCTAGTCGCCAATGACGTCGCGAACAGCCATCCGCACTATATGTCGTTTGCACGCCAGTGAGCACGACGTGCCGACGTTTCCTCCCCACCTTCCGATGCCGTTCCTCTTTCTTGTCTACGGCCCCATGCCGTTCTTTTCATTGAGTTACCAGGTTTTCACTTTGCCAGGCGGCTCACGTGCACAGCCACTGCCCCCTCCTACTGCCGCAATGTCCGCCGCCTTAACCGCCATAAACGCCAGCGCGCACAAATAGCCGAGCTAGCACCACGGCACTAAAGAAGCTGCAAATTTAGTACGGACGTGTGCTCGCACACACGCGCGCTGGCTGAACCATATACGACACACACCAATTAACACACACAAATTTGGGCGCGTGCGCAAATCGAGAAAAATACGACAGCGAGCTCAGTCGTGTATACGTAACGCACTACGTCCGAGTTCGCCTCCAAGCACAAGCGTGAAAAACAAGGCAGCACAGAGCGCAATGTAAAAACGTTGTATGCGCTGCCTGGTTTGGGCGGATGGCGCGATTTATAATCTCAACCGGACGGTGGCCGTCATCCATCGCGAAAGGCGAGCTTGGCGTCCCTTTGGTGTCTACAGGGTCGAATGAGGAAAGCGTGTCGCTGTGCTCGTATATATTTGTACGAGGTACTCCTATGGGCTTTTAGTTGTGCGAGGAGCGTGTCAAAAGTTATTTATCCACTTCAGCTGGCAGATCTTTTTTGATAACGTGCTGATGCGTGTGTACTGCACTGTAATTGATATCTTTTATGGTCTTGTTTCCTAAACACGGTATTAAGACAGAAAGAACCTGCTGTCGGTCGACAGCCTCGACATTTACGAGGTCTTCTGTTGATAGGGTGTTGGTTGTGGTTGGAATTAAAATGTATGTGGACGTGTATAGGTAATAAAGACACAATACAGGCGTACGTAATATTTTGCGCGCCTAAATAATCTAAATCTGGTGGTAAACATTCCTCCTCGGCTACTCACTGCCGCGCGCCCTATAACCGTTTGGTCCGGGACACCCGACGCTGAATGATCTGTTAATTCAGCGCACGAGGCGCTCCGTGATGTCGTGTCGTTAGTTTCCCCTGAAGAACGAACGGTGCGAACTTTGCTACACTCTTGTGAAATCGTCGACAAGTGGGCTGTTCGATAACCGGGGTGTTTTGAGCCCCTTTGACGGTTCACGCAAAGTGTATTGAGTTTTACTCTGTGCACCACCGCACACAAAGTAAGCCTTCCTAATCCCTTCGCAATAAATGATTGCGCAATACGTGAAGCTGGCGACAGAGATTGCCTATTGCAGTTTCTAGTGGACTGTATCTCGCAGATCTGCTGTGCGTTACGAGGCCACTGATGATGTTGACATTATTACACTTGATGAGGACGCCTCAGCCAATTGAGCTTGTTTGCAGTTTCACGAAGCTCAATTTCGTCAGCTATTCGCTGCAGGAGTGCAGCTATATCTGCTTGTTCTCCCCAGTTCCACTGTTCTCCGCAATCCTTTGCTTGTTCTCACTAGTAGCCACAAGGTCACTCTCTACGCGGATGATACCTGCGTTTGCAGTGCATCAGTATCACGTACAGTGACACAACAGGAGTTCCAGAAGGCGGTTCAGAAATATACGAACACCTAGCGCCTAAAGGACTCTATCTTTCCTCCCATAAAAACGACGCAATGGCTTCCACCCGCAAATAAGCATGAATGGATTTCCTTTAATCCTCGGTGGCCGGCCTGTGCATCACGTACGAACCCAAGGATATATTGGCTTTATAACAAACAGATCCCCCCCCCCCCCCCCAACCCCGGAAGGACTTACGAACGCAAACATCTACCGCATGTTTAATTATTGTATATCTCGATGACGCCCATGGGACAGCGCATTTCACTGCGCGGTGCTGCTCCTCAGCGCGTGTGTTAATGGTGTGCTGCTAGAGCGTTCCCGTCCTGCAGCAACCTTTCCCTTCAAGGAATGGCCAGCTGCAAACGAGGGACAATTGTCTCGGAACGTAAAGTGTCGCGGCCTTCCTAAAGGCTCATTACGTTGTGGGACCATGGCTGAAGCTAGCTGCCTGCCCTCAAACGTGTTACAACATGAAGAAAAGCTACGCATTCATTCAAGGCGCAGGTTACACGCAAGAACACATTTTCTGGTCCGTATGACAGGGCAAAACGACAGTTCCAGCTTTGGAAAAGCAGTAAAGACTGTTGTGCCCCCAGCTCCAACTTCAGCGCCACAGACAATGCCGCTTGGCTTGCGACCTTGGACTCTGTCGTTCCTTCGCATAAAACAGTTCACACCTGGCATTCATTCAAAAAAACGCATGCCCTCACATCGGCCTACTTCGGGTTGCACTCGCGCACACTAACCGCACAGCTGGCGCTCATTCAAAAAGGGCGCACGCCTCACATTGGCCTACTTGAGGTGACTCTTGCGCGCATTAGCAGATTTCTCTCTGCAATGACCCGCATTTTTTTGCAGCGGGATCGGCAACATTTAATATGCAGTTTACCAGAAATTTTCATTCCGTCAGCAAACAAAGAACTAATATACCGGCTTGAGCGAGCGACTTCGTGCACTTCCGCTGAGCTTCACAGGATCAAAGAAGCCATACGATAAATTAATTGCCAGCCGCTGTCACAGTGGACCATTTTATATGATCCAAATGCTGCTTATTAAAGCCTGTAATGCGCTTATTCGTCAGCATTCACGAACATGTCCACCCGGAAGTGGAGTATCTACATCATCTCGCATACGATCGCTGACCATCGAGGCACTTCAGTGACTCCCAGAACATTGTGTTGTCTTGTGAAACCCGAAAGCGGACTTGGCTCCCGCAAGAGCGGAGAAAGGGGAAACAGGAGGAAGACTTTTTTAACAAGAAATGAGGCCTTCGCTATGACCAAGACAGTAGTTCTCACTGAACGAAACCGCTTATGGCCCCTTTCGGAGTATCATCGAGTCGGCACTTCATAGGCCCATACAGAAGACGTTTATGGACCCCTTCCGGAGTATCATTAGGCTTTTCTGCACTGCGTAGAACTATACAGAAGAAAAAGTTTTCCAGAGCGACTACCCCGCCGACTGCAGGCGTTGCATTATAGGCTGCGTTTTAACTCGTATAGGCTAGACATGTTCGCCCACATTGTGAAAATTTTAACTGACCGGAAAGAGTTGAACATGTACTATTAGAAAATCTTTTTACACCGAACCAGAGGGCTGCTTAGAGCAGAACATTGAAGCAGAATATTGCCTTCACCCGGGAACTGACTCCTTGACCATGACACTCTCCCTTCTCTCAGCGCGAAGCCCGTGGTCGATTTATTGGATTACTTTAAGGACACTAGTGTCGCTACGACATAATAGGAATCCCCTTAGCGCGGGCAGTTTACCTTTTACTGGGTGCCCCGAGAAAGAACGTTATTTAATTATTGTTCTACTAATTTCTTCTGCTCTGCTATTATTTATCGACTGTCTTTTTTCTTCTTTCATTTTTCACGCGGGGGAGCATATCGACGAGGAACGCATCAAAAGCTTCTGATTATTTTTTTATGATAAAGATCCCCCTCCCCACTTCTCTCTCTCTCTCTCTCTCTCTCTCTCTCTCTGCATGTCATTACGCTACCAGTTTTCTGCTATAAGCGATGGCTCGCTCTTCAAATGCGTTAATCGGGCGATAACCTCCCGAGGTCTGTTTCCATGGGGAACACATACAGCGACGCGATAAGGAGTTTTCGCTACCCCCATTAGCTCAGTGAGAGTTTTCGTTCTCATTTTTTTGTTACTCGAAGCGACGGACATCTGCCCAACGCTTCTAACCACGTCGATGTTCGCCGACTCGCCATCCCCGCGAGTTTGCTTTAACTATTCGACGAAGCTTAACGACCTGGAAATCCACCTCGCTTGAACATCGCCGACGTTTAATGCGAACCAAAGCGTGAAACGAAACGAAGTGTTAAAAATAACGTGAAAATCGATAGGTGCCCTAGTTTACATAGTCTGAGGGGAGAAACGTGCTATTGTGACTTTATTTTTGCATTTAACTTTTGTACGCATGTCGCAAAACCGTGCATCAGCGAGCTGACTTGCAGCCTACGTCAATGAAACGGGGAACAAACTTGGTAATTGCTCCGTCATCCCAACTTTTGCTTTGTTGTTCCTCCGCCACTGAGCGGAGGGCAATGGTGACACCTGCATAGAGGCAAGTTCAATATAATTCAAAACAGAAGAAAAAAGACGGAGGAACAGGGAAGCACGCGTCACTGGTAATTAGGAGAGACGGCGCCGCTAATGATCGAACGCCCGCATCCGTAATAAAACGACTCATTAAAGACCGGAAGGGTTGTGAGCGGCGACCGGAATGATTAGAAAAGAGACAAAAAAAGACCAGGCTGCATGCAAGTATTAAATGTGTTCAGGTGCGCCACATACCAACCTAACACTCCCCCTCCTGACAAGAATCTGCGAGAGGTAATGTGCAGCCAGGCAGCGCGCCTGAGGAAAAGGAAAGAGCAGTTTTCTGGTCCTCCACATGTTCGCCGTCATTTGTGTGAGACCACTTTGTCTCAACCTACAATTACGGTTTAACTCCAAGCCGCGTTGAAAATGCTGGACGTCGAATAGCCCTGGCACTGCATTGTTAAGAAATAGCTGCTGGGGGAGACAGGATGCCATAAATTGGCGCACCTTGCACTAGTAGTGCAAGCCTTGAGAAACAGCAGAGCTGGGGGTTGACCTCGCCTCTCCCCACACTGACAGCGGATCCCAGGAGAGAGGCAGCAACCGGACCCCAGCAGTGCAAAGCCGTTTTGGACGGCACCGTAAAGCAAAAAACCATTAAAGTAATGTAGCAGTGTTTTATTCGTAGCAATCGTCCGTCATCCCTTTCGTCGTCGTCTTCTGACGGCACAGCCGCGTAGGGAAAATCCTCTTGTATACCGCGTCCTCGCCTCGGTAGACCTCCACTTCTTCGTCAGCTGGTCCTGGTCGACCGTCTGCACATGTGGATTGAGAAGGGATGGCTTGACAGATTTGTCGTCGTAGACTTCGGCGCGGCGGATTCACGGCGCGCCGGTCGCTAAACGACAACTACGCAGGCGGGAGCTCCTCATGTGACGTAATCCCACGCGCAAGCCTGGACGACGTCAAGCGGTCGCCGCGAGCACGCGCTTACGTGCGCTTGGTATTTTTTTAAAGCACAGCTTTACTACTTCCGTCCAGCGGTTGCGCGGAGGATGTGCAAGTTAACCTTTTGACTGGAGACACACCCACAACGACACACCCCTCGAAACGCATCGCGTGATTCGCCGGGCCCGCTGTCAGCGCTGCGCTCAAGGCCCCGTTTTAGGTCGTTCTGCTCACACGTAGCGGCGGCGGCCGCGACGGGAGCGGCCGTTTAGCTGATCGGCAAGCCGACCAAATCCGCAGCCTCCCACGCATGCGCCGCTGGGTCGTCTCGGGCTATGTGACTCAGCTTGCCCCGTGTTCACCATGAAAGAGGAACGCCGCGTTCGCTGAGAATGAAAGCGAGGCGTGCCTCCTCCTGTGAGCGTTGCACGGAACCGAACGGCTTTGAGCCGTGGTCGGCAATACAGCTACGTCGAAGGTTAACCAAGTGAAATCAAGACTCAACGAGAGTGCAAATTCATACACGGCTGCAAATTCATAGACAGCCTTGTGCAGAACACAAGGCCGTAATATTTCGTCATTCCCTTTTCTCTATTTGTTCGCTTTTTATCGGTGACATACAAGCGTTCACGTAAGAAGAAGAACGGGAGCACATGGTGCTTCAAAGCGTTGGCAGGGTGTCCAGCGAAAAGCAGGCTTAAAAGCGATGTGTTCGAACGTCCATCGAGGGACATTATGCGCTATTGATTGAGCCCACCTGCCGACGTTTTTACGAGTATGCAGGGGCATAGATGTAAACTCCTATTATTCTCACAGAAATATGCGGCACTCTGTGTATGTCAACGATATACGGCAGATAAATAAGTGTGGACGCAAAAATTGTGTGATATACTGCAGCTTAGCGCTCGCCGTTCGCACTCATTTTAAGTGCAGAGAATTTGAGGGCCGCACCTTGTCGTCGTAGCTAGCTCGCTGGACCCATGTAGAACCACGTGCACGGCGTTCCGTTGTAGCCGCTGTCGTCGCGGCGCAATCCAGAAGCTTCGAAAGCCAATCGGTTTATATAGTCATAAGCGTTCGAAACTTGTGAACCGCTGCAATTCTCACACATCTCACCGTTGTTTAGCGCAAAGAAAACAGTAGACACACTTGAGGGAAAATATACGTATTAACTGATAGCGTCCCCGTTCATTTAGTTAGGAACGGTCGTTGGGTTAGTTTTTTTGCGATGGTAAGCGAAAAAGAACTGGCAGTGCAACGCTGGTACGTGTGGAAGGAAAAGCAATCGCAAAAAGAACAGAACTCCCGCTGGCGCAGTTTCAGGCGCGGGGCGCGCGAACACTGCGAAGGCGGGAAATTAGATTTGCATTGGGCGGTAGCGGCAGGTGAGCGAATAACGGCACTACAGCCTATTATGGACGAATCACTGCTCTGCACTTCCGATAGGGTTTCACATTGAGTGGAACAGGCTTTATTTTTCTTGACTAGCTGTTACCCGGTCTATTTGGGACGTTGACATTGAAAATGTCATATATATGTATAGAAACATGGTTGTTTTGCTAGCGTTAATGTCCGTATTACTTTTTACGACATGTAGTAGCTGTCTCGGCTGATGTCTAGTATTACGTAGCTTCGGGGTAATTTTTGTCTGTCAGGACCAAATTACACGGCAGCTCTGCCAGCTGGTTTACGTGCGTACGTGCAACAGCAGTTTCAGCACCGAAAAAAAGAGCGATTGCATGGAAAATTTGCAAATTCTAGAGTAGTGCTTCTTAAGTGCTTTTACAAGGTCAGGATGTGGGGATTCCATAAGGACATACGACAACAATAGAAAATATTGCATCTTACAGTTTCTTTGTAAAATCGTAGGACGTTTACCATCATTTTAAAGGGACCCTCCAACACCTTTTTCAACCTTTTTAAAACCGTAAAATGCTTGCAGGACGTAGTCGCCCCACACGCCCAGCACTTAGATTAGGGGGTCGAGTAACTCAGCCAAAAATTACTGCTCTATGCCCATCAGATAACTGTAAACTCGCTCAGAAGATTTTTCTCTCTTTCCCAGTCTTGACATTTTTCGGCGTCCCGAATTACGTCACTGAGGCCATGTAGCGGCTGTCGGTCGGTTTTCCTTCAGTTGCAGCAATGAACGCTTTTCGATAGCAACTTAAAAAACAGCCACGAAAACAACGCAGAAATAGAAGGCGTATCTGGTGCGACGAGTACATCACGCAGTGGCGCTCCGTGCTGGCGATAGCTATAGCTTTCGCAGTGGTTCCAGACGCGAAAGAAAGAGTGAAAAGCGCTTATCAAAAGTGTTTCAGGGTCCCTTTAAAGTGTCAGCATATGTAATTCCGGTTCTCGGTTGATAATCGGTTTTTGCTCGCTGCAACATGCTGCAACTGTGAAAAAATAAAAGCGTAGAGCGTGATAGCGTTATCGGGCTCCGTTCGTATTGCATCAGAATTGATTTGACCTGTTTTTGAGTCACAAAAGTGCGAAGTTGTCATGACACAGCGCTCCTTTATCTGTACGGCGTCCTCGAGCGGTGAAAACTTTCCGCTCCTACTCACACGCCATTCGTTGAGGCGGCGCTTTACGATCCTCTGGGTTTCAGTGGATCCCTCAAGGTGGCGCTACGGTATTTTTCGCTCACCATGATCATCCGCTCGCGGTCAAAGCCGCCAGCGTCGATACCCCATTTTCTGCGATACGGGTCTCTCAACGCTACCCGGTAAAACAAGAAAACTCTCAGCAGTGCGGAGTCGCTCCCCCGGCGCTAGTGACGCGCCGATTCCAGGCACGTATACTTCCGCAAACAAGCCTCTCTGATTTCGTCTCCCGTTGTTCCGCACGCTGTCGTTCCCCTCGTATATCTAGCCCCGTAAAAATACGTGCTTGCGATATGTTCAAAGCATTCGAGAGGGCTATATAGATGTGGGATAACTGGCGGTATTTTGATTCACACTTACTTACTTTTGTGTATTTGAAAAAAAAAATATTCGCGGAGAACATTTATTCGCAAAGCATTTCGACTGACTTGTATAAAACGGCTTGTTATCGTGGATATCGCTGTTCTTTTGAGAAGAAAATTTGTTAGCGGAAGTTGGAGGAGTGACTAATTGCTAAGATATAAGGGGGATGCTTGTTTCCCCTGTTCTGTACGAAAGCTTCGTCTGTAATAACAGCAGCGTACTAGCTTTGTTCCAAGGGCTGTCTGGAGGTAATTTCTTTTAAAGTACTTTGTACGCACGCAGTGATCAATATTAAAATGTCAAGTTGAAGCACCTGGGTCTGAAAGTGCGAGGGGAGACCAGCGCCATCATAATAATCATCGCACCAATTCTATCTATGTCTACTGCAGGGCGAAGGCTACTCCTATAGGCCGCCAACCCCGTCAGCCCTGTGATGCCAGAGTCCAAACCCTCGCCTTTGAACTTATCTGTTTCATGCCCCCTTACAGTCAATTGTCCACCCCTACTTCTAGACCCATTTCTGGTTAGCCATTCCGTTGCCGGACACGGCGGCTCGATGAAAAATAGGCCCTTCTTTGTCATCGAGTGACCATGCCATTTTGTCTTTATTCGAGCTATGATTTCTCCCTCCCGATTGTGTGTTGCGGTTGAATACATTTTATTTCTATGTGCATCTCACATTTCTTCGTTCGCGGAAGGATGCATTCCTTACATTCAGCTTATTTCTCAACGAATAATTGGCCGCGTATCTGCTTTCTTTTGTTCCAAATGTCGACGAAAGACGATAGTCTCTGTGAATGCCTCCTTTTGCTCTTCCGTTCACCTCTAATGCTGTTCCTCTTCCGTCACGCTCCTCCCAAGGTAAGACAGTAAAGGTTTGCTCAAGTCAATTTAAATTTACCGCGTTCCACTGCTACAGGCCGGGTGCCTCGATGCCAGCGCTGCAGTACGGCGGAGACACATGTGAATCGAGGCGCCTGACTTCAACGTTTATAGAGCCACATTTCCTTTCTCAACGTGCGTTCCAAGCAGAACGTGGAGCCTAGCTAATGGAACCTTTCTTTGCTGTTGCCGTGTGATTTCTCAAATGCCGCCAGGAGCACGAGGCAACAGAAGGCGACGGTTTTCTGCAGTAGATGTAAGTAATGAACTCATACTTCTAGCGAACTTTAACACAGGACGAAGAAAGAAAAGGCGAAAAAGACGTCCTGTGTTAAAGTTCGCAAGAAGTGTGAGTTCATTAGTCTGTAACCAACCTCGCCCAACTCTCCGCTTTAATTGTAGATGTAGTATATCTTTGCTATCGCAAAAAAAAAAGCATCCATGAATTTTTAATAAAGGAACATTGCAAATATCACTTACTGCATTGCCTTATGTTTGCGTAATGTCTTTTTCTTGTTCAACAATGACGACAAGTATGGACATTCACACCGGACGTAGACGTTTAGATTTGGCTGTGAGTATATAAGACTATTGCGCAGATTTTGTTGCACTTTGGACGGGTGACTGAATCACGTCGCGCACAGACTGACAGACTTACAAACAGACATACAGGCAGACGAAAATGTCTGGGTTTTAGTAGCCCACAAAAGATTGTCGTCTTTAAAAACCTGTAGTGAGTAACACCGGGTATAGCGCCTACCTGCCCCAAAGTTCTCCTCTGCATATATACCTGCTTCCATCTTCCCTACTTATGCTTTAAATTTTCCTGTCACTATCGTGTCTTGCAATGTAACCTTACTCATGCTGATTCGGTGTCTTCGTAGAAACTGTGAAACTCCTCGTCATCGTAACTAGAAGTTAGGGATGCTTGTACTACATTGAAGTTGCACCTCTCGTTTAGCTTAATCCCTACAGCTGCGACACTTTTCTTGTGCTCAAGCAGTTCTCTGACTCCCTGCTACATCTTTGTGGATCAGGAATCCAACTACAACATCCCTTCTTCCTCAAAATCCTCGATAGCGCATGCGATGCCCGATATTCAACTTCTTCAAGCCCCTCCCTCCTTTTCTAACCACACTCAATCCTATACATCCCAGTTAATGCCTGAGAGCTTCTCTGACACTACCGCTACGCTTCCCTCACTAGCCGGAGTTCCTGTATTAAAGGAAGAGCACACGCAAACTTATATCTTGTCCTACAGCGACGCGACTCTGCGTGCCGCAGGGCGCGAAACAATCGTTCATGCCCTCGATCGGGGTGAAACCAGGCTGGTGCCCTTCTTTATTCTACCAGGCTAAGACATACCCCTCGCGCTGCATATTACACGACCGCATGCATAATGAAGCGGATCCGCTAGCGACAAAGACGGGGTGCGTGGGGCCTCGAAACGGCACACGCGCACAACGGACTCCGGGGTCCCTGGGATAACGAGGGTGCGGAAGCGACGCACGCGAAGCTGATCCTCCAACTCGATCGAGATGCATCTCTCGGGCGAGGCCGGATTAAGAATGGCGCGTCGGCCGCCTGCCGCTGCTGCCGCTTCTCGACGTGAAGGGAAACGCACGCAATCCTGGCGGTGCGCGGCTCTGAGCGGGCGAGGTTACGTGATATTGTTGCGTGACGCGTTCCTGCTGCGCCGTGTGCGTGATCCCGCCGTGTGGCACGTGTGGCTGCAGAACAAAACATACCGCGTGTTTGGGTGTTCTCAGTTTGGAACACTTCAGGGATGCGCTCGAGGGATGCAGGAGCAGATAGAATAAATTCTGATGTGCATAGGGTTTTGAAAAGTACATTGTGAGAGCTTTGTTTTTTTAACTTGAGGAAAAATAACGACAGGTGTTTTAGCATTTCGCTCGAACCTTTGAGAACTGAGTCCGCAACAAGGCAATAAAATGATTCCGTATGGCTTTCGCATGTTGCATTTGACTTAACCGAAGGGTTACACTTTTGCAATGACCAGTTCAGTGCTGTTAATTCAGGAGGTTGATGTTAAGTTTTGTTAGGTTCCTGTTAGGTACTTTCGTAGTGAGGAGGTCGACGTTACGGTCCTGTTAAGGTCTGTGTAAGACAGCCTTTTTAGCGTGGACTCTTTGGACGAAGACCATGGCCGATTTGGTTTGCAACTAGAATAACCAACTTTGGTGCTTTATTAACAGCCTGCTTGTTAACATGGTTCCTAAACTGCGCCTTTTTTCTTCCTGCCGGTTTGGGGGGGCCGTCCTCCAAAGTTTTTTTTTAGAAGACGTCATTGGAAGGCACAACTAGTCACGAAGCGTGAACCTGCTCATTGCTTCCTAGGAAGATGAACTGGCCACGTAATCAAACCCATTCCCAGTAAGAGGAACCGACGAAAGCACGCGCACTAACGACGCACTGTTACACATTTGGGGGTCTGCCCCAGCGGAGAAACCGAAACGCTCCGAAAGTCGTCGACTATTCCAGGCGCTCTCATAGTTCGACAGCGGCGATCGCCGCTTACTTGCAGAAACTTCTCGCCTCCTGCAAGGCACTATATGTTAGAGCGAAATAGAAGTGCCGAAGGCCTGGAGTCCGGAGTAATAAAAAAATCAACTCTACTTGGCTAGCACTACGCCAATCTGAGGTTTTGACGAAACTCAGAGACACCGCGCTTCATGAAATTAAGATGGCGCGCAGGTCAACACTGCGAGAGATATCAGGGGTCAGGCAGGCAACCACGAGCCGGCCAGAAGCAGCCGAACGTAGCGCTGCTCAATCCCCACCCCCAGCTCATGGGCGTACTCTATATATAGTGTTGTGCGACAGAGCCGAGATGATGAAAGGGATCGACTGAAATGGGCTGTGGTGACAATATACAACTTTGTTGGTTGAATTCAAAACAAGTAGTCTTTGGTAGCTCACTAAGTTACATTACAGTCATGAAATACGTTTTTTAACCGAAAAATTGCAAGAAATATTTCAAAAGCTACCAAATTCGCGCTGCTGTGACGTAATATGGGAGGAGTGACGCCGTAGGGGACAGCACTAAAAAAAAGTTATCAGTGTGCTAACTGCATGCTAACATTTGCAGTGATGCGATAAAACGGAACTAGAAGTTCCACTACAGTCACATAAAACACTCCCTCTTAGGGAAGTAAATAAAACTCCGTATACGGAGTGCGCTAGAGGACAAGCCATTTACTCCCTATCCAGAGTATTTCCGTTTAGAGTGTACAGTCGGGTTTCTCGGCGATGGCTTTGGCCGGTGGCCGCCAATCACACAAACAAGATTCTGTGACCTCTTAAGGACGTTGCCTGACTGGGGAGTGGCCACTGCTTCCTCCGTTTTCCTTAATGACTCGATTATTTGGTTGAAGTTAAGATAAAATTGACATAGTTCTTATCGAGAGAAAGCTGTCTCTTTAATCAGCCAAACGTGTATTTTGTCTTGATGGCGCTTTGAAGCAACGTCACCGACATGACCTTCGGGATACCGCCCTCGAAGCCGATGCCTGCTACCCAAGGAATGGCCTTGGGGAGCGCAGGTTCTGGTCAATACAGCCATATCTGGCTACGACAAGACGGATGATATAGTCGCATTGTAGAAGTGGCCACGGCAACTTGGCGGCCTCTGGCAGCCCGCAGTCACCGCCGTCAGCAAAATGATGCAAACGTTTAAGAGAAGTGACAACTAATGCATATTAGCTCGCTTGAAAATAGGAAGAGGTGATTCACAGTAAACATCAATGCAATGGTGGTGTCTTATACATAAACTGGATATATTGCTACGACCCGCCGCCAAAGAGACACTCGAATACTCACCGCGCGATCCCTTTTTTAATTTATACCTCTGCTGCCACGCTGTGAGGAAGGCAGGTCATTGTACATCGCGCACCTGGAATAATAAAAATAAAAACAAAGTAAATTAGGGCATAGTAGCTCTGGGTGTCGTGGGATGCAGGTTCTCCAGCCGTTTTGGGAACACATGCTTTCGCGGCCGCTGAAATTTTATTTATAAGATGGTGCAGCTGAAATACTTAAGATGCACAAATAAATATGCTCACAGGACACTTCACTAAAGCACCAGCAAGCGCATTTAACGACGCGCGAGCGAAACAAGAGTAAAACGTTATGGCCAGCTATACCGGCTATAAATCCATCAAGCTTCAACACCGCTACAAGACAGCGCACAGGTCAGAACGAAAATTGCGTTGGTCGTTGGCGCACTTTAAAGGAGCGATCAGTTGTATGCAATGGAGTTGAGGATTTCTGGCCACACTGCGCTGTCGCTCCATCGAAAAATGTAGTGGGAGCTGTACTGTGTCAATTTCCCGCTGTGTAGAGCCATGACGTGCGCATGCTCGCACTCCCGACCTTCCTATTTATTATATATCTTACGGGGGGCTACCCCGCTACAAATGTGTGCATTCTAAGGCATTCCTGCGGTTCAGCTACATAACAATAACACTCGAGTGAATAATCCATGCCGCAAACAAAGCCACATCAGCGACTGGGGTTCAGCATACGATTTGACTCAATAGTTCAGCGTGCCCTTTGGCATCCCGCAATGCAAGCATGCATTGTGCAGCGCCACAGTCCAGACCAAACTTTTGAGTCATATGGCGCGCCCATTGCTGTCATTCGCCGAGATTGCTTTGTTTACGCTTATATATAGTATATATAGTATACGTATGCATACGAGCTTATATATAGTATACATTTTTCAACCATCGTAATCCATACAGCTGACAGGTTCACTTGCAACTTACAACGGTGCTCATTCACTGACTTCATTAGCAGCGACAGGGAATACGAAAAATTTATGGTTTACGCGGCAGGGAAGGGATTGGCGCTTCATATTTCTTGTCTTTTTAACCTTCTTGCATCGCCACAGAATACCTAAGAGCTTTAGAGGTAGGCGTTCAGAAATGAGGCTTCGCATACAAGAGGAAGTTAATATTTCATTCGTTATGCCGCAAGAAAAGCGGCACAACTGTGAGTATAAGCTGTACTTTAGACGAGAATGAACAGAAGTCGCTCCGTGGGAACCTGGAAGAATAACGACACGCGTACACCGAAAAGCCAATCTTCTATCCATTATGCCCCAGCGAAGCTAGCCTAATTCTGGGGCTATGTTGGACTTCAGTATAAAATAGGCACAAGTCTCTCCCAGCTACCGTTAATTAGAGAATCCCATTAACAGTAATCGAATTCTCGACACCGCAGGCTTCCCGACAGGCAAGCTATCATACCCTTTTTTTGTGTCCCTTTTTTTAAAGTGTGTGCCTTCGCTTCTGTTGAGCTATAAATTTAAGCTTCCCCGGCGCGTCCTCTCCAATTACACGGGTTCTTAGAGGCTAGGGTTCACACGGCTAATGCAGCCAACCGAGGCCTACCATACACTTTTCTTATTTTGCGCGGGCCGTTCAACTACGCGGTGTTTCGTGCAGGAAAGTTTGTTACGGGATATCTTCAAGCTCGGAAGAAGTCTCTGAGACGGTATACTTTGCATCGCTGAGCCGTTGCGTTACGCGTGAAGTCGTCATAGCGTGCAATACAGTGCGCTGCGAACGCTACTCGTAGTTGACATTCGACCAACCGCCAACGTTACGCTGTTCAAAATTCCCGCGGGTAGCCTTCACCTCAGTACGGCTCAGTGGCTAATCACTGCGATTGAACGAACAAAGTAGGCCAATGACAAGGCCTAGCATACTATTTGACACGAAAATTATTATCAGGGCTCTGACATTAAACAATGCAAACATGGCGTTTCTCATTTTGCGTCACCGACCGGCTTTTGAGTCAAATATGTCAGGCATCGTGATTCGCCAAATTCGCTGTGTTGAAAGTGGTTCTTTCTTCTTTAAGGTATATTACGGCTGGACAGGCTCGAGGTTCGCAGACATTTTGAGCAGTGTAGGTCAAATTCATTGGTAGTTTTTTTTGTCAGTTTCAAAAAATAGTCTCGCTTTCACTGACAAACTATTCCTGAATGAGATAAGCTTTAACGTGTAGTGTAAGGATTCCGTGTAGTAGAAGAGTGGGCGTTTCCGGGGGCCTTGATCGTGAGTGAAATATCCCTGTAGCGCCACCTTTTGGCACCCAATGAAATCTCTGGGATCACAAGGCACTGCCCCAACAGGTTTTGTGCGAGCAGGAACGGAAAGGTTTCACCCCTCGTGGTCACCGTTAAGAGGTATGATGACGTCAGCGGGCGCTTGCTCCCGATACACGTGTGGCCGATGGACTGCCGCATATCAGAAACTGGCGCGCTACCGAGTCTTTCTGATTGCCGAGTACGATAAGGCTACTGAGTTCCAGGCATGGAGGAAAGAAAAGGTTTAGGAGAGGCCCTGACGTCACATCTTGTGAAGCCGCAGCACCGCCTATGACTTGAGCCCACGGAAGCCCCAGCACTCTATCCCTTCATCCATTTGCTGTCTCCGGTTTGATTGACTAACTATGGCGTCGCCCTGCCCTTCACGCTTCGAAGCGAAAAACAGCTTCGTCGCTAACTTCCTCGGTGCGATTATCATGTTCTAAGCTGTTGATTTCGCCTTCAAATTTGCCCATTCTAACCCTCACCCAAAGGTTCAATCGAAAACGGCTTCGTTTTTGAGATAGAAGGACGATTTTCAGCTCTTAAGCCTGGCAAAGTAGCGTTGTCGTCGTCATAACAACAGGCTCGCGGGATGGCGAACGCAGACGACGGGAGCATTGTTTGGGGTCGTACAGCACTGCGGTCTTTGCGCGCTACGTTTTAGCAGCAGATAATTTCACTTCACTTCATAACGGAAGAAACACAAAGTGAGCAAAGAACGAACGGTGGCTCTCCCAACGCTGAGCGAAGGGAGATTTTCCGGCAGGCGCCGCGTGGCAGCGGCTCGCTTCCGCCGACTCTCGACGCGGACGTAAGCGCCGCTGCGGCGGGGTATAGTTAAGGCCGCCTCTGGACGGCGGAGTTTTCAAACTGGCCTAATCTAAAAACGTTGTCGTAGCGACTGCGCTGGTTTGCAAGCGTAGCGAGGCAGCGACATACCAAGCGCCTTAAAAATTTGTCCGTTCTATTTGCCCAAATTTGGCCGCCGCAGTTGTAAACAAGTAAGCAACATTGTCCATGGGCTCAAGAAAAATGACGTAACTTCCTCCACACTTTTCGCAATGCATTGGGATGCTAGGGGCCTCTCCTGAGTATTCTTTCCTACATGGTTCCAGGCTTAAAGGGGCTCTGCAACACTTCAGATAAACACTTTCGCTCTTTCCTTCGCGTCTGGGAGCACTGCGAACGCTATAGTTATCGCCAGAACGGAACGGCACGGCGTGATTTGCTCGTCGCAGCAGATAGTAGAGAGTTTTAGCTGACCGTTTCTGACGGTCCGCTCCGCTCCGATAGCATGCGGGAGCGCCATTGCGCATGCGTGGCGCGCTAGGGCGCTAGCGGCGATACCGGAGCGGGGCCCCGCTCCGCTAACCGGGGCCTCTTAGCGGACCGTCGCGGCAGCTTACGTTACCGTGCGGAATATCAACATGGCTGCCCCGCGATGCGAGTGCGCTCCCGCGAACTCCGTTTCTTCAGTTGAAACACAAGCGACGAAATCGCGAAAGCGCTTCCGAATAGGCAAAGGTGCCACACTCCTCAACGAGCCGTAGTACGGAAGCGAAAAGCGTCGACCGAAGCGCGGGGCTGCTTCTATGCAGCGCCAAGAAAGACAGCCTTGTCTTGGCTATTCCAAAGTTTATCGGCTTCTTTAAAATAATTGCGAACTATTATACCCTGTAAGAGGCTACATTGTATTGTAAAGGTGAACTAAGGCACTAAACACGGTATTTTACGTTACTTGAGCGACCACATTCCAATTCGTAGCCTTACTTTGGGATGATGTTCTGGTTTGCACACGCACAGGGCACGACCAGAGACGCGAATCATTCCGCGTCAAGGGAGATACGGTTATGGCTTAGCTAAAGGAATTTCTGCCGCTTATACTGCGGTTGTGCTTAGCGGGCCGTCCGGAGCACAGCGGAGCGTCAAACACGGTCAGCTAAAACTCTCTACTCCTTCCGTTTTGGCCTTGCTTTTAAGCCTTTGTTTTTAAAGTGGCTATCGAATGCACTTACTACTGCAACTGAAGGAAAGCCGCTACACCGCTTTAATGACGTATAATTCCCGCGGTCGAAGAACGCCAAGAACGGGAAAGAGAGAGAAATATCTTGAGCAATTTTGTAAGTTATCTGATGGGCACAGAGCGGTAGTTTTCGGCTGAAGATACTTCTTCGCCCCCTAATCTAAGTACTGAATACGTTGACTACGTTATGAAAGCATTTAATATTTCGGAAAAAGTTGAAAAAAGTGTTGCAGGGTGCCTTTACGGCGCAGCTTCGTTCCCTCCAATTTTTATGACAGCGAGGAGATTTTTTTTTTTCGCGCTGAAGAAAACACGCAGGAAATAACGGCATCAAAGATTTGCATGCGGAAAACAAAAGTGATTCATAGGAGAGCAGAAAGCGAAGACAGGGAACGTTTCGCTCCCAGAGGATGTGGGTGATCTGCTTCTGCTCTCGCTGCGTAAAAAGATTTCGCCTACATGTTTCAGGCTCTTGGATGTGCCCGTGGCGGAATATTTATCGTGCCTTCCGCTTCGTTTCACGAGAGCGCGTTAAGATAGCGAACGGAGGAGACAAAAGAGGGGGCTTCGCATACGGTTGAACGGGTTGAGAACTAACGCCAAACGGAAATACTAAAAGAACGGACACCTCTTGACATTTATCGTTGCTGCCTAGGAATATTTTGACACGGTGCCAGCAAATGATTTTCTCGACTACTCATTGGCTCAGCGTTACGATCTGTTGTTCTGAAAATCAATTTTTGTACAGCCTCCCCTTATTTTTTGTTCCTATTGTTTGCGCTCGCCAAAACTAGAATAAGAAATTATGACAACGCACCGGTACAAATGGCAGATTCGGAGGAGAACAGTATGGTCACATCAACGCCAAATCTATGCCGCAATAACAATATTAACACATCGCTACAGAGCCGCATATCTGGAGAATCGACGCAGAAACGTATCGGGAGTGTGTTATGACAGACAAATTGAGCCACTTTCCGCGACCAGAAAATAAAAAGATAAAATGTAAAAGTAAAAAAAAAATTCGAGGATTTGTTGTCAAGAAACTGACTTGATATTTTAATTTGAAAATTGTATTAGTCACCGAACGTATTATTTCATATTATCATAATCATTTTCTCCTTTTGTCGTTTTTTTTTTGTATCTGTTCCTACAACGCCGCACATACGTACCCGCGTCCTCAGAAGTTCCTCGATAAATGTGAACAGGTGTTCCAGAAGACTATTAGTGAACAATAATCGTCTTCAGGAACCTCTGTTCACATTTATCGCGGAACCCTTCCAGACGCAGGTACGTATTTACGAGTAATGCGATGTGAACGATACTGCTGTAGAAACGCCAATGCGACGGATGCCTTTATGATATTCTGACTCGTTGAACTCTGGGTCGGTTGTGTTGGATAATCTTTTGTGTCCCTCATTCAGCCTAATAATTAAAGATATGTTTATTAAACCCATAAAGCCAATCTGGCAACGAGGCAAGATAGGAATTTAAAATTTTCCGACTGGTTTTTCCTCTTTTTATCAACTATCTGCTGCACGTTTATCAACTGACTGTTGCGCGTTTGGACCCAGATAGCTTAAACAAACTTACCCATCGCATTACGCTTCAATCTCTGTTATTGAGCTCTAATGTCAAGCAAAAAACGAAAAAGTAAACCGCAGGTGGCGAAAAACGTAGGTAACCATCTTTTCCGGCAAGACATCGAGATATAAGAACTTGCCGTACAAGGAACTCTAGCCGAACTTTACTACTTCCGGAGAACCTCTAAATTCTTCTATAAATATTCTATGAATGTGAGCAATGCCTCAAATATACATGCATACTTTATAGACGTAATGAATTCAAAGCCGCAGCGTTGTTTCTTTTCCCCCACAGAGCCACTTCCGCGAGGCAGACGCTCATGCGATCTAAGCAAACAAAACTGAATTCCTGTGCTACTCTATGGCGGTAGGAAAGAAAGCAGTGCAAGGAGCAGACCTAGGCAATACAAAAAGCAGCAAAAAAAAGAGCAAATGTATAAAACGCCACAGATGACGTTAAAAAAAGAAGCCGCTGAAAAACGAAGCGGATTCGTCCCAAAGGTCAACACGAAGTCATTTCGGCTCGTTTCGCCCCGACCACGTCTCTCAATTTCGCCGTAACAGACACGCACTGGCAACCGCCCTCTCAACCAGCGCGGCCTCAAGGCACGACGGCGGAAAGCTGGGATCGAGGATAAAAAAAGGAATACCCGGGAAAGGAAACAAAGGACCACTTCCGACAGGGGGAGCCGTGCAGGGCACGAGTCCCGAGGGAGCGGGGCCGTCTTCAACACGACTCAAGCCTCGACGAGGGCACGATCCGCGTTCGATCTCGAGCCGCGCAGTAGGAAAGCGTGTCGCCCGCGATGAATGCAAGTATCGCTGCCAAGAAGTGTGCCTCCGGCGAGTCTGAAATTTAGAGCAACTTTTGTGCGTTGTGCCTTTATTTATCTGTATGCTTCACGAGATGATGTCCTTAGCCTTTCATCTATATCCGCGCGATGGAAGCTTGAAAACCGTACACTATTCCTCCCTGTGAGTTTTCACACGACGTCTTTACTTTACGAAGAGTGCTGTCGGGGGGCATACGTAGTCAAAATTCTCGTTACAAGGTCTTTTTGACTTAACTCGAGCATTAACGAGAAGGCTCGTTAGAAACGCATCCTTGAATGCGCGAGAGGCTCAATTGGCCGGCAGCGTGCGTCACCTTCAATGCCAGTTTGCACGTCCGCGTTTTTTGATAAACACTGACTGGGATTTCTCAGAACACATTCGTGTTAATTTCGTTTCGTTTCCTAGCTCGGTGTAACCCTGTCTTAACGCGTAGCGTTAAGGGAACCGTGCCGCAGAAAAGCCGGCGTCCCCGGCTGCGTTGACCGTGAGAGAAAAAAATGGCGCGTGCGGCACATGCCGTCGCGCTACCTTGCGGCGCCCACTGAAACCCCGGGATCCTGAGGCCTGGTCCCAAGAGATGCCCTGAGAGCAGGTGCGGAAAGTTTTCGCCGCTCGCGGGCGCCGCTAGGGGTACAGTGCGTCATCGCTCAAGATAAATACGCGAGAAAGTGGAGGGGAAACAGCCCCGCCGGTAGAGTAGTGGTCATCGCACCAGACGCGTATTCTGGAGGTCGTGGGTTTGGATCCTACCCGGCGGGCATTTTTTCTCCCCTTCCTTTCTGTCTTTCCAAATTCTTCATCTGTTTCAATGACCTACCGCATTCTCCCATTTGCTTTCCGAGTCATTCTTGACTGCCAACCCTTATTTCTGTTTTAATATGTGTATACTAGAGTCTAAAGAAAGTTACAACTGTTTTCCGACGAGATATTCCAGTCCCGTATGCAGCGCCATTGCAACCTTGGTTACGCAGCCTAACGACTAACCAAATATCTGACATTGTCACGAAACACAGAGACTGTTTCTAAAACATTTTTTTTTGCTATTAAAGAGAAAAGAAAAGGAAATATTGATGAGGAGCAAGAACTTGTTTGTCAGTGACCCAAGGAAGTCTGGGTTTAGGGTGGCAGAGCACAAAAAAGGGCTGAGCGCTGAGTGACTTCCGTGGCAAGGGCTGCCTGTTAAAACCTGACGTTGGGACGGGGGCGAAGACAAGTCCTGAGTGATGTATTGCCCCTTGCCGCTCAGTTCCATCCAGCATTGCGCGTTCAATTAAGTATTGCAATGCAGCACTGCTCAACTCGAACCGGTGCCACTAAAGCAACAAATTGCTTTCCCTAAAGATTTATTACATGGTATTGACTTCGCGTCACCGGCTTGCCCACTTCGAGAAACGCGTGGGAGTAGTTATTCCAAGCCACGGTCCAGGTTGCAGGTTTGCAAGTTGCAGGTCCAGGCTTCCAAGCCCCAGTCTCATGGTGTAGGTCAGCTGATGGAAGAAATATGTAAAAGCAAACAGTGCAAACAAAATAAACAAAGATATTGAGGCAAAGCTGGCAGACGAAACTCAGGAAAGAAACTACAAGGAGTCAAATGCAGCATTCAATGTTTTTAATCTCCCGGATATTTATTTAAAAAAAGGCGGGCCAGCTCAGTTTTTTTTTTAAATTGAAATATTGGGTCTTCAGCTCAGCTTAAGTTGACCGAGCGGGTATAAACCTGAACTCGAGGCTGATTGGCTGAACGACGCATGGAAACTTATGTGGCCACGCCGCTACACGGGTGAAATGCTCTGCTAAATTTAGCGGGTTGCACAGTGATAGCCGTATCTCCATTCTTTTCCAGACAGCACGGGTGCGCACGATGATGATGCCTTTTTTGTTTGCCCCACCAAGTACGTCATAACACCTTCCTGTACGTCATGACTCATAAGACTAGGTATAGTAAACGGGTAGCTTGATATACACCCTTTTTAACGCAACTTCCGCTCCAACGGGAAGAGTTCCGCGCCTAACGAAGCTGTCGGGAGTTATGAACGGCTGTAAAATACCTGCAGTAAAGCACAGTTGTATGTTATATTTGTGGTGGTGATGTATACAGTATATATATGAAAGCAAGAGACATGGGCTGAGAGAACGCATCGTTCTCTTTTCTTAGAACTCTCGAAATGCGTGTGGTCTGGAATCGGCTCCTCGGCGTGCAACCGTGTGATCGCTCGAAACGTTTTCGTGACCTTTCGCACTGCGAAAACGCCGGCGTCAGCTCGAGTCACGTTAGCGTCATGCCTGCTCCAGTTACAACGAGCATGCGCTCGTCAAAGCGGCAAGAAAACAAATTCTGCCTCGAGGTTTCCGGTTCGCCGCGGGTTACTCACCATTGTTTTGACGCTACTGTGTGCCCGCGGGTTTCCAAACATAGAAGTCATTGCTTACGTGGCCGTTTGGCCTTCCGCGACGTGCTCTGTCCTCTACGTACCCGACAATAACAAGGCAGCTCAAGCGCGCGAACTGGATGAAGCGCGGTCCACGTAGTAAACTTCCTGGGCCACTACGTAGAACGTCTACACGACGCCTGTTATCTTCCCACGAAATCTGCTGAACCAGACTCTTAGTCATTTCGGGCGTCTCCTGCCAATGACACATTAACCTTATATTTATCGTTCAATGTCAAATAGAACGATTGCTAGCAGTGATAGAAAACTTAATTATAGGTATGACGCATGCTTATGGAGGCTCCACACACTGATTCACGCTGTTGGGTGAATCGGGCAAGGGGATAAGACGCCTTTTCATCAAACCTTTCTCGAAGCGCCCTGCGAGCGATTTTCTTTTGCTATTTTCTGTCCGGTCGCTGCCCCCAAATTTAATGTTCCTGATTCGACTCACTCACCATGATTCAAGTGTTATAACTGTCTTCGAAAAAAGTATAAAAAACTGAGTTTTGAATGCATACCTTCTCGATTGAGGAATGTTTAAACCTTCATCACGTAAAGCCTGTTCCACTGTTTGCTTGCCTACACCTCGCTCACGGAGTGACCTCGGGGCACGTCATAGTGATTTACGGACGTTTCAGCGGGCACGTTGCGTTGAGGAGAGCTGCAAAATGGGCGTGCGAAATGAGCGGTGGAACATTCCTATTGCCGTGTTCCTTGATGATATAAAATCAGCGTACCAGTGCGTGGCGCATAAAGCCATTCGAGGGTGATGAAGTCTTCAGGCATTGGGAGCCGCATGCATGCATGGTTCACGGACTGAATCTCCGATAGGCATGTGTAAATGCCCACAGACAGCGGCGACTCATCGCTACCAAGGTGTTCCTCAAGGTAGGGTGCTAAGCCCTACACTTTTTGACATCTTCATTAATGACCCGCCAGCTTATATGTTCGTCATTATTGCACCTTGATTCTATCCTTCGGTCCAAGCAAGAAACTTCTACGAAGAACTCTAACCCTACGGGCGCAAGCTCCACAATTTACGGTTACCTATGATCGTCAACTTCTCAGGCATCGGCACGATTCGTGCGTCGCCCATGCACGAGTCGACGGAAACCAGTTTATACATTTTGGCAGGTTTGTTCATAGCTCTTCTCCGCCGACATCAAAACGGAAAGACGGCGACATTCAGTGGAGGAAAACGTGACTCCAATGCCAGCGGGCTCCGCCGGCGAAACGGGGCGGCGCTCTGGCTTCGCCGAGCGAGCTATAAACGGTCATACATTAGCGCGGCCTCCTCTCCTTGCTTTCTATTTAGAAGGAGGGTAGATCTGTTTCTTTTCGCTGTCTATTTGCATCTCCCATTTCACTTTTCATTCTTCCTGGTTTGCTTACCCTTTCTTCTTTACTGGAGGTTTTGAATGCACCGTTAGAGTCTGTGTTGAGCTACGCCACGGAGTAAGGCAGACAGCTGAAAATGGGATCGCTGCTTGCTCGTTAGGCTCGCGGCAGCGAGCCGAAATAGTCAAAAGCGGTGATAATGAAAGGCCGACAGGTATGTTTGTTGATTTTTTCCACGAAATTAACGAGAAACCCGCCGCCGCCAATCTCCTTTGTATCGTGCTTCTGGGTTGGAGGACCGGAAGCTTTATTAGCAGAGAACATCCACATAGAAGCATGACAGAAAAAAACACAGAAAATTAAAAGCGAGATCGTACTAGCAATCTTTATAGCCTCCTTCGCGCGATAGCGAAGAACGGAATGACAAATGAACGTACGGCACGCACGACCGGACCTTGGGGCACAAGACGCATCGCATCTTCTGATAATACCCGTGCGAGCTATGGAGACAGAATATTTTACTCGTATCACTCCGTGTACCGTGAAATACGACTTGGAAAGCGTATAGACCAGCTAATTCGGCGATGCCGGAGTACAGTGGCATCCTGGAACAGCCACGTTGTGCTGCCGAAGTAGTGGAGCGTTTTTGTGGATCATTTTGTTTTAGTCCTCGACCGCAATGTTCGTCGACTTCATTGCGCACAACCTTTTCTTTTTTGAGGCGCTATCTACTGTTTGTGGCCGTTTTGAACCCTCCTCCACCTTCTCGAATAAGTCACGCTCCAACCTGATTGCGGTTGAACGTCTTACTCGCGCGGCCAAGTCGTTTGTTATACCGTGAGTGGTTGCGAGTCGTGAGATAGGGAAGCTTCGGAGCGATAAAGCCGATCCAATCGGTAATGGCGCTTGCGCATGCCGCCCTGCATGCGAAATCCGGTTGAACTGGGTCGGCCGCCATTAGCGACTCATTAATCTCCGGCGCTTATTACGTGTGAATCGCTTTTATGCCGTGCCTGATAAGGACGCATTGTTGTGAAATTTAGGCTGCGGTTTCCAGTCTCCGTGTTTTGAACGTACTGACGGACGAAATAAATCGTTGCGCGGGTTGTGGAGGGCGCTTTCGAGGTTTCCCTCGCAGAACGTGCGAGTAATGAAACGCCGCCTGGGTGAGAGCTACTGAAAAGCCGGAAGGTGCTTAGTGCTGTCCAGGGCAGGCGATGCATTCTGAGAAGCTGTTTTAATGCGAAGCTTTCTATGGTTAATAGGGTTCCGTGCATTTTTGTTTCGCGAAGCCAACAAACGCCTTACAGCGAAGATAACTTTATCCGGAACGCTGAGCTGTAAACGGTTCTCTCTTGTCTTGTCACAACCTTCCCGCACACAATTAAAGACAGTTGGCCTCTAAGACGACTCTATCACTACTGTGGCTTTAATTTACTCGTCATAATTAGTTAGCGGTGAATCACAGCTAAGTTGTAAACTTTACAGAATTCCCGTCTGCTGTCAATATGCTGACATCTACGAGTATGGTAACAGAAAACGATGCAACTCGTGTTTCATTAAAATCTTTCTGAACAAAACTTCTGTGATGATTGGCCGCTAAGCCTTTCGTTCATTACGCCGAAGTTCATTACCGTGTAATAACAAGGCCACGACAAAGGAGTTTGCTTATTTTTAAAAATTCTGTGTTCACTCTGTGTCGTGAGCTAAACAGTTTAGCCTGTCATTCACCTTCACTGAGTAACGAGACTTGGCATTTTTTTAAATGCAAAGCCTGCAATTATCAACCAACTATGTTGTAGCACGTAAGAACTAGCTACCATCTCTCGGATGCGTTACTTCAGAGTAAGATAAGGAGAGGCATTGTGCAGATACATCTGTCTTCATATTGCAAGAAATAATGGAGAATATTCGCGCATAATTTTGGTTAGACATTTATAGCCATTCCACTCCGTGAATGTGGATTACTAGCGAAGCTGAGATGACGCAGAATTTTCAACAAAGGTACTGACTCCTGCCGGAAGTCGTGCTGCAACTAGCCATTTCTCGACCTAATTCAGTTTCTGTAGCTGGTCTGGAATCGTTGGGGTAGACCTATCCTTTCTGTGACGGAATCAAGGCGCAGCACCTCCAAGCGCAGAGTGTTTAGCGACTCATTAATCTCCGGCGCTCCCACCACTCGGAAATTTTAGAGGTCCCCGGGGTTCTGCAGTCAGGCTGGCGACACTTCACGCCGCAGCTTTCCTAGAATCAGAATTCTCCGTGTCTGGCATGTACCTGTTATACTCACGGGCCGTCACGCTCACCTGTTACGCGCCAAGGTCTGATCTAACTTTTGTTAGGCCACCGGCAACGTGCCGTTCTGGAGTGGGATAAAGCCCTCGGCTCCTATGCTGGAAACCAGGTTGAAACTCCATAAAAATTTTAAAAAATGTGTTCTGTTTTATCTTTACAGCGGCGCCTATTTTTGTACCTCCCAGAACCAATAACAACCCCAACGAAGGTTTCTTGCAAAATGGGCACTTGAGCCGTTCTTTTTGTGCTGAGAAATGATCCTCTGGCGATGAAACCACACGTAGAGGTCCATCTCATGAGCATACTGAAAGAGCGAAGAGTTACAAATAACAATCTGGATGTAGCCGCTGAAGTTGGCGCGAAATTTTCTGTTTCATAGAGGGGAAAATCACCATGCCGGAATGGCAGGAGGAGGAACAGGCATCCTGAAATGAAAGGAGACACAGAAGAGATAATAAATCTGCAGGGGGACTTTCCGAGCGAAAATTGTCGAATAAATGCTCAAACGGCTGTGCATACTCTGAACCCCTTTAAATTTCGCTTCACAGCAACACGCAAGCCTTCCAGAGCAGACATTTGTTTAAGGCGCCACTTAAACAGCCCGACACCAAAGAGGGATTTTTATTAAAGTAACCACATACAGACTGCTCCTGTATCTGGGATCTACGAAGCGCTATATACCAAGCCCCTTTAATCGCATTTTTACTGATGTAGAGAAATGCTTTGCCCCAAAACCAATTTTTAAGGGCAAAGTAAGTGGTGTTATACATAAATATGAGAGCCTTAGGGGCTTACACATGCTTAAAACTCATAATTTCCTACGGAGAGCTATATGATGAGCTCTTTTAATGTCGGCTTCACTACTGCACACAAACACTTTTTGAACGAAACATCCTTTTTAAGGCGTCATATTACCGCACTTGTGAAAATACGAAGGCCGTAGAGTCAAATGCCTCTTGACGGAAATACCCCATATGTCCTACGCGGAGCTATACAAGGCCCTTTAAAGTCGGTTTCACTACTGTATACAAATGCGTTACTTCAGACGGATTTTTATAGGGGCCACAGAATAAGGGGGATATCGAAGTATTGTGGCACAATGACCTTGTATTAAATACCGCTATAGGGCCCCTTGTATCCCTACGCAATACACCGAGTTATTTTTCGCCGGCTGCACTAATGTACAGAAACGCCTTGCTAAGAAGTATTCTTACGGGCATTTAGGGAGTATGAAGTGCCTAGCCTGCTTTATTAATAGCATTTTCGCATTCGGCGAATATGTGACACATCAAGCGTTACAGGCATACAGGCGGCTTCATTGTTGAGTTTACGTAGAAATGCTTAATTAAGCACCCATAAAGAACGCCGCGCTCAACTAGCGCCATGGGGCTCTTTTCCAGAATCCTGTCATCAAGTGGCAATCCGTCACACGAAAGAACGCGCGGTGTAATCTCGTCACCAACCACTCGCGAATGCACTGATTTTTTTCTTTCTCTTTTGGCGGCTAAAATTAAATGGCGGCTGTGACGCTACAAGATGGCCCGTGTGCGCGAGGCCCGCCGCAGTCGGCACGGGCCACTTAGGTCGTCGTCGCCGGCTAGTGCCTTCATCAGCACTTTCGGAAGAGGCCGGACGCGAGGATTCTAAGCGCGCGTGTATATTTAGAGGCCGGGCGGATCATGTCATCGCGCAGCGTCGAGGAGCCCCAAAGCTAGGAATGAGAGATACGGCGAACTCGGGGTTCCGGATTCGCGCGTTGGCCCGCCTTGGTTTAGGCGGCAACGCCCCCGTCTGTCGTCCGCTGTCGTCCTGCAGATTCACCGCGGCGATGTAGGACTTCACGGTTGATAACTTGTGACGGCGACAACTATATCAAGACGGTGGATGAGAAGAATCTGCTGGCTTCGTGAAGCTCTATTTTCGTCGGGGCTTGGCGCGTCTCATTCTTATCCTACACGAAGTACACGGTGTTAGGATGCCCCAAAAATCCGCGCTTACACGTCGCGTCTCTACGTTTATTTGAAGTAAATAAGCGGAAAAAATTCCTCCGGAGCACTTCAGTCTGCTCACGCGCTGTGAAGGCGAAAGATTGGCGGTATTTTAACAACGGCTGCTTCACTGCCACCTCGTATTTGCGTCCCTTTCTTCGCTTTCGTTTCTTCGTCTGTTGGCGTGAAACACTTCAACAAGCAGACTGGGGACACACGCCTGAGCTTCCGCAGAATCAGGTTTCGGTGTGCTTGGGATGCACCTGTTCTACTCACGTGCACTTACGTTCACTTTTCACGCGGCACGCACTGGTCTAATCTATCTTCCACCTCTGGCAACGTGCGGAGATAGCGTGGCGGTAACGCACTGGGATTCTACTCTGGAGATGCGAGTTCAAATCCTGTACGAACAGAAATGTGTCGTTATCTTCTCCTTACAGCGGTTGCCATTTTCTGCAGCGAAAAAAACAACAACAGCAACGACAACAGCAACAACAACAACACAGCAACAACAGCACAACAACAACAGCAATGACAACCACAGCAACAACAGCAACGACAACAGCAACAACAGCAACAGCAGCAACAGCAGCAACAACAGCAACAACAACAGCAGCGACGACGACGATGATGAAAGCGACAACAACGACGACGACGACGACGAGGGTTTTTCGCGCAATGGGACGCTTACGGTTGTTGCCTTAAAGCGTACTTTAACCGCGCTAATAAGCTAGCCCAGATGGCATTACTACTGAAATGCTGAAACTATTATTTGATGAGGCTCCCAATCATTTACTTAACATGATCAATTATTCTATTAGACATGCATGGATCCTCGATGTCTGGCGTCTCGCCAAAATACTTCCTGTACTTAAGAATGCTGGTCAGGGCCTTTTGATTGAAAACGTCAGGCCTATCGCGTTGACATCTAACGTGGTTAAATTAATTGAGCGGATCTTGCAGCAGCGCATAATGTAATTAGTCTCCAGTTCTAGAATATTTAGCCGGAAGCAAATTGTTTTCCGCCCTGGGTGTTCGATTTGGAGTGCGCATATGGACCTTGAAAGCCGGATTAAACTAGCCCGTCGCACTAAACAGTTTGCGGCTCTAGTGACCCTAGATGTAGCAAATCTTTTGATAGCGTGGAATACCCTGTGTTGTTGTCCTGGTTACAAGTCTTAAACTTCCCAAGGTACATTATAGCTTGGATTTGTGAATTTCTGATAGACAGGCAGTTCAGTTGTGTAAAATTTAATGTTGCTTCCTCACAGCGGCCACAGTATAGGGGCGTACCGCAATGGGGCGGTCCTTTCCCCTGTTCTTTTTAACATCCTTGTAAGCGCTATTCCGGTTGTTTCTGGTGTCTCTACATATGTATATGCCGACGATATTGCGTTTTTTTTTTTGCATCAGCACCTGACATTCAATCACTTTACGCTTTAATGCAGTCATATCTGAACATTATTGCCTCCTGGTTGGACAGTATTTGTCTCTCTATGAATGTCAGCAAATGTTCCTTATTAGTTTTTCCGATCTCAGGCCCTCTTAACATTACTCTCAGTTACCGACAGTGCATAATTCCTCAGGTTCCTTCTTTAAAGTACCTTGGGATAATATATACCAGTGAACTTGACTGGTCCCCACATATAGCCCTCATAGAGGCCAAAGGTGCACGTGCTGTTTGGATGTTGAGGCGTCTCAGTCATAGAAAAGAAGGGCATGCGCAGAGAGACCCTCCTTATGATATACGGAATGTACGTTCGTCCCATTTTAGAGTTTGGGTGTGTGCTATTCGCCGGGTCCGTGACGTATAAGCTACATCGCCTGGTTCTTCTGGAGCGCCAGGCTCTTCGCTGCTGCTTAGGGTTACATAAGAATGCAGCTAATGCAGTAGTTTACTTGGAAGCGCGCGTTCCTCCTCTGCATAATAGGTTCCGGATACTTACTGTGGAAACTTTTCTGAGAGCTTATAGCTCTGAGGTGAACAGGGAGCAGTTTATCTTTATTGCTGAACCAGGTGCGTTTCTGGTGCACCAATGGCCCAGATCCTTATGTCCGCAAAGTACTTTGGTACAGAGCTTCCTTTCTCCATTGGGTGTAGAAATAAATCAGGTTATTCCATATACTGACAGGACTTCTCCTCTTTCTATTAATTTCCGGAACATTTTCCCCAAAAATGCTAGACTTTTACCAGCCCGACTGCTCAATTGTCTTCTCGAAGATTATTTGGCCTCCATGCAGCCAGGTTTTATTCCCATATTCTTCGCGGAATTCCTGACAATTGTCCTGGCAATACAAAAGCTGGATGTATCAATTGCATCTCCAATTATATTTTCTGATTCTTTTTCTGTATGCTTAGCCCTTTCTTCCCCTAAAGAAACTCCCCTTCTGCGGACGTTTCGGTCCCTCCTGCCACCTCACCTCACTGAAATTAACCTTCTTTGGGTTCCTGGTCATGCGGGGATCACATTCAACAAGACTGCCGACTCTCTAGCAAGGATTGCACTGTCTGGGCCTGTAGTAGACGTCGTAGAGCCGGCACCTTAAATAACCGCTACTAGGTATCGTAGGATGCTGAAACTCCAAGAACAGCAAGAATAGGTTTTATTGTCATTAAGAGATTTTAGTCACCTTAAATTTTCATGGAAATCTGAATGGTGCCCTTCACGCCACTTAGAGGTGATTATTACAGCCCTACGTTGTCAAGTACCCCAATTAAATAGGTACTTACACAGGTCTCGTCTGGCGCTAACTGCTCCGTGCAGCTATTGCAACGAAGATGAGTCTGTAGAACAGTACCTTTTGACATGCCGACGTTTTTCACGACTGAGACGTCAGTCATTGGAGGTGCCGCTCTACAGTTTAACAGTGCCGGTTATACTATTGTTCGGGGCATCCGAAATTGGGTTCTGCCACCGGGATGTATGCTCTGCCCTCCTGCGCTACACGGAAAATTCCAATCGATTCTCTTTATGATTGCGATTGGTCACCCTCGTCTTGATTTTCCAGTACTTTTCTGTCGTTTATGGTACCAAAACTCTTTACAACCTGTCTAAATTACCTTTTCTAAGCGTCTCGTAATTAGATAAGAATTCCATTTTTTTAACCATCCTCTGTTGATTGGCCGATCCCCTGATTGGGTATACGCCATATCTAAAGGCGCAACAACAACAACAGTAAGCTAAACAGGAAAGATGAGCTTTCTGGGTGTGTGTGCATTGAGAAGATTGAGGGCGCGTGTCTCCGAAACACGAAGTGTCGTTGTAAACTATCCGTATCCAAACACAGCAGAAGAACATGCTTCGAAAATGGCGGGATGCCCTCAACACTCGCCATCGCGCACGGGCGTGGCGCTGTGTTTACCTCGACTCGCACGACAGAAAGCCGGCGATGATAAGTGTTGCTGCTCATAGAATAGGAAAAGTAGAGCCTGCGGGGAAAAGAAAAGATACGACAGAACAGCGGAAAGCTTTTTACATATCGCCACGAGCGCTCAGCTATACGTTTTCTGCCGGCGCACGGCACGTTTCCTCGGCGATGAGCGTTAAACGGCGGTGCGTGCCTTTCGACATCGTTTAAAGCCTGCGCGGGGCGTCTGTTAACAGCGAAGGTATGGGGGCGGCTTCTGGGTGTGCCAGGATAAAAACCGGGCCTGGGCGGGCAGTTTGAAACGTTAGCCGCCCTGTAATGACGCTAGTCTTGAGGCTCCGTGCCTTGGAAGTATTACTTGTGTTTTCAGTAGCGGCGGAACGAGGCTGTCCGTATGCGTGGCGTGCCGTGGTCTGCCTGGAAGCGTGCCGCATGGGCGCGTGATCAAACTGTCGAAATGTGCCTCTTAGCAGCGCGGGTTTCAATCGGGCCGGGGCAGCTCTATTCTTCGCAGCGTTTAGCTATGCGCACGAACGAAGGCGGGTAGAAGAGATATAACTACACCCTCCTCGGGTAAGGGGGAAAAGGGGTGGGACCTTTTAGCACGTGGCCTTATAACGGTATTCTGAGGTAGTAATAATGTGAGTAAAGGGGGAAAAGAAAGCGGGTCGAATGCAAGATTGGTTCATTGCTGGCTTCCGCCATTTGCGACATTTTTTATGGATGTGGCTGTACTTGCAGACTGTAAAAACAACAGTATTTGCAACAAAGCAAGAGATTTTTTTTCTATAAAGAGCAATGTAGCAACGCACTAGCACTTTGCAGAGCTGCTAGGCGCAATCGCTGAAGCCTTCGGCTCCTATTCTTTCGTTGCTAAGGCGTTGCGCTACTGAGCACGAGGACGCGGGTTAGATTCCCGGCCGCGGCGGCCGCTTTTTTGGTGGAGGCGAAAAGCGAAAAGGCTCGTGTGTTCGAGCTTGCGGCGCACGTTAAAGATCCCCAGGTGGCCAAAAATTAACCCGGAGCCCTCCACTACGGCGCGCCTCATCGCTTGCGTTGCGTCGGCGCGTTAAACCCTACAATCAAAATCAATCATGGGCTCCTATTCATGGTGTTATTAATTTAGAACAAGGTGGTAAATGCCGTTTTTTCATCTGAGGTGTCATTATAGGATTAAAAAGCTCTGGGCAATTGAAATTATTTCGCGGTTCTCTTACACTATCATCCCCGGCTATAGCACAGCTGTGAACCTGCCGGGCGTTAAACCACGACCTCTTTTTAACGCGAGAGCGTTACTAGGTTTATTGCGGAATTTTGTGTACGCTCTAGGCGTCCGCACAGCAGTGCTTTTCAAGCTTCCGAGGAAACACGTCATTACCGCCAATGGGGAACGACGATGGCAAAGGTGGGAAGCGAGCCCCCGTACGCAGGTGGAATCAGGCGCGGCGACAAGTGGAGTGCAGAAAGGAGAAGGCGCGCAGGCTCACCGACAATGATGATACGGTTGAGAAGAGTGGACACGGGATTCTAACACGCACCGTGGCTGCTCACTAGGATTAGTTTTTTCCCCGGTCGGCGCTGGGGCTGACGAGTCATTGTTTTTTTTTTTTTTGATAATTCTTTTTTAAAGCGCAGCTTTCGTGTTCTCGCAGATCGCGCCTGTAACGCAAAAACGTCGAAGTGAAAGAAAGAAACTCTTACGGTGGCCGGAATCAAACCTGGGTCCCTCGCGTTTTGAAGCCGGTGTTCATCCGATTGTTCCATTTCGACATGGTTGAAGCGGTTTGGAATACTCAGACGACAACCAAGGAATCGGTCATTAGAAAGCTTCGCGTTCAACCATCGTCGTCGTTTGATGAAAGGGTGCACGATTTTTCCGCCATGACCATATTTCGACTAAACGAAGGTTGTATGCTGTTTTTGCGCCTTCTTTAAAGGAGCCATGAAGACAAAATACAAGTTTGGTTCATTAAGAAGACTGATTCGTCGCGATAAAGATGATAACACTTTATCGCGAAGTTCAAACACATAATAGAGATATTTAGAAAAACAGGTGAAGCAGGGGTAACACCCTAGCCACTTTCTGGTGAGGTCTCTGTGACGTCACAGGTTTTTGTTTGTGCTATTGGCCGCCGCTGACCAAAGCCGCCGCCAAGAAACATGACTGGGTGATTGTTGTGGGCTTCTAGTTTATTTCATCGTATCACTTGTGAATTCTAATGGCATTTAACACACTAACAACTACGATTTTAGCGTTTCCCTTTTTTGCGTCATTGCTGCTGCTTTTACGTCACCGCTGCCGTCGAGAGCGCGAAATTTGAAAGTTTTTCATTGTTTCTTGCGTTTTTTCGGTTGAAAAATGTTTTTTGTAGATGGAATACAGCTCAGTGAACAAGCCAAGGATAGCTCTTTTCAAAGGGAACGATTTTGCATTTTGTTTTTATAGAAAAGAACGTCCAGACTCTCCACAAGGTTTCAAACTATTTCCAAGCTTTGCACGCGAGTTCGTCTCGTAGTGTCGCTATTGGTACGCTTTTCTTTTCTGTATTTTTGCGGTAAACGCATGCGATGAAACCTCCATTTCATGTCAGCCTGATTTCCAAACTCCACTGCACTGCTCTGAAGTCATAGAAAGGCCTCCCGAGAACGATATGAGGATAAACGATGTCCCCCGACCTTTCACCCGGCAAAAACAAGACCAGCAGCAGCAACAACAACAAAACGCACATCACAGCCATTCGTCTACGCCAAGATTCAAATTTCGGGCCGTCTATGCTTCTCTTTGTTGGCATAGCTATTCTGCCGAAGACCATCAACCATCAACGTCAGGCGCACCCCCGCGTTTCAGGTATACACAACAAGCCTGATGCCGAACGGCAGAAAAGCCAGCAGAATAGGCGAAGGGAAGTTTATGTCTGCATCAAAGTTTAATGCGAAGCGGCATACCTACACAAAAAACCAGTCAGATGAGGCCGTTTACTTAGAGTCACTACGCACCCACAATTTTCTAATTCTTCTTTTGGTTCAGGCTACCGGATATAAACCAACCTTCAAGCCAACGCTCCAACCATCATGGCTCGGAAAAGGGAGGGAAGGAACCTAGTTTTGTATATTGTGAAGACTGAGCCCTGACTATATTGCTGTCCGAGGAACAGCGATAAGTAAATAGGGCGAAAAGGAATAAGCAGACGGGATGCCTTATTCGCCCCAGGGTGGTTCTTCGGAGGGGCCAACCAATACGTCACGCATTAGCATAAAAGCTCGGGCAGGCAGGCGGAAGCAGAAAGAAGACGAGGCCTTAAAAGCCAGGGACAAGATAAAAATGGGAATAACGGATGACTTTCTGAACAGGCCCACCGTAAGGTCTGGAATGAGTTCGAAGAAAAATGAAATGGCTAAAAACGCCCTTTACGCCAGCAGCGAAATAAATTATAAGAAATGGAGGAGCGGCAGCGGAAGCGAAAATTCCGGCCGGCTCTGCGAGCCTCACTGTCTTTCCGGTCACCGCGAGTAATTTGCTGCTCAGTCGTTCGTAATTGCGCGCATCAATATTTCATGCGACGCCATCTTAGAGAGGGAGCTGTCGGACCTTCCGTAGTCCGGTGACCGACATTGTGCCGCGGAAGCGGTTTTTTTTGTCATGCCCGGCGTCTCTTATGTAGGCTTTGCCAAGTTTCTTTTTACTGTCGAAGCAGCAAAGTGCGCCCCGTGAATTCAACTATTTTCTAAGCGATAAAACAATTCAGGTCAGTTGCTTTGAAGAGAGGTATGGTCGCTGAAGATGTTTGCTCGCCGGAATTTCTTGTTTACTGGATTTTTCAAAGATTATGAAATTTCGTTGAAACAGGGAGTAACTGCTTAATTACCTTATGAATGAATGTTACCAGCCTAACATTATGAAATTTGGTTCAAAATGGGGGGACACTGGTTAATTACTTACGAAAGAATGTTACCAGACTGAATGAGATCAGTGTGTGTTTGTGCTGTTGCAAATAATTTTTATCGCTCATGTCAGTTATAAACCTGAACCGCCTTGATTTATTCGAAAGAACTGAACTATCCTTCAGTAACTAACTAAACTCTTCTTCGGCCCTCAAGAGCATTCTTTTCCCCTGTGAAAGATACGAAACATTTAAGAATTTTCAAGTTTCCTGATACCCAACATCTGCGGTCAGTGACCTCATAGGGGAAAATCTGGCTATCACTGTGTTACCTCCATGTTAGTTTTTAAGTAGTAGAGGCAACTACAAATCGCAAAATACTGAATATTAGTGGTGGCCGCCAATCGCCTGAAAAATTCCCTGTGACGTTATGAGAGCTGGGCGAAGTTGGTGAACCGCTACTGCATCGTCTCTTTTTCTTATTGTCCAGCATAATTGTTTAAAGTTAGGGCTTAAATTGGTATTCTTGTTGTTGGGGCACAACCGTCTTTTGAATGAACGAAAGTTGTTTTTCTTCATGGTTACTTTAAACTAACTAATCATTCGCGTAGCATTACCGTTGACTCCAGATAGTTCGAATTCGGCTAATTGGAATTTTCAGTTAATTTGGAGTCATGTGCTGGTCCCTAAATTATACGTGCAATCCTACAGAACAAAGTGCTCGATAATTCGAAGCTATAATCCATCGTTTGGTTGACTGGAAGTTATTCCGAATAAAAAGCATCGAGATGGCCATCCTTTTTCGATAAATTCAAAATTTTCCTTCGCAGGAATATGCCGTGTGCTGTACTGATGTCGTCGCCATGATGATGACGATGATTGATGATTGCTATTGGTTTCCGCTTTGTAGCGGGGTGATGACATGTCATCTTACCAAAAAGGACTAATATACCCATGTTTTACACTCTTGATTTAATAATAGCGCTGCTTAGGGCAGGTACAAAAAGCTTATTAGGCCCGAAATACTTTTTTTTTTCCTGTTACAGGCGGTAACTGTCCTAGGCAATATTCCCCTCTGCTTTTCGTCCACCAGCATTCTAATCTTCTTTTCGTCCCCTCGACAGCCTTGAAGTTAACTTCCTCTGTGCTACCCTTAAATCCTAGGGCTTCTGGAAGCCGAATATTTCCCTCGTGTAGACTTGGATGGATACCCTCACATTCTAACACTATGTGCCGCATAGTTTCTGTTTCTTTCCCGCAGACCACGCATAACCCATCATTTTGTGAATACTTCCCCACAAAGCTCTTAGTTCGCAAGAAACCTGCTCAGGCCTCAGAAAGCAAAGCACTGATCTGGTAATTAACGTAGAAATTTTCCTTTCTGATGTTCACTTTCTCCGCCATCGCAACTGAGGCAGCGCACACTTGATATAGCGGCAGCTTACGCATCTCTCTCTCTCTTTTGAAGTCCTCAACCTTCTTTGTTGCGAACAGCGCCGTATGAACAGGTTGTGTGGTGGACGCTTCAGGCTGAGATTTAAGCCGTACGTTTCAAATAGCATAGCAACCCGTGCCATGCGCTTGACTTGGCGATGAAATACGAGATTAAGAACAAAATCAAGAAGGAAGACGCGTTGCACACTGATAACAATGCTGTTCTTGTGCTTTTTGTTCATTCGAAAGTTAGGTTTATTCAAAGTCTTTCGCGGCCCGTGTGGACTTCGTATTAACGGAAGTCGACTATTATTTCCATGATCTAAAGTGGGAAGCTCTGCCGTTAGCACGGCTGATGTCATTTAAAGACAAAGGAGCGTCGCTGGTTTATCGTGTCAGAGTGTGTAGATCGTTTTATGGGAGGCAACGAACGAATAAGCGAACAAATAAAGAAGCACAATTGAACTACTTACTAATGAAGTAAATAGATCATACCGAAACTTGTTTAAAGTCCAACCTATTCTATGTCGTAGTTCGCTCAGCGTCGAAGCTAATCTATGAGCCCGTGATCGCGAGACGTAGAACACTCATGTTTCAGGAGAGACAAGGAAAAAAAAAAGTTCGACAATCTCGCTTAACTTCTAAGTCACCGTTCGCAGAACGTCACCTAGCGCACAGTCGGTTAGATCGGGTTGTGTAGAGGTCATGCGGAGGGAAACGTTTACAGCAGGTCTGGCACGGTAAGCGAGGATTGTAAGCCGTTATAGAAGTCGAGTGCGAAGGCGGCAGCTGCATTCCCGCCACTAGTCCTGCGCAGGGCGACGACGTCATTAAAGGGCTTGAGTGGGCCAGCTCATTTGGAGTCCGACAGTCTAACTCATCAGGCTCCGCTTCGGAGTTTTTCTGCAGGCGGCACTTCGCAAGTTCCTCTCGCCATCCAACTGATTAGGGGTAGCTGCGGAAGGCAACGCCATTCACTCATTTACGAAGAGTGAGACTCATCTGTTTCTTTGAGTAGCTTATCCCTGTTGCCTTTGAAAGACACTGAACATGGAAAAATATAGAACAATAGAATGGCTTTGAGTCTTCTCGTCGTTTAAGGAAAGAATACATTTTTTCATGCAAACGGAATGCTTCAAAATATAAGGTATTCAGGACATCGCACTTCATGGATACACTGCCTTTATTGAGAATTATTTAAGAGTGACACTCATTATCTTTTAGAGCCCTCATTCGCCATTGTGACAAGCGTATGTGCACCCGTTTCTTTCTTCGTCGTTAGCTCTTCGTTTTGCGGTTGCAAAGCATTAGATGTGTTAACTCGCCCAGGAATGCGTACTACTGGTCGAAGCCCATTTGTACTACAGTAACTTTTATGACAAGATCTCGAGCTTCAAATGTAGTCATAAGCGCCGTCAGAAGCAGCTGCAACAAGACCGAGAGCTCCGCTTTACGAGAGCAATTAGATTTTTTTGCAAGATGAGAGCTCTTACGCCTCGTTACTTAAAAGCAAGCCCCGAAGCATCACAACTAAAGCGTGCTTTATTCTGAGGAAAGCTTGTGCTTCAGCCATGCTCTAATTTTTGTCTTAATCCTCCTCCTAATGCGCAACATTTCACTCCGGCCTTCACTACGGCGACGTATGAGGGAACGACCCTTCTTACAAGGCTCCCTCAGTCCGGTTAAGGAAACCTAGCAATTATCCTTTTGCATTGCCGAAGGCCTCCGAGACCACCAAGCTAGGGTCTTATTAGCGTCGGAAGCTGTGACATTGATTGCTCAGATTTTAGTGTTATAGCTAGTAAGCCAGTCTAACGTCCTTGTCTGTTCGTAATGTTATGTCAAGCTGTTCCTGCATCCCCAACGGCTCTCCCGCTGATACATGTCCACATCTCGGAGTTAGACATTTTCTTGCCGAAGTTTCACAATATTTCAACACTGTGAAGGCAAATCCGGGGTCACCTCCTAAGGGAAAACCTGCGTGCCAGCGTAGGTCGAGCCAGATTCAGGACTCAAAAGCAATGCCTGTAGAAAGAACCTAATCAATTCGTCATAAATGAACGAGTTGCCACAAGCATTCAAGCTGAAACTACAATAACCTCACCGCGATTGAGGCAATACTAATGAGTGCGTTCATGACCTTTGTTTCAACGGGGCCGACTAATTATTGGAGTCGGATGCATTGACCGAAAAATACACATACGCCGATTAGCTGGTTGCGTTAGTTAGTTGATGCTTTTTATTTGAAAGGAAGCCATAGCAGGGGGTGGTTGCGGTTGGGATGGGAAGGGGGATATCATCAGTATCAGTTCTTAGTTCCCACTTCCCACATCACAGTTCCCACTTAGTTCACACCCAGTTCACATTTCACACTTAATTCACATTTCAAACTTATTCACGCTTCACAGTTTTTGAGTCAGTGTAACGGGTTAGGCGTCGCCCTGCTAGACGACTCGCGCCAGACCACTCTTAATTGCGAAGCTAGCAAGCTCCGAAAGAAGCTCACCGCGGTCTATGTTGTCTGATATATCAGGGAAGGTAAACGGGGTGTGACGTGATAGAATCTGAGTTCGATGCTTTGGAAGTATACGCATGACCAAATAAGATGGTGTAAATCAGATTTGACGCCAGTATTGCAATAAGGGCAAATCTGCTTTGGGTATGCAGGGTAAGGAACAACTTCGTCACGCAAAGCACGTGCAAGTCGGAGAGTTGCTGGAGAGATTCACATCGGTCGCAATTTTCACATACAGTGCAGTGCTTGCAACAGCGCAATTAAAAAGAACAAAACTCTGAGCTGTTGGCCACACATTCCAGCTGGAAAGAATAAACAAAAAGTAGAACCTAGAAGTGAAGGAGACGCAAGCATTGCGGCTGTGCAAAAGAAACGCCGCCCATATCGCACCCAACGCTCTCTGGGGCGAACTTAATTGAACGAAGCCGGGCATTCAGAGCAGTCTACGCTTGTGCGCTACAATTTCACGCCCCCCTGGGCACGAGAGCGGCCTCGTGCCATTGGTTTACCGAATCCCGACGGGAGACAATCCATCCTAGGGGTAATAGAGCACGTTCTGGCTCCCGCATGGCTTTTAATAAATACCTCGCCTGCACATACCAACGCGTAGGGTGTGCCTTTGCTATCATTTCACGCCTTACGGACGTCGGCGGAAAAGAGGGAGGGATGGGGAGGGCGTACCTTTTACAGCGTATAGCTTATTAGTCTCGCAGATAGTAGTCTGCGCGTAACTTTCTTACCAGAATGAGAAAATACTTTGAGGAGCAACACGCTTGATAAAAACATCATCCCTAGGTGCTCTTCCCTTGCGTCTCTTGGAAGTATTGCTATTCACGCGAATGGTGCATCTGATAACCATACAGTTCGGGAGGAGTATTCATCGCCGTTTCCCATTAAACCCAACATCTGCTTGCGGCATTGGAAGCGAGTTCTCGGGCATTGGAAATCGTGGCATTCGAAACCTTTGAAAATGCACCTTTCTTAAAGGTTGACTCCTGATGTGGAGAATTTGTCCCAGCTCTTGAGTATGGTAATGAGGGGAACGGTGCCCGTGCGGCTGCTGCGACGTACATTTGAACGAAAAATTTCTGCTTAGGCCAGACAAATTACAAAACGTTTACCCGTATGCGGTACGGAATTCTTCACAGTACAGTTGCGCAGCTTGAGCAACAATGCAGATGAATCAACTGGCAGGAATGATATCACTGAGGCTTTGTGAAATTCTTGTTCCGCTTGGCGTATCAGAGTTCGTTATTACCGGCTTCAACCTTTTCAGTTGTATTTAAACGAACCCCATCAATCCTCATCGTTTTGATTGTAGGGTATTTTCGGGCATGCTGTGGAGCCCTAACGCCGTCATCTCGATTGAAACGCCGAGCTTATCTGAGCGGTAGCGCACATCGCTAGAGGAGCAATAGTGATAAAAATCTAGGGCCATCTCCTACTAACGTGAAACCGGGGGAGAGGCGAAGCATGCAGTGTGTAAGTGTATTCTTGGCACCTTGGCGTTTTGGCCCACGGAGTTGAAACCGTGTGTGTGTGTGGGGGGGGGGGGGGGGGGGGGGGGGAGGGTAGGCGTATACAGCTTTGCTGTAACAGTCTCGTGTCTGAAGCACGAAGCGTTACAGCGAGAGGAGTAAACGAGTGTGTCGGTGTTTTTTTTTTTTTTTTAAGTATGCGTTACGGTCTAGCGCGAACCGTATGCGAGTGTCCCGGCATGTTTTAGTACCGTGACTGCTTGAAACGACGGTTACGACGACGACGTGAGACGCCAACAACCTGAACCCCTAAGGGGCTTCGCCCCTAAAAAATCATTAGCCATTGCAGTCGGTGATGGCGGATGACCAGTGAAGCTGGTCAGCAAACGACACAAGGTGACACAGGATTTTGAGCAAAAACTTATGATCTAGTTTGTTGTGAACTATGTAATTACAATCAAATAAATGAAGCTCGGCGTAATGATAGAGTCGTCTTAGTGTCCAATTGTCGGAGAAGTTTCGCTGGGAACGTTTTCATAAAACATGAGCTACAACTGTTTTCCGTAACCTACTCTTTCTGTAGGTAGGTGCCCGTGTATTGAGAGCAGAAGGAAATTCTGCAACCTTTACAACTTCACTGTGAACGAACTAACGAGTAAATTAAGCTCGGAGTAATTATGGAACAATTTCAGCGGTCAATTGTCATTTATTATTTTGTTGGGAAAGGCTTTTTCTGCTGAGCATAAAAGTTTGATTCACCGCATGTAGCTCTCCAGATGAAAATTTCGCGGAACCCCAGCCTTACGAAGCCTCGCTTTAAAAAACCGTCTTTTTTCATTGCTGGAAAGCGTTTCCACCGTACCTCCCCCAGTAGACGCTTTGAAACCGCTGCCCCGGTGACGATACCGTGCCATAGGTGGGGGGGTAATTCAGCAGTTTTATGTACGTCTTTACTGCGAAGAGCTGAAAATTTGTGCCGTTTGTCGAAGCAAGAGCTGGATATAAAACAGGCGCCCATGATGCCGTGTGTCGAAGAAAACTTCGGTAACATTAGATTATGCACTTATTTACAAAAGAGAAGCTTCCAGAAAAAAATAAAACAGGTTTCCCTGCCTGGAGGCTTTTTTTTTTTTTTTCATTTCGTCGATCTTGTTAGCCTACGAAATACTTGTGGGGAGTATACTCGAAGCACTGGCCATTTTGCTGCTCCTCCAACCTCTGATAGGAGGGCTTTGTTTGGCTCTTAATATTGATCCGTTGAGGAGCGTAAGGGGTCTCAGATGTAAGTAAGGGGGAAGGTGATCAATTCTCTTCGGCTCGTTGAGGTTTCTGAAAAGGGTAGTCGCAATAAAATTAAAAAATAAAAGACAAACAATTCTATGAAACTTTCGAGGCGGAGTTCGTTTTTGATCAAAGGAAATTTCGCCGTCATAGCCACAGTGGAAGCTGCTACACTGATACTCATGAAAACAGTAAACAAATATAACTTCAAACAAGCATCGATTAGAAAGACAAATCATGAGCCATTCCACTCTGTGATGTGGGTGACCAGCGAAGCTTTTCTAGCACATGAATTAGAGGTGACAGCAAATTAAGGTGAAAGGTATGACCAAACTATATCTCTCTTGACCGTTGACGGTGGTCATTCCCAAGAAAGATGCACATATATACCTACACGCACACGCCTTTTTAAACTCTACTGATCTGGAAAACATTTCCTATAGATAACTAACCTACACAAAACGCATATCCAATTGATAAGACTTATGCGCTTTGAGGTTTAAATCATGTTTTGATCTTGCGAACGGTGCCTATTATTAACTAATCCACTCAGGATGAGTATCCGAGTGACGAGAAAAGTATAAGCTTGAGGTACAAATCAGGTTTTGAAAGGGGTGCGACTATGGTGGTGACCGCGCGCTAGTAGCACATCTGCCGGGATGTTCGCTATCCAACGCCTCGCGCTATAGGACGCGTAGCGCTCCCAGACACGTGGATAAAGTTGGCTTTGCTGCAAGGCGTTTTTATCTGAGGGCATCTACCACAATAAAGCTCTGCCGTAATAAATCATGCACGTCCCCCGCGTGTTCTCCTTGCCGCGCCGTGGATTCCATTCTTGAGTCAGAACGTATGCTGGGCCGCCTAATCTCTTGCGCAATCTACATTCTTGGTCACATCGATTGGTTGTGGAGCTTCGCGGCAAGTACACACAGCCCTGCTTCCGCGCTTCCATCCCGAGACTTCCCCCGTCTCCCTTCGACCAGGCCAACTGAAGGACATTCCAGCGAGCGTGGGATGCCATCAAAGCTACGTCACGTATGTCGGCCTCTCTATTTCGCCTTCAAAATCTGCTCTTCTCGTAGTCAGCAATAAGCGTGCCACCGGCAGGCCCAACTCAAATCTCTGCAGATTTCTGCCCAAGGTGGCACTATTCTTGCCGCACTTAACAACCACACATCTGCGCTGCCCCCATATCACCAGAACTCCCTCCTTGGACCACTTTCGCTAATTTACTGGTTAAGACTTTGCCCCGCAACATGAACCTTGATCGACACCCTGCTCGTTGTGCACTGCGCGCTCAGGCCCTCTCAAAAAGTCTTCATTTTCCACCTTTCTCACGGTTACGTCGTTTATTTACTGACGCCAGCAAAATCCCCTCAAACTCAACAGGCACGGCTTCGTTTCTCCAGCTCCCCTCTTATGACATCGCATCGGTTTCTTTTTTTTCCCCATTTGATTCAACCCTCCTCGGAGAATGCGCCATTGCCCTTGCAACAGAGCACGCTACTCTCGCCGTACCTACCACACGCCAGTATACATTTTCTCCGACTGCCGATCAGCCCTTTCGTAATTTAGCTCCCCATGAGTCACTGACTTCGTTACTTCAATACTTGCTTCGAATCCTCGGCTACGTTTCACACTGGTTTGGGTTCCTGGCCACGCTGGTATGGATGGCGACGCCCTAGCAAACGCTCTAACCCGAGTGCCTTTCCCGGGTCCGCCCATGTCCTGGCCAACCCGCTACCACCCGCCGACGGTTCGCAATCAGCACCGCGCTTCTCGCCGTTATCACTTACATGCCCGAACGCCTATCGCGCACCCTGTACCCACCGTCTAATCGTGAGGCTGCGTGCCTCATTCGGCAGGCTCAAACCTCTTCACTCCCCTCCCATCCCAGATCCTTCACCGCATCTATCGGCGCCCTGGCCATCCTTCCTGTCCCACCTGTTCTTCCTACCCATCTATGTTCATTGTTATTGGGAATCGCTTGCCCAATCCCTTTCCTCCATCACTTCTTTCTGGGAGCTCTGGTTGTCTCCCCCGCCGACAGTGAACATCCAGGCTGCCCAGGAAACTCTTGTGAACATGTGCTCCGGATCCGCACGAACATTATTCGTCACTACGTAGACCCTGTGAACTGAAGACTGAAATGAGGACTTGGACCTAGGTTCTGAGGACAATGAAGTTCGTTCTATGTCTCTCACGGCAAAGCCGACCGACGGGTACTTCGTATAAAGTGATGCTTGTAAATCACGTGAACGCTTTTTTTTCTTTCCGTAAATTTTGTTATTAAAGTGGTCGGATGACTGCAACCCAGTGTTTTCGGACATTTACAAGTATTTCTTCACCGTCTAAAGTTACCGAATAGGTTATCAGGATGTAAAACTACTCCGTAAATTTTGTAATACAATTTTTAAGGTATCACGGCATCGCCGCTCTATGCCACACGAGCCGCACGAGCGGCGTTCGCGGGGGATGCTCGACCGTTCGAAACATTTGGCACTTTGCCGCAGCAACGAAAAAAGGTCGTTTTGCCGCACGAGCGGCGCCGCATCTGCGAATTCGCAGGGAAAATCGCACCATGTAGATCGGGCTTAAAACGAGCATAGCGGGCTCGTACTATGGTTAACTTCGACTCTTTAAAAACTAACTTGGCTTCACCTTAACGGAGCTTTTGCTTCCATGAAACTACGTTTAAACGGTATCGTGATCCACACGTGCTAAAAGACAAGCTTCAATGCCCTTCTCCGCGGCCTCCTTCCGCTATGTCTCTGTCTACTATAGTTGCACCAGGTACTCTATACGCCGCAACCTCACTAATACCATTAAGGGCCATTCTTTCTCTCTCTCTCTCTCTCTCTCTCTCTATATATATATATATATATATATATATATATATATATATATATATATATATATATATATATATATATACGCCGCCGCCACACCCAATTTCATTTGAAACTGTTTTCTATTTGTTTTTAAATTGTGGCTACATTGTTTGTCCGCTGGGTACTGAACAAAGATGATTTCATGCTAGACCTTTACTTATGCTTTCTTACACTCGGCCGCTATATTATAATGGTCGAGCGTTGGCCGGCTCAAATGTCCCTGATTCAAGCAGTGGGAGGCGTGTTGCGGGTCTACACTAGGGAAAATAACAACGGCATCGGGGAGCATTTAAAGGCTTTAATAATCCGCCATCTAAAATCACTTGGGTTGGGAGACACAAACACAAAATCAGACAACACAACAAGCAAGACCGATGAGACACAGCACGATAAAGACAGGAAGAATGAGTAGAACAAGGAGAACAAAATGGCTGCGTGAACGACGCCCACGCTGTGCTCAGAGACTTCGTACGACCCGAAGGGGTCGATGAGGCAGCTCGGGAGTAGCGCTCGGGTATGTGAGGCAAGGCGGGACAACTTAGACATCTTCACTGACAGAAAAAAAGCCCAAAACACAAAGGGAAGACGCGCCCAGGACTGCCGCAAGACAGGGAAACAAACACAAGAGTCGCTGGAGACGAGAGATGCCGGACAACGGCTGGCTTTTTTGGAAGGCGATAAAGATGACAAAAAAAAAATACGCATAGCCTGCTGGAGGATGCTCTAAAGAAACGGCCAGATAAAAAATAAATAAAATCTAATCCCAATGTGCGTGGGAGCAGGGAACTTTGTAAAGGCGAACCAGCGCACGCGAGCCTTGCCTTCCTGGCCGTACGGGGAAAGTGCGTCTCGGACTTCCTGTGAGGGAAGAACGCGTGGGCGGTGGGCTAGACGGCGCGTGTCTGAATAAATCATGCACCATACGTTACGGGCACGTTTGGCCAAATCCACGCGAACCGCCTACGTAACCGTTCCATCGCGGCGTTCAGGCGAAGAAGCGCTCGTGGGTGGGGGGCATTAACCCCGCTGGTAAGCAGAACTCAGCTTAGCGTTATGGGAACACGCCCCGTGCCTCTTCAGGTGCGCAAGTAAAGAAGGACGGGTAGCGCGAATAAGCGATGAAAGGGGAACAATTGGGCTACAGCTGAGCGGACGTCAGAAGTCGTTGAAGAATACTTCTCTTGGTGAGGGACATACGCTGCCGACAACGCCGACAATGACGCCACATTTTGAAGAAATAGCCCTGTAATTTACGTTCGGCTTATTTACGCACCTTTAGCGTCGTTTTGAATTTTCGTAATAGAAGCCATAAGGTATGTCTGCTAATAAATTCGTATGTCTTAACCTGGAACAAGTTGTAGGCTGTGTGAATCTTTGCAGGTTTCTTATATGCATAACCAGCTTCAATGCAACTATAACCATGCTAAAACAACACGGGGCCCTAACGCGACGCGTAAACGCACAAACGAAGAAACATAAAAATGAAAGAAAAATGTACTCTATTACGTGGAACCACTCAGAACACTAAAATGTCAATACAGCGGGCCGATGCAGTATACCCTAAAATATATATGAGAACGTTTGTTCAGGAGAGGGTCTAAGAGCGCACTTTCCTCTCGGATTTACGAGAGATCATTTCGGTAATAGGCGCTGCTCGACGAAGGCATGCGTGGAAATGGTCGCGCGTACATTCGCTTTTCCAGCTATATTGGAACGCATAAAAGAGATATGCTACCGGACACTTGGAAACACGGTGGGTCCCATAGGAACCGCGCGTCCTTATACGACATACATTTGAAGGCATCTCGAGCACGCTGCGTTCATTCGTTCTCTGTATATTTCTTTCTTGATTTTAGCACACCAGGTATGTGTGTTCTTGATGCAGCCATTTAATTTGCCGCGGGCGAGGGCCCCGATAAACACGTCAGACGAGAGAAGGCAATCAAAATTCCACGCACTATGTACCGACTGTGTACGTGTAGTAAGAAGGAGTGGACGCCGCCGGTGGCGAGCTGGGTCACTTTTATTGAGTCGTTCGCCGAGACGCCTAATGGGCTGCGCTCAGTCGTTGACTCATGGTGTAAGATGTCCAAGGATCTTTTTTTTAGCGGCGTTGGAAGGCCCTCCATATACATCGGCTATCCTCCTACCTACGAAAAGAAACAGTTTAATTTAAAAAAAGAAGGTAAATGGCGGCAGGTCGCTGAAGCAGACGGAATTCAGCTACGAAATTAATTAAATCTGGCGCTGTAGACCTGGATGTGCGTAAAATCTAATTACTTCTAGGAAACAAGCAGATACTTGATGAAAAGTAAATGAGGATCGGAGGAGACGTGGGCAGGCCAGGTCAGTAGTAAAAGCACAGCACCATGTATTTTCCCGTTTAATTGGTGAGGCGTTCCTTGTGAAGGGCGTTCTTGTTGTCATCAATAGAAGCCACAATCATCCGCACTTAATATATTTAAATCGCTTTCTTGCATTAGCGGTTCTTTTTTTTTAAAGAAGGCGGGGGGGGGGGGGGGAGGGAGGAGATAGTTATCCAGAAATAAGGTCGACACGTCCAGTGTTCTTCATCAATATGCTTCTGTTAGTTAACTAACCGTTCTTTCAATTATGTGCACCCTTTAACATAGATGGTAAGCTGTCCCGTCAGAACAACAACCACCACAGCTACAATGCGCTGACATCCCGCCGTGATTCATGTTCTTAAATCGCACATATGCCAAAGCTGAACGGCCATGCCCTCCAACTTCCTCAGTCCATCTTCTTGTGCAAAGATTACTAAGAAAATTAAATAACCTGAGCTATTGTCGGCAGTGTTCATTTTACTACAACTAAAGAGAAGTGGACGTGTTTTCAAGGGAAATTTAAAATCTTTTGGATTTGAAAATTTGAAGTTGTTTGATTTGAAAATCACGGCTACTACTAGCAATGCTGGTAATTCCACTGCACTACTATTACTACTACTACTCTCCTCCTCCTCCTCCTCCTCCTCCTACTACTACTACTACTACTACTACTACTACGACTACTAACTACTACTAATGCAAATAATACTACTAATACTACTACTACTAATATTACTACTACTATTACTGTTTTACTATCACCACTACCGATTCCACTGCTACTATTGCTACCATTTTCCTCTTTTTCGCCTGCCCTCTCTTCGCATATCCTGGCACAACGCCTTCCTTAGTGGCGAGGATACCATCGCCCTCTAAGCCTGGATAACCTCTCGGCCTTTCCGTGTGCTTGTCCATTTCAAGTACTTTTACTACCACCACACCAATATCTAGCACGCCTACTACTACTGGTACTGACACTGCCAACTACTAACACTAGGGCTATTATTATTACTACTACTATTCCAGAGAAAGGAACTACAGGAAGGAAAAGGGGCAAAAGAAAGACGCAGAAAATATAAGAGGCTAACCGAATTATCTGGCAGCAACGAAGATGCCAGGTCTCTTGAGCCCTAATATATTGACAGCAACCTTACTCTACTCGTTATCAGCTCAACAGCTGTCAAGTTTGAGGTAAGTGAATATATTAGCGACATGCTCAGATCAGTTTACCGAGCAGAAGGCCCTTGCAGGGCACCCTCCAGCTTCATTAAGTTGCAGCCCTCAGGTCGAGAACGCGAGGTTAATTAGCTCTTGGTTTCAATTAGGCAGGATTTCATTTGGCGCCGCGTTACATGCCGTCAGCGGAAACCGGCGGCCCACCATGTGTACAATGAAGGTTCCTCCACCTCCAACCTTTCCCGCATCCGCTGTTCACATTGAGCGCGCTTACGACACGCGCTAAACAGCCCGAGGCACAGCATGATGAATGAGGTGGTTTCGCTATGCGCTATTGGCACACCGTCAACAAGCCGGCGAGATATATGGTTGGAAGTGGTAGCCGGTGCAAGGCGTCACCGAAGAAAATTGATTTGGCTGAATTTTTCTAAATTTACCGTTTTTTATTTCGTTCAGCAGGACAGTTTCATTAGCACTAAATTGGTTGTCAGCCTGCGTGTTTTTGCTTTTATTGAATCTGGAGAAAAACATATGCTGAGGGTATATGACGATATATATTTTTGGCAGTATGAGTAGAGTTAACGGCTGTGAAGCTCATCCGGCTGCTTGATGGACCAGCTTACAAAGGGTAAAACTTCTTTTCAAGGGTTAAAATTTTGTAATAATTCCCAGTCGTTACCATTTATACTGGTGGCATTGTTTGGATGCTGTATAACAACAACGACAAAAAGAGGGAATGTTGGCGAAACAGGAATGGGCTCTTACTGGTGACGCGATTACCAAACAGAAAAAAATGTTAAGATAGGCCCTATCGAGCGCGAAACTTCTATAAACTTCCAGACGGAGGATATGCACGCAACTTGGACCGAGACGGATGAATGTATTTTAATGGAACTACAACCAATACTCTCCAACTTTGTCGGCAATGCCTGTGGCCAACTTCTCTATGACGAACGATGAATCGATGAAAAGAAACTGCCCCTCTCCAGAAGTCTCATAGCTGAGGCAACACAGCAGAAGCACAACAACATAATTGCGCAACTATTTTTGAGACTGAAGTCACGTGCTTCTGCTACACACTATCAAATAGGGTACGGTGAAAAAAAAGTGTAAGAAAGGTCCAACAGCCTGTTTTTCATCCCCACAATAAAACATTCTGCACAATGTGCCTATTCGTACCTATTTAACACTTGTAACTGTTCGTCCAACTGTACTTTCTTCCCTTTTATCTGCTTTGCAATTGTGTTGTATAACCACATCACACTATGTAACGCCCAGACGGGCCATTCGGGCACTGAAATAAATAAATAAATAAATAAATAAATAAATAAATAAATAAATAAATAAATAAATAAATAAATGTGTTCCGACTTCTTAACCGTTCCTGTATGTTCCAGCGACGGAGGAAGCGCTGACTTTCACATGCTATATCGATAGCAAGCCCCCCGTGTGAATGATCGCTCCAAAGCGTTGGATTTCAGCATCCCTTGCACCTGTGCCGAGAGTTTTTTGATGAACGCGTATGCGAGAATTCCTCGGAGAACTTAAGTCATGCTTGTGTGATTTGATTTCGAAATGCCACAAGGAGTTTTTATTATTTGTTATTACATGACCTTTAATATTTGGCATGTCGGCAAAGCCATGCGCCGTCGATCCGTGGTCATAAACCGCCACAAGAACAGAGGAGGACTTAGTGTGTGTGGTGAGGGGGACAGCAAGCGGAGCCCCGAGCTTCCGGCGGCATTGGCTGCGGTGGCGCTGCGGTCGCCCCATTGCTGCCTCTGCTGAAGAACGGGTAACTGGGCAAGTTGTGAAAGATTTATCTTGCTAGAAACGTATAAACGTAGTTCGGGGTGAAATGCGGTGCACGAGTAGTTTTGTTTTCCTGCCCGAAATAAGCTAGGAAAATGTGCGTGGCTATTGAGAGGAAGGCTTCAGAAGACACTCATGCACGCAAGGGCACCTGCGATGTAAAACATTATTAAACAATTCGTGCCCTGCTGCGTTGATGTGGTATGCTGTATCCCGCTATCTTGCGGCCACGTGCATATAGGCCAGACGGACAGATCTATGAACGTTAAGTTAAGAAAGCATAATAGCTCATTAATTGACGTATTCATGGGAGGTTAGCACAGGACTGGGATAACCGGAGATCTATAGGAGAGGCCTTTGCCCTGCAGTGGGCGTGGGTAGAGTGATGATGATGATGAATAGCTCATTAAAATGTAACCCTGCACGCAGTTAGCCAGCCTTTGTAAAATTTGTGGTTGTGTACCGCGGTTTGAGCCCAGAAGGGTGATGTTCAAGCACAAGAACCGGCGCATGCGGGAGATCGCTGAGGCGTTTTTCATCAAACATTCACACATTCCTTGCAGCAGCCAAGAGTCGCTTGCTCTTCTAGAGGGCGAACTTTCGTATTTGGGAGATAAGTGGTTTCCGATGTGAATAGAACAAAAATAACATTAGCTTGGTACATGTACGGTGTGATAATTCCGTGTATAAAATGCCCGTTTTTCGTCTAATAGATTTAGTTGTAAGTCAGCGCCGTGTCCTGTGCCCCCTTCTTCTCTGTACTACGTCGTTTTGCGCTGTTTCTAGCAGCATGCCTCTGCAGCACGCGCTCGCCGTCCGGCTTTTCGAAGCGTCCCGTCACTGCTTGTAGGCGTTGTAAGATGGAGTGCGAAGCGTATGTAGGGCCGAACAGGCTGCAAAGCAGGATGTGACGAGAATGACGGCGACGAAATTATGATACTGGTAGACAACAGCCAGTGCTCCTGCTAAAGCTAGCAAGCGTGACCACTGAGCACACAAATCACACACTTGCCGCACCGATACCTCGTACCACTACCTAATACCGATACTGCACCCCTTTGGGTGGGTATTAAGTTACAGGGGGCAGAGCCGCTAAGTATAGCGTTTCCAGTGTTCTACGCATTTCGGATTTAGCGTTCGGGCTGCGCGAATATATTTTCCGCCAGCTCGATCTCATCAAACCGCATGAAAATAGCTCGTGGCACAATCAAAGGCCCCATTAAAAGGAGGGAGCCTAAACAATGGCAGTGAGCATTGCAGCGCCCCACGCCGTTGTCTCGCCGTCGGTTTCGACACAACAGACGGTCGGGCGCATTTAACGAATCGTGTCGTTAGGATCTTGGTGTTCTTTAAGAAAAACTGAGATAAAAACAAGAAATAAAGTTAATTGCAGCCTCGGAAATAGCTCATTAATGCCGTCCGAGTACAAAGAAACGCAGTGTGTGTCTCATCGTGCTCGCGTTTGTGGGTCTGCCTCGGCGACACCAGCAGCCGTGTGCTTCCCTGCGTCGCTCCCGGAAATGACTCCGGAAGAGCATTAAATGCCTGTCCTGCTGCATTAAAGGAAGCTGTGTGCATTTACGCGCTCCATGCACGTTGAAAGGGCATACTGGTTTACGATATGGTTACAGATGCCGGATTTTATTTTGTTTCTCCAAAACAAAGGTCCCCGCACTAGCACGGAGAATGAAAGGGGGAGGCAGACCATAATGGCAATGTTTGCTTAGCTAATGGACTTTTTGTTGCACGTAAGCCAAGCGTTTTGATGACTACAATGCTGATTGCTCAACCGCTTTGAATTAGGGTGATGGCATATGTCATCTCCTTGCGGAAGTAATGAAAGTGCTGCTGTTTATACTTGTTCATGACTTGTATAGGGTGATTACATATGTCGTCTCGCCTGCGGAAGTAATTGGACTGTTGCTGTTTATCTCTGTTCAACTTAGACTAACATTTCTTATTTCAATTATGCGCTGAGGCTAAATATTATTGTGGAGGCACAGTAAACGCCACTTTCCTGCTTTTGTTTCCCACCAAGAATCTAGTCACTTTCCGCAAATCTGTACTGCAGTCCGGGAAACGCTCCCCTGAACTGTAAAATGGGCCCAGATATTCAAGATGGTAACCTTTTTCTCCGTCTAAGTTTGAATGGATGCTTTCGTTTTCTTTTATTAAATGCTGGGTTGCTTGAGAATCTCTTCCACAACGTGCAAAATACTCATCCTGTTGCGCATAATTGCCTAGCCTAAACTTTCTTGAACCCTCGTTTGCCTGTTTTGTAGACGCACTTCGAATTTTCCTTCTCCATCATTTCGGCCCAACTAACCGTCTTCGTTTCCTCCACTTTCATTTTGATGATTTCCAGGAGTCTGTTTGCGCCTCCAATTTTCTATTTTCTCGCCAGCTTTCTCCTCCTCCCCTGCCATTAAGTGTCCACGCTGCAGCAACGGAGCCATTAACCTCTAGCACCCACATGCATCCCCCCACGCGTCGTGAGAGGGTGTCCTGGGCGGCTTACGTCCGTAGATGGGACAAAAACGCCTTGTAGGCAAAACCGTCACAAAACGACTGAACTTTGTTTGTTTGTCTTTATTCGCATCTTGCACAACGTACATGACGCTGGGAGCGAGCAGTAAAAGCTGCCAGAAATCGACAGCTTGACAGACTGCAAGCCCCCAAGCACTGGACGCGTTAGGCAACATTAAATACAACTTGTATCTTGAAAAGAAAAGAAGGAGAACAAAAGACAATGCTCGAAACTGTCCCTAAACAAACTATGTGGTTCTTGGCCGATAAGGCGACTCTATCAGTACGCGGATGGAGTTTCATTTTCTTGTCATAATTTTTTAGTTCCACAACAAGTCGTAAATGTTACGGAATTCCCGTCTGCTGTCAACACATGGGTATCCAGAAGACAACTATGGTTACAGAAAACGGCTGCAACTTATTATTTTGTGGAAACTTTTCACAACTAATTACGTGACTATTAGCCGCTACGACGACTGATACCATTGCGACAAGTTTCGTTTACTCACCGTAAAGGCTACGGTCAGATGGTGTTGAACATGCTATTTTAGTCAACCACTCGAAGAAAGAAAAAGATAGTTGTAGACATTCAAAATTTGGTTTCACAAAAAGGCAGTTATTCATTTTATTCAAGCTTCTCCGCGACAGGCCGCTTTTAATTGCTAACAAAGGCCCAAATATTCTGCAATTAGGGTTTTTTTCCCAGAGAAATTTCTTTTAATTCGCGGACCTATTTCCTTTTAAGAAAGTAGATTAAGCCTATAAGCTCCAACCCGAGCACAGCCAACGATTTAGGCGGCGGCTAAAATCATGGAGGACCTCCTCCTTCCTCCTCTTCTCCTCCTCATCGTCATGATCATCATCATAATCAATATCTGCAAAGAAATAGTTCTCTAAAAGAAGCCGGTGGGCTCATTTCTTGAAATATTATCACTCGGGTGGCGCAAAAGACGTGCGTAAAGTTGTCTACTGCGGGAAAAGAACAAAACGGAGGTGGCGTAACAGTGAATACCCTCCGCAGTACTAAAGAAAGAAAGCCAGCGGTCTGATCCTTTGTGCGGTTTTATTGCGCGGTTTTCGCGTCGACCAAAGCGCCGACGCCTTTCTGGTGCAATCATTGTGCAGCAGAACCTCCGCAAGTGCCACAGGCCTCTCGCTGAACGACCGCGGGTGGCCCAGACGGCTGGGCAAAGAGCCCTCCCAGCAGTGCCGAACATTACTTGCGAGCCGAGGGGCTTGTCGTTCCGCAAGATATACCCTACCAACACCGAAAGCCAAAGGAGGCGTTTAAAAGGAGCAGCTTGCTTCTTATAACCACCACATAGTAGCAGAAAGAACCAATGCGAGGGTCTTCAAGAGCTTCCATTGTAAGGGTGTCGCCGCGGTCACCCTGTGCGGGCTTCGGGAACTGCAGTCGACAACAGCGGCTGGCGTTGTCGAATCCCTTGTCTCCCTCTTCGATGACTTTATTGTATTTCTCGACCGTTGTCATTTTCTGCTTTCTCAGTTACTTCACCCGGGCGTTCCTAGTTGCGACAGCAGCGCCGTTGAGTTTTCTGGAAACTGCTGTTTGAACTGCGTAAACGTCCCGCGGCGAAAACAAAAAAAATAAATTAAAGCACAAGTAAATAAGGGACCTGCAATGCAAGATTTCCTTGTCGTCAGCGTCGACTGCGTTAAGCCTAGTTTATTGAGGTTGGCATTATTGAAGCACTGTTTAATCTTAGTTGATTTATTGGTAAACAAAGTATACCAATTAAGTTGCGATTGCTGGTAACACGCCGAAGCTGAGGCCTATGCTAATCCGGATTTATTTGTAACCATTGTTTTTATTTATTTGTGTAAACATAATGAATGTTGCGTGGAAGTAGTTGAGAAGAATACTTGCTGAGATTTTTTTTTAGTTTTCTAGATGCTCTTAAAAGAAAATGAAGTCACGTCTCTTTCGTGATCTCGAATTCAAGAAGTTCGCCGAGGCGAGGTCAAGCTATACGGCTTTACACAATCGCAAAAAGTGAAAAGTGGCTTAGCTGGGGATCTTGTTACGCCAGTTGGTAACGTTTTCAGGGTAAAATTATTCTGAGAGCCTGCCAATTGTACCTACGTGAACGGCGATACACCAGAATATTACAGGACTACCTTCAGGCGGCGCTTCGAGTGAATATGCCTGTTCGTTTTGGTTTCGAAACGGGAGACATATCGGAAGCAGGGGCATTCTAGAAGAGTAAATGCTGGAGTTTTTTGTACAAATTTTGTACAGAAATGAGCTTTTTTGTACAGAAGTCGATACGTACGTTGCAAAATATCTTGCAGGCATTAATTTTGCAAATGCTGCACCACCTATTGGTCGTTGTGACCTTTCGCCAAGTCGTCCTTGGGGTATTAGACGTATGATGACCTCGTGTGAATGCATATAATATGGCACAGGGCAAACTTTCAAATTAAAAAAAAAATAATGACCTCATTGTAAATTGCGCGACTTGGGTTTTTATTACTTTTACGTGCCTTGTATATGACGGTATATCACAATGAATATTTTTTTCACACATTGATTGTCACCGTTGGACGGCGGCCACATACAACTCATGGAACCCTTATTTTTTATTGTGACCCTTACCACCATCATATACTGCCGTATTTTGTTACAACTCCGACGTTTACGTCAGTAATGTCCGAACTTACCAGGAAACAACAAAAAAACTGACACACGTTCTTCGCCTTGTGGTTAACGTACAACAACTTATGAGCTGTTGCAGATCCATCGAGCATATTGTACTCCTGGCGAGGGTCATAAAAAGACGCACAGAACTGCCCTGTTTTGGTCGCCCAGTGGTAACTATGTAGCAGTTTGGAGCTGGAGCTCTCATCACTTACTTGACGACTTCTTTTATGCACCATCTGACGTAACGCTCTTGCCGGAGGCTTACGAGCAATGCGCTTGTTTTCCAACCCATCTGGATCACTGACCCAAGCAGCGCACAAAGGAAGAAAGGTCGTTACAGATTTCCCTGCTCGGTCGACGCGAACTCCCTGAAGACTCGAAAATGATGGCACCACAAGCGCGCGCATACGGAGTGCTCGGAGACTCAAAAGTGTATTTCACTTTCATGTCACGTGCGCTGTAAAGGAGGATCTATTCGTACGGGCGTTGTGACTGGAACGCGTTCGTGGCGGGCTTCCTGCACCAGAGGCACACTGGCCGTAACGGCATTTCAGAGTGGCCGGCTTGATATGAGGGCTAGAGACGAGTTCGTGTGCCGCATCAGAGTGAACCGCGGCCATAGAAGTACTCCAAAGTGGGGTTCTAGGGAGCTTAGCTACCTAGCAGCCTGCAGGGGCGTTTGGTCTTTTTTTAAACAGCGGAGCTGTTTAAGCTTGAGCTTGGTCCGGTGGCGTTAGCAAAAATACCAAGAAAAAAACAGCGCCACCTGTAAAGGGTGCACCGCCACAGATAGGTTAGTTATACAGTGAAGCCGGCTTTCGCACCTGCTCGAGTGTGAGTATAGGGGAAATATGCATATGCGCGCTTCTTACTATACCCTTTTTACGGTGATAGTCTTTCTTGGGCTACTAAAACGCAAAAAAAAAAAGTCAAAATGTCGCGGCTTGCACTAGCGGTGCAAGGCTGGAGACGCTGAGGAGCTGGGGGTCGACCTAGCTCCCTTCCCTCTCAGATCCGCTGTCAGTGTGGGGGACCGACTGGAGCGGCCTTGTAAAGTCCGGCTGAAGAAGAAGAAGAAGAAGAAGAAGAAAGAAGAAGAAAAGAAGAAGAAGAAGAAGAAGAAGAAGAAAAAAGAAGAAGATAAAATCATGTATCCAGGTCCTAACCTAACAAAACTCTCAAAACTCTGCAAAGCCTGGGAAAACCTAGCTAAACATAGCAAAACGGGAAGAAGCAAGGTCGACCCCCAGCTCCGCTGTTTCTGCAGCCTTGCACCACTAGTGCAAGCTGCAGCAATTTTTGTCCCATCCCGCTGACAAGTAAATCTGCGTTGCAAGGACATCAGCCCAGCAATTTTTTTTTGCAAGAATATTCTCTCCTTTCTGGAAAGAAAGGTTTGTTTTGTCCGCATGGCATCGCCTAGGCAGACACACCGGATACCTGTGTTCTTTCAAGCGAAGATATTTCACACAAAAAATGAAAACGTCTGCTGAAAATGGTGGATGGACTCATCGATTCATTCTTTGTGATGAGTTCACTGAATTTTATGAGGCGGGGAAGCGAATTCGGAATTCCGCAAGTACACCGCACAGCTTCTAACCGAAAGTTTCATTCGGGCAAATGGTTTTCAACTGCACAAAACGCTCACCAGCGTACGTCCCCCCTTTTCTCTCTCTCTCGACGTGCAGCACGTACATACCTCTCGATTAAGCTTTCCTTAAAATAGGTGTCTTTGCAGAACCCGACAATAGAGAGCAGTTTTTCCCTGTGAAATTTACTCGCATCTTGTCCTCCCCTACTTTGAATCACCATTTAGGGAGCGGATGATATGGCACCCATTTCTTGCCATCACTTGCCAAGTTTCGGCCGTTAACAGAAGCACCCGCCGCGGTAGCTCAGTAGCTAAGGCGTTGTGCTGCTGAGCACGAGGTCGCGGGTTCGATTCCCGGCCGTGTCGGCCGCTTTTCTGATGGAGGCGAAAAGCAAAAACGCCCGTATGCGCGAAATTTAGGCGCACGTTAGGTATCCCCAGATGGTCAAAATTAATACGGAGTCCTCCGATACGGCGCGCCTCATCGCCTGCGTTGCGTCGGCGCGTTAGACCATACAATCAATCAGTAATAGTTAGATGCTACAAAATCAATGCCCGCGAGCTGTGCGAGCAGTAACGCCGCTTTGCCAACAGATAAGTTTCGACCTCTAATATGTACGCAGACTAAATTCTGTGATTGGGCCTAACTACATTTATGGAAATCTCCCATGAGAATACGTGCAGTCGAAATACAACTCGCACTTAGCAGGAGCATTCATCATGGCGTGGCTGAAGTGAGAGCACTCAAAAAACGAGTATCCAAAGAAAGGCTGCGCAGAGCTCCACAAAGATCCTCCCCGCCTGATGACGAGAACAGAGATTGCACTCCGGGGTATTTCGACTTCACGAGGAGGACTCGCGACGGCAGAGGTTGCAGCAGAAATCTCGAATGCTGAACACGTCTCTGCACGATGTGAAGCGCAATTTGTGCGGTGCCTGTAGCATTGTACGGTGGGTGGCACTAGATCTGCACTGCGACGGGTTGTCTTGATGAACCGGGGATTTTTCTTTCTGCCTTCTTTTTCATCTCAGTCGTTCATATCGTCCAACGCAGTGGATGACTATGGCTTTCCAGGCTACATGCACAACTAAAAATGAAACGAAGGCCGGCGAAAGTCTGAAGAACAGAAAAGTACCGCAGGAAACGTTCTTCCCGGAAACGTAGAGGCAGTATTCGGAACACAGCAGAAGCACCTAGACTCGCAGAAGCACCTAGCGAAAATGCCTGTGTGCCCACTTATTGGCGCATGTTAAAATTCGCAGGATTAGTCTGTAGCCCTCCAATACCCAGCGCCCTGTGCTAAACGCCTAACATTAGTGTAATGTTAGGCTAAAGCCTAATATAAGGCGAAACGCTTGATATCAATAAAAAAATTGGAAACGTAATGTGTGACGAATAATACAATATAGCGATGGTTTGAATTGTGATTTCTCGTACTGCCTGTCGATTCGGGCGTTTTTTCTAGAAATGTATACTAACTTTCCGTGCTTTGCGCAGTTGGTTCTCTGCACTGCTTGATTATTCGGACTTTTTTGTGTTCTCTGTGTGTATGTTTCGTCTCACCCGCTCGATTAAATGTACCTTGCGTGGGCTTGATCGAGGGGCCGTGGTTTCGCCTCCGCTCAACGTTTCACACATCAGCACATCTGTTGGCAGACGGCACCTCGTTCATTCAGTTCGTAATAAACGAGCCTACGGTGGGCCCACTGCACAAGCTCACCCCGCATATTGCCTTTCCCTCATAACGTGGCAACATATTTGAGCAGCAAGTACTCGAGAGCAGCAAGGGGAAGTGGGGAGGGTGGAAACGAGAACACAACGCGCACGGAGCGCTCTCGGGCAACGCAACGACGGCAATCGAGTTAGGAAAGACCGTTCGAAGGGAAAGTCCCGTAATGGACGAGGTCCTGAGACAATGGAGCTGCGGAGCCCAAGTACGCTGTTTCCACGGGGGAGACAAGGGCTGGCGACAAAGGAAGAGGGGCTTTACAATCTTGTCGAAGAACTGCCGCGATCGGTACTATCCCAGAACAAGGGACGACAAAGGGCGGACGATAGAGGGATGAGGGGATGGGACGCAGAGTCGACGAGGAGGCTGGGGGAGGGCCGTTGTAAGACGGCGATTTGCGCTGAAAAATGGAGCACCCATGGCATCATTAAAGTGCTATGCGCGGAGATATTTCCAGCGTTGTCGATAAAACCAGTTGGGCTGCGACCAGAGCATCGACTATAACTCTTCGAGACTGGAGCAAGCCTTGGCCGACGAGACCATCTCTTGAATCCACCGCCTGCGTACTTAACTTATATAAATCTGGTAAGTGTGCGAGGGTTATTGGATTGCTTATAACTATCGAGCCGTTGTAGCATTCGGATGAGCACGAACAGTAGTGTTGTTGAACGAATCTTGCTCAGGAATTGTTTATATTGTTGCGCTGTTAACGAGGGTGTCCGGGAATTCATGGCCTTCATGAAAACGATTTGTCTTTTACAACAAACAACAGTCATTTGAGAACCGAGCTCAGTGCTGTTTCTCGCAGCTGACGAAATATCTGCTTCCGTGGTTCGTCGATCGAAATGGCTTGTTAGTTGTACTTATGAAAGTTTATGGTCCCTCTTGACAAAATGCGAGGTAGTTCATTTTAAAAGGAATCACAGAAGTGATATCTTTAGTTTTAGGCTGAATATTTTTTGCTTGCTGTGCTCGCCTTGCTCCTACCAGGCACGATAAAAATCGTCTTGGTAGAGGTGTGCTGCTAAAAATAACCGTACAAAGCGTCCTCGAGAAACAAGCGTTAAAACTAGCCGTGTCGAACAAGCATATTTTAATTTGTTCAAGTGGAAGAAATCATAACAGTTTAGCGCACGTGGAGCACACTTGTATGGCGACCAAAACGCGTGTCAGTTTTTTATAAAATTTTCAGCAATTCAATACTTTCATTTCTAAGCAGTAGCTGAATTTCTTTAATCTCGCTCAAATAAATACTTCAACAATGAAGTGTAGGTCGTACAACCAAGAAGCCAATCCCTTCAATTTAAAACCTGAATACTTTTGAAGCCATCATTAATACTCACTTCATAGCAAAAGCACCTGTCAACAGATAACTTCACCACAAGCTCAAGTTGTCTTTCTGCTCGTGCGCTAATTGAAGAAATACAGTCTTTAAATCTTTACCCATGCCTTTTTATTGTAAGTTCGACAAAGTTGGCACAAGGCACAGAATGCTTTACGAACTGCTTAGTCGTTAAACATTTCTCACAGAAGCGCTTCAGCTTCGAGATAGTAGTTAACGGTCACACTACTTACAGTGAATTGTTCCCTGTTTTTTTTTTTTCATTGAAACGTTAAATGCCTCTGTTGGCAAGGTTGCTTACGTAACGGGTGTAAATGATGGCAGCATTATTATAGGAGAACATACGTCTCATTAAGACTGCTACTGCTTAGTTGCTGAAGCAAGGAAAAGTATAGAGGGGTTGTACTATGAACTAAACAAATGGAGTACGCCGATGCGTAAGGTCATGTACACAATAATGAGGTGTCGCGGTTAGAATGAGAAAACCGTTTCGAAAAGTTGAATTTCCAGCTAAAAGATGTGCTAAGGGTTGAAGCACCTGAAGAGACTCAGAGTGTAAACCGGCTAACTTCGTAGGTTAACAACGTGACTCTTCATTGACCCAGGACACAATGCACCTGTCGGTTGCAAGCGTCCGTTGAACTGGTCCTTCACATCGTTTTCTGACAAGTTTTTAAGGTCTGTGAACCGCCTCTCGGATACAATAGTCGACTAAGCCCAAGTAAGTAGGGAAGAGTGATCAACAGAAGAGAATGTTTTATTGGTGAGGTGTGGAGGAGAAGAGTCATTAATCTTAGGTACCGCGCAGGCGCGAGCGCGTGCGTGTGACGGGCTGTCAAAGGAATACACAACGAATGTTAAATCGAACAGAAAAAACAAACACAGGACACAACAAAACGTTTGTGACCATATTGAAAAATCCCCTATCAGTGACCTAGATTGTGTAAAGGACGCCAACGTGGGGGAAGATAGCAAAGAGATAAGGAAACCAAGTGGTTTATGGCGGCGTCTTGTCAGCTGGGTGAGGGAAGATTGCCCAAAACTTTTTTAACCCGTAAGTTCAAGCAATACATAATGTGCACAAGAAATAACAATGCAACAACATTAGATAATTAAATTGCAGCAGAAAACATCAGAAATGGCGGCGTGGCTGTCTCACGCTCTCAAACGTCGTCCATACTTATCGTCTTAGATGAGAAGCGACAGTTGTAAGTGACGGCATGTGTTGATAAATCCTTTAGCGACAGCGATCGCTCCAGCAGGAAGGGAATGTTGCTAGATGTATCTCAACCGTTTGAGGCTACCAAACGGGATTGGCAGACGCCAGTGCAGTAGTTCAACCCAATTCCTGACCCTTTGCTTGCCTTGCGGATTTGGTCGGCGAAAGCTGCAATTTTGCGATTTAAACGTTTCCAAGAGGCCTAAAGAAAGGAACAAAAACTAAATAGCCACACGTTTTCATTTCCTTGTATAAAAAAAAAAAAAAAAAACACGCGTGCACGTATGTGTACGTCCGGAATACCCGGTTCCTCATGTCGAAACTCGTCAACAAGAAAATGTGTCAGTACAGACACAACAGGCCTGATGAAACCGACGTAGAGTACACAACACAACTGTCGGTGGGCATCAAGCTATTCTGAGGGCGATCGCAGAGTGGTATGGAGGCTGACGCTGCACGCACACCGGCCTACAAGCGCCGAGGAGAATCCTAGTCTGAGTGGCAACATACGTGGACGCGCGCTTTCGATAGGTTCATTCAACATTGGAGCCACGAGTCATAACGCAGTTTTTATAAACAGATTATATTTGATAATGCTCTTCAAGAATATCGACAAATTTTGTTAGAAAAATGAAGCAATTTCGAGAAAATCAGCCAGAGAAACTCCGCAGGTGTTGGAAGCGTTGACTTGGTGGAGAACGCCGTGTCCGGTCAGTCGCTGGCTTATTGTCATCTGGGGTACGTTTTTTTTCTTTTGAAATGCAATGTGGCTTGGGCATTTAAAAAGTGTTGGGATGCATTGGGCGCCTACATTTTCGTACTGCGGTTTTACTTTTCGGCCACAAATGTCGCCATTACAACACAAAATTCCTAGTGTCAGCCACATTGTACTTAATGGCCTTGCAGAAACGTCGGACACTTTGTGCCAAAGTATCTGCGCAAAAGTCGTGATAGGCGCGCCGAGTTAGGAAGGGGGGGGGGGAGCGGGAAGGGTTAAGTTTTGCTTGCTAATACCGCAGAGCACATGGACGGGGATGAAGAAATCGCACAAATTTCTGATCACCTAGCTTACGGGGAGGGTTGGCTCAAAGTGGGCTCGGCGATTATCTCAGCCCTGGGATAAACGCAGCATGGTGGTTAATGTGCGAGGCGATTACGGTGATGAAGAATGTCACTGTTCCCAAAGAAAGCTACTTATCAGTGAAAAAGACCCATGAGCTTCACGGGCAACCTTATACTATTGTTTGTACCATCAGAGTTGTCTCCGTACGAGCAAAAGCGCAGCCAAGTTCTCGCCTGAAGGCCACGTCAAGGTTACGTGATAAAACAATTATGGCGCCGATTTTTGTTAAGATTTGGTAGATTTACTTCTTGGCCGATCTCGCATCGACGTAGACGACAATCACTATGACGACGATCTTTTGCATAACAAGTACTGTGACCTTTGACACCTTTCCGTTATAAGCCGCCGCTTCAAAAAGCTTGCCGCCAGGCTACGGATCATCGCCAAAATGACTAAATAAAACCTCCCTAAATAGAACGAACAGTCCATTTGACTTTATAGAGCGGAAGCTCTACTACGCCATGTCTCGCGAGGTCATCATCGCGTCGCAATGACCTTGATTTACCTGGAGCACAAGTATGGCAGGTGTGACGTCATGCCACGTGACAGCCACGGAGAAGCGTTGCTGCTGCGCTCTCTCACAGCCTCACCACTGCGGTGCCAGGCGATTAATGCACTGGTTTAAAGGCTGCAAGCGACAGGCTGATTAATTCATCCAGTAGATATAGCTATGCAACAGGCTTCGAAATCTCAAACAAACGTACTTCACACGCCACAAAACTTTGTTCGTCTGCATTCAACAAAAAGACACACACTATCAGATTTGCAATAAAGCCTCACTTTTGTGAAACATTGTGTGCATTTGTCGTTGCAAAACCAAGCAAAACAGACGTTTCGTTCGGAATAAGTATAGGTTGATTAGTGTTAAGCCTGACACATTTCTGTTTTCATTTCCTTCAAATCTGAAAAAAAAAACTGAAAATTAACACGATCTCTTATGTCATCCCTAAGACAACTTAACGGCAAAAGCCCTGAGCAGCGACGTATGAAACACAAAAACATAATTTACAAGGCGTTATTTTCACGTCCACCGTCGACATATGCTTTTTCCCCTCCCGGCGTGAATATTTTATTGGAAACCTTTGTATTGATGTCCCGAATTTCGCTTTTCTAATTAGCCACGTTAATTAAAGTTTGGATGCGTTCTTCCCACGCTCCCTTCTCATGCGAAGCACTGGCGTGGACGGCCACATCTCACTACTGCAGGGATTACGCTCGCGCTAAGGAGCCCCGTGCCATGGAATACTTCATGTGTATATATTATTTTTAAGTGATTTCTGCTCGTGACTGGTTTTGCTCACGGTCGACTGAACGAAGAGACATGTAAAGCTCTCACTCGAGGCCGTAAGCAGAAATTTTTTTGGGGGGGTTTATGGGTTTTCTGAAGGAAGCAGTTTTGCGTAAAAGAACACCAAGTCTCGCTTACGCGCTGTCTAGAAATATAACTTGGCGAAGAAGCATTGGTGTAGAGGAAGACCCGTCAGAGTACCCACACTTGAGCTTTCGTTTTTTTTTGGTTCAGCATTTACCGATATGCCAAATGGAAGGCTGGGGAGGGATGCAGGAGCAAGGATAGCAACGGTGGAAATAATTTCCAGAAAATAGCGCCTGAAAATAGCAAGAACGAGTGGAACACGATTACAACGAATCAGGGCGCCAGCGAGAAGCGACGGCAGAAAAATGGGGCTGGCTTCTCGCCAGATATTACATTTAGAAAACGACACACTGTCCATTTTGAAGACAGATGTACGGCTGAGCGCGTCGTGGCTTCGAAGTAAAGACGCGACACACTGGGACAAATGGCGGGGCTTCGTAGAAACAAAGATAAAACACATGAGCAGCTGCAGACAAGGACGTTCTTCGCTTAGAAGGCAGAATCAGGGATTGCCACATGTGACTTGGTGTAACTAAGATTCGTTGGCTACCAAAGATATCGCATGCTGGGTGGTAACAAGAAGGCTTGAGACTGGGGTTCAAATAAATTTTTAACTTTTTAACAATGGTGAACTGGCAAGGCGTCTGCGTTCTGCTCTTCACGTCCAAATCGTTTAGACCGAGAAACGAAGCGCTCCTCAGCAATGAACGGGAACACCATGCATGGGCAAATAGATTTCAGATGGCGCTCAATCTGCGGATGGGCAAAGGCCAAATTCGCAGGGTCTCCTATGTATGTTATCGCTAAGACCATCTGAAGGCGAAAGACTGAGTGGCGATGCGTGAAAGACAGACATATCCTTTGCTGCGTGTCACATTATTTTTGTTCCCCGTTCTGCGATGACTCCCGCCTGTTTGGACACTTTGACCGGGCAGTTGACGAATTCGTACGCGGGTACTTCCTCTAGCGGAGCTATTTTCCCGTCCACCGTCGACAATCTTTTCTCCTCTTCCGTTGTGCCGATTTTTTTATATTGATATGTTCGCAAATTGGCGTTGTCATACACATTTTATTACTTGATATGCTCAGTGCAATTAACCTCGTTAATAGGCTGCGCTATGAATCGGCTTAATTAGTCCGCTTGATTAGCTAGGTCATCACCAAGACTTCGCTATAAATCGCTGGAGGCTTCCAGAGGCTCAACGTGTCTTTAAAGCCAGAGGCGTTGCATAGGCACGCGCTTTTGTAGCGAGAGCTACACTGGACGAGGTTGATCAGTTTTGCGTGGCTCCTGGAGAGGCGTGTTGCGCATGCGCGAGGAGCACTGCCGTCTCACGGCGCACAGCTGGCGCGCCGGAGCCGCCGCCGCCGCGACTCGACTGGATTGGATTGGATTGTAAATCGTTTTAGCAGCAGTAAGCATGATAATAAGCTATATAGACAACCAGGAAACCTAAAAATAACCCGCTGAACCTTACCTCATGCTACGTATATCCTGACATAGCCGAGCTAAGCCACTGCTAATTTTTTGTTTACAATGCAATTAACCCTGATCCTCTGCACCTGCCTGCAGTATGCCTGGGGGCCGTGTCGACCGCCATGGCCCTGTTCCTGTCCCCCGCGGTGGTGGGCGCGTGCCGACGCAAGAGCACCCGCATGGTGGCCGTCCTCGGGGGCCTGGTGGCCGCGCTGGGCTGCCTCTTCTCTTCGTTCGCCTCGCAGTTCCACCAGCTCTTCTTCAGCTACGGCATCGTGCTCGGCTGCGGAGTCGCCATGACCCGCGACACCTCCATGTTTATGGTGGGCCAGTACTTCAAGAAGCGACGCGAGCTCGTCGAGCTTCTGCTGGCCGCCGGCACGGGGCTCGGCGTCGCGGTCGTGCCCATCTTCATCGTGGAGTGCATACGGTGAGGGGGGCGGAGCTTAAGGGAAGGATTCGTATTGACCTTTCACCCTTTTACCCCTCCAGACCATGATGATGATGGTCTGGGTTTAAAAGCGCAAGGCCAACATGGGCAAAGAGCCCCAAAGACAAGGCTCTTTGATGATCACTCAAATGTACAATTAAATAGTAAATTATCTCAGTAAAAACAAACGTGAAGCGATTTAAAAGCCATGAAAATGTCAGGTGTATAGGGCCAGGATGATTATGCATTATATGAAAGCAGCTGTAACAATTTGACGTCTGTTAAAAACTGAAAAACTCGCTTAAAGCAAAACATTGGCTTATTAGCCAAAACGTATGATGGGTGTAGCGGGATATGTTGTCTGTATAGTAAGGAAAATTTTAGTGTCGTGTGGTGTCGAGTGCCTTGCATGTAATTAGGATGAAAGGCACCCCTCCAGACCAGCAGAGCTGCATAAAATCAACATCCTACACATGGTTAGAGTACGTATTCGTGTATATTTCTCTCATCATTTGGTAATGGTAGTGACCATGGCTTTGTGGTTCCTTAATGGAACTCGGAAGGACTAGAACTTTATTGTAGCAAAGAACTGTGGGCTGTCCATTTCTGCGACGTAGAAGCTTCTGTATGGACAGCAGGCGAAAATGCCACAACTTTGGCAACTTCGCTGCGAACTACCACACTATGCAAACTAAAGGAAAATTGCTGTAACGACACAGTCGTCCTAGCGGCTAATTTTTCACCTACTTTGTTGCAGGGGAATTTTGATAAAACAATGGTTATAGCCGCTTTCGGTAACCATATTCTTCCTGTATATGCTCATATATTGGCATCACTCAGGAATTCTCTAACGTATACAGTTCCGCTGTGAATTGACTAATAATGAAGAGTGAATCTTGGCGTAAGAATAGAGTTGATTTGGCGGCCAATTGCCTTGCACTTTTTGTTGGGAATATTTCAACAAAGCAAGATTTACA